>CM026298.1:622470-1222470 GCA_014851415.1 Cnaphalocrocis medinalis
CATAAAGCAATCGTAGTTTAGTAGATAAGAACTTCACTTAGCATACGTAGGTCGTTGTTATAATCCAAGCTTGCACCTATGGTTTTTTTTCTATTTAAGTAAGTAGGTAGGTACCTATAATATTTCTACCATTATCTCCGCGATGAGGCCAAATGTTGGTAGTGATGAGGGAAGGGAAGGGTAGTAATTGGTAGATAATTTAATGGTAGAGGCATTATTTACCAGTGAAGCTTTGGGTCAAAAACGAACGTTGGTGTGGCAAAAGGAGAAATTGTGTAAAAAAAACAAATAAATACTTTAACGTGAATATTCTTCACAATTAATTTAAAATTAACTACGCTACTGAACAAACGGTCGCGTGAATCGTCGTTTTAATTAAAATGATTGAGAAATAATATAAATTATCTTCAAGTTTATATGCGTATCCAATTACTAATACCTACTATCTTACTCTTTGATGAGAGAAAACATTATCTTGAGGAAATCTACACGTGTGCAATCGTTTCTCTAATTAAGGGGCTATATCGACGATACTAGCGCCGCCAACCTATTTACACTGATTGTGGCGAAAATATAATATGATATTTTGCTTTTTTAAAAAAATACAGACTTACTTAGATAAAAGTAAATTGAATTTTTCAAGATGCAATACTGCAATATATAAAACACAACAAAAATGACAATTATTGCTAAAAGTTGCCGTTTTTAGCAATAAATGACATTATTGTTTTCAATCATCAGCAACCCACGCTCGTCCACTGCTGGACATAGGTCTCCCTAATGCACGCCACCGCTCCCGATTTTTCGGCCACTCTCATCCAGCTCACTCCAGCCAGCCTTCGAATGTCGTCATCCCATCTTGTAGCATGGCGTCCAACACTACGTTTACCGAGTCGCGGTAACCCGGGACCCCCGAGATCATGGCCCGGACTTAAACCCTAGACCAACAGGGCGTTCGTTCGTTCGTTTAGGATAGTCCTAAACTAATTCAGATAATGATGATCCAGATGATCTGGTTCCCGTGTCTAGTGGTTCCGAGGTATCCACTTTAATTTACCTGCTCCTCATCATGGGGATGTTGATCAAGTTGGCGCCGCACACGGCGGCGAACGGCACGAAGCGGGCATACAACGGGTTCTTCATTTTCTGGAACAGATCAATTTCCCAATTTAGTCTCAGGAATCTTCAGAGCGACTCGGCAAACGTAGTGTTGGACGCCCTGCTACAAGATGGGATGACGACATTCGAAGGCTGGCTGGAGTGAGCTGGATGAGAGTGGCCGAAAATCGGGAGCGGTGGCGTGCATTGGGGGAAACCTATGTCCAGCAGTGGACGAGCGTGGGTTGCTGATGATGATGATGAATCTTCAGAGAAATCTTCAAAATTATCCAATAAATTCGTTTGTTAAAGGCAGGTAGGTATCACGTTACGTAAAACTTTTGCCACCTTTTTATGAAAACGTAGTCCAAAGTAAATTTTGGTCTAAAACTGATGATGTTACTTTCATTGGACCTTGTTAGGCGTTAAAGATCCAACCAACATTAAGTTAGTATGTTGGATGGATATATTCAGAGACAGTAAGTATTATTTTAAAACCAAATTTAGTCTCCGTTTGGTAACAAGGCGATCGATGACTTAACTTGAAATGAAATGAAATGAAATATTTATTTGCTTTCAGGTTCTACAGTCAATGCTACGCTAGATATACAGGACCTCCCCCAGGTACATTTCGTATTTTGGTAGTTAATGTACATGTAGGAAGGGACAGGCATACCCAGGCATACCTACCCTCTACGCTCTTTTTACCTACACGACAACGTTTAACGAATGTAAAGCCACGATGTTTTCAAATCAAGCGCATTCGTTTATAAACACGACCTGCCTTTGCCTTGCCGAAGTAATTGTTTTGTTACGGGGGTCAATTGTATATCAATCACGGATGAGTTGCGAATTGATGCATTGTCATTTGATCAGGTTGCATTTTTAGATGACATTATTTTTATGCTTAGTAATTGGCGCTATCAATGGATAACTTCAATGCCCTTACACCTAAACGTAAAAGTACTTTAAAATTTTCAGGCTTAAACAGGGGCGTAGCTACCGCCGTATCTGCCGTATATGTGTTAGACAGAGATAATAAAATATCTGACTACTTGAGCAGCTCCCAAAGTCTGGAAGAGATTTCCAGAAGAGATTCATAGTTTCAGGTCATGCGCCATCTATTGGTTCAAGTTCCAAATTGAACCAATAGATGGCGCAGGGCGTAAGTGTTTCGCTTTTTCTGTTTACTTTATAAGCCTTGACGTTGTTTATGGACATTACCTCTATAAATAGGTAGTAGGTAGATAAATATAGAAGAAGATATAGATAACCATAGCCGTAGCTTTAACTTTTGCAACCTTTTGTGCAAAGAGTATTTATCCATCCATGTAAACCAGTTTACTTAGTAAGTAGGTAGGTACTTTAGTATGTCACGAATACGACGTAAGCAGACATATTTGTTACCTTACCTTCCATTAATTAACACAATCTGTTAAATAAGGTATGCAAACAGCTCGACACACCTCCGTGACGTCGCTGTAGACCGAGGCTTAAAATACCGCAAGTGATAACCGCACTGATTGAAAGATAAACTCAGCTATCAGTGTTATTTGCTTTGACGCGATTTTGGGGAAAACATGTTTCATTATGATACGGCTAAATGATTTCTAAATAATGTTTCACTTCGCAGATGATGCTGCTTTCTCAGGACTTTCAACTAGAATACTTCAAGATAACACTGCACCATCAGTTATCTTTTATATTACCGTGTTAATGACCTTTAACGACTGTTAAGTTTCATTAAAATAAGTACTTTTGTTAAGATAATATTACGACAAATAGTATGGTCCATTTATAAAAGGCAAGTAGGTAGGTAATAAAAAGGCGAAAAAGAGATGGATAGATTGTGTGAAGAATGACATGGCTGAAAAGGTGGTGGATGATACAATGACGAATGGAAGAAGAAAACATACCTACTGCGCCGACTCCAGATAATCTGGGAATAGGGCACGGAGATGACAATTTGGTTCATATCCTCACTTTTTGTAGTAGTTCCAAATTGTACCCAATAGATAGCGCTGAGTGTCGATTGCATCGCACCAGGGTTTCGTGATATGTCACGTTGGTATTGGTTAGGTACTCTTAAGATTCAGATGATCTAAAGAAAATAAGGTAGGTATTCTTGTAGTTTCTTTATCACTTACCTTGACTTTGCTATTGAGGTAGATGGCTGTACCCAGGGCTCCGCCGCACGCTGCGCAGTACGACGCCAGTAGTTGCCTGGATTAGAGAACATTTCTGGTTAGTGACAACCTTATTAACAACTCGATGGGACACCAGTGTGACACGACTGAAGAAGGATCGGGCGCAGGACGATCGGCTTAACATGCTTCTCGAGACACGGGGGTACATGACCAACTTCCAGACTTCGGGCTGATACTGAGAATTTCTGAACAGAAAAACTCAGGTACCTATAATTTTTTGGCCTATCTTGGGACCCCAAGCGCAGTCATCGCTTTAAAGTGCGTCCCAGTAGGTACCCACTGCGCTACCGAGGCAGTCGAATTATGTTATGGCTATAATATGTTCAACAGTTAAAATCCTAACATCTTCTTCATTATCATCATCATTAGCTCGTTAAAGTCAACCTGGATATAGGTCCCTTCAAATATTCAGCACTCAGATTGATTTTGGCTCCTCGCATCCTGACCATGACTGGGAAAACTTTTCAAGTGAGAGCAATCCCATCCCATGTATGCACTTTAGGACCTTGTCACAATACATATTGCTCATAAGATGCTACATAGACGTAACTTCAAAAATCGTGAAAATGACTTATAAGTGCCATTACATTTAAAAAGTGATATTTTTTATGATGAAACAAAGACGCATAATCATTTCCTTATTTTTAGGGTAGATGGCGCGAGTTGTCTTTGTAGCTTTACCGTAAAATTGCACAATACTTGGTGCGACAGTGACCGATCAGTCAGTTGCGCGGGGCGGCCCGTTGAGTGTGGACATCGCTTGGACATAGTTCGTCGTAACTGTAAGTTATGCCATTTGTTGTATTTGTTTACTGGAGAAACAATGGCGTAACTGTATACAGGAGTGGGTACGACATGAGAGTTCAACATGAGTTTCGTCTTGTCCATGTTCATTTTGAGACCCACTTGTTGAGAGACTCTACTGAGGTCGTCGAGCATTCTGCTTAGGTCTTCCAAGGTCTCAGCATGACTACGATATCATCGGCAAATCGAAGGTGCGTCATGTACTCGCCATTTATATTGATGCCAAGTCCATCCCATTCCAGAAGCTTAAAAATAACGTCCTCCAACAAAGTTGTGAACAGTTTCGGCGATATGACGTCACCCTGTCTCACACCTCGCTGGAGTGGCATAGGCTTAGACTTCTGGTCTTGAAGATGGACTGACATGGAGGCGTTTGCGTACAGGGACTGCAACACTTGTATGTACCGGTAGTCAATTCGGCACCTTTGGAGAGACTGTAGCACGGCCCAAATTTCGACAGAATCAAAAGTTTTCTCATAGTCCACAAACGCTAAGCACAATGGCAGATTGTACTCCTCGGACTTCTGTACAACCTGCCGCAGCGTATGAATGTGGTCTATGGTGCTAAAGCCTTTGCGGAATCCGGCTTGTTCAGGAGGCTGAAAGTCGTCCAACCTACGTGCGAGACGGTTCGTCATAACTCTCGAAAACAGCTTGTATATGTGACTCAGCAGCGTGAAGGGCCTGTAGTCCTTCAATTGGGATTTATCACCTTTCTTGAAGAAAAGCCTCACCTCGCCAGTATGCCACGCTTTGGTCGTCTTTCCCTCGATGATGACGAAGTTAAATAGCTTCTGAAGGGCTTTCAGGACCGTTCGTCCACCTGCCTTCAGAAGCTCCGCTGTGACTCCGTCATCATCCGGTGCCTTGCCGTTCTTAAGCTATTTGAGAGCTATGCTAATCTCGTACAGGCTGACGTCCGGGATATCTTCGGTGTATTGCCGGGTTAATTTGTTATTTCAGCCAATAGACGTCCACTGCTGGACCTAGGCCTCCCCCAAAGTTCTCCACACAGATCGGTCCTGTGCCACCCGCATCCAATGGACTCCCGCGACCTTCACCAGATCGTCGGTCCACCTGGTGGGAGGTCTGCCACGGCTGCGGCCTCCTGCGCGTGGCCTCCACTCAAGGACCTTTCCACCCCAATGGCCGTCTGTTCTCGCAATGTGCCCTGCCCATTGCCACTTCAGCCACGCTAATAATTAGTAATTTGGCCGGATTGGAAACAATTTAATTCCCAGCTACTCTGCAAGATTTAATGAGGGACTTTTTAGAAGTGACGTGAAGTAAGTTTTGCCAAAGCTACTTGTTACTTAATTATCTTCTGATTAACTAATATTTAAAATAGCAATTGAAAGGGCTATGCTCGGAGTATCTTTGAAGGACCGCATCAGAAATGATGTAATCCGACAGAGACCCAGAGTCACCGACAAAGCCCACCGAATTAACAAAATGAAGTGGCAGTGGGCTGGTCAAATTAGCCGCAGAACTGACAACCGTTGGAGCCATAAAGTCCTTGAGTGGAGACCGCGACTCGGCAAACGTAGTGTTGGACGCCCTGCTACAAGATGGGATGACGACATTCGAAGGCTGGCTAGAGTAAGCTGGATGAAAGTGGACGAAAATCGGGAGCGGTGGCGTGCATTGGGGGAGACCTATGTCCAGCAGTGGACGAGCGTGGGTTGCTAATGATGAAAATAGCCATTAACAAGGATTTTTGCTGTAAACTCGTGATCATTGCGGGCTAACAAAGTATTTTTAATTACTACTATTATACGTATTAAGTGCAAAAAGACGCATGGTCCGTGCTACAAAGACACATCTGGTGGCAACTCTAAAGTTTGATAAGTTACTGTATATTTTTTTTGGTTTTTGATTTTTTGTAGTCGTGTACTTTGAAATAAAAGCAATAAACGATACAAATTGTTTTATTATAATAATTTGGACTCGATTAAACAGTGAAGTTACTGTCTCCAAATGGAAGTCCATTTGGAGAAACAGTGACGCAACTGGGGGGGTGTCATAAAAAAAAACCATTTTAGAGGGCGAGACTCACTTTTATTTTAGCGTTTTTCCTTTTTTGTTAAAATACAGTATCTGAGCTATATAAACCAATATATAGGAACGTTCTAGCTAGCCCTCATCGTTTTCAGGTAATGCCTGCTAAAGAGTAATTTTTTTTTTAAAATTGCATTTTCTACAAACTTGTAAAATGTAAGTTACGTCACTGTAGCATCTTATGTGCGATATGTATAAGAACGACTTCTATTTTTTATAGACACATGTATTGTGATAAGGTCCTAAAGTGTATATCTTACATATTTTTGGAGTTGAAGGAAAGATGAAGAATAGAGTGCGCATACTCACGATGCGGGCATGGGTGCGTCTCCAGATCTGTTCGTGTAGTTGACCACGGCGTTGAATGTTTGATTGATCCATTGCCAGAAGACCGTCGCTGCTGTCGTCTTGTAGAACGTTATCATGCCTGAAGGAATATAATACGGGGCTGGTGACATAATGAATATGACCAATATAAGGCTCAGGGCAAAATATTTTTAACTGATTACATCGAAGGCTGAAATGGAAGTGCCTACTGATGGCGGACCCTAACATAATGGGAGAGACGAGAGCACATAGACACCGAGGTGTCGGCCACGTGGAAATGATGGTATTAGTTCGTGGTGCTTATTTTGTCGCTGGCGGGATGTAAACGTGGACCTGCAAGAGGTTAATGGAGACGAGCCGCACAAGACCAAGATTATGGCGACATCTCGTATCGGGAGGCCAAAACTCATTTTGGGTCGTTGAGCCAGTGATTACATCGAAAATGCACCCGTTAATATAAAGCACAGCAGATACACAAGGCAGATACAAGTTGTATGCAAGTAGGTTACTACTTAGCAACAAATATGGATAAGATTAATAGTAACCTACCTATTAGGTACGACTTGAACTCGAGATTATTAAGTTGAACAGACTCGTTAACAATAGTGAATTCTACTCTTAAGGTAGCTAAGTTACTTTATCTTACCACTACTAGCTCAAAGTAGGTAACGAGCTAGTGGCAAAGTGAATAGGGTTTTCATTATAACTAATATAATTATCAAATCCGGCGCGAAGGACCATTTTTGTGAATACAAAGTAGTTTCCTAGTTTCAGTGGATTTGTGAAACGAATAAAAGATAATATAATTGTAAAGTATAAAGGTAGTAAATTATTTGAATTTGAAAATAACCTAGCCAGATCCTTCTGAAAAAGAGTCCTGAATGAATCAAATTGAGATAAAATAATAGCCAAAAAAACAATTTCTTTTTTTTAATAGTGTGCATGGTAATCCATCAGAGGACGCATACTCACCGCCAGTGATCATGGTGTTCATCGGCGCCTGCGCAGCCATGCGGCCTATGGCCAGCATCTTCTCGCCGGTGTCCGGGTGGAAGGCACTGTCGTACAGGTACTTCGTCTTCCATAACTTATTTTCGTCGTAACCGGGTGGCATGCGCTTAGTTTTCCTATTTAAAGAAAAATATTTTGTTAGCACTGACTTTTTTTATCTTACTTAATAAGTGTTTAGGTACGTGCCAGTAATGAATGTAGCTGGTGGTGGTCCGCCCGCGTAACTTCAACTATTACCTATAGCGACAAATGCACGACCAAGTCCTACAAAAATCGTCATGCGTCTTCCAAAATTCCTCCAGGAAGAAGCAGATGGTTTTGCCGCCCGGGGCGGATCGCAAAGCAACCTTGCACCCACTTCGCTACGCTATTGCATGGTACCCTGTGTAAAACTATGTAAGATGCTCCACGCCGCCTATTAGCCTACCTGTCAGATTTTATATCGTTGGGGTGAGAACGGCTCCATCATTTTCTCTATTTTTTTTATTCAATGAAACCATTGCAGTGGCTGGGCAGACATCCTTCACGTTACGCCATACTTACATCTCTACGAGCAGCCCTTCTCAGCACCCTAACGAGTAGTCACTCGTTATGTAATAACGAGTAAATACTCGTTAGGGTAGGAATATGTACATAACGAGATGCAATTTCCTACTAGGTATTGTGAAATTTATGTTCATACATTTAGCTTCATTACTATTGCGTCTTTGTTAACTATTGAACCTAATATTAGTCTAGTAAGACTAGTAAACGCGATAAAACTCGAGGAAACAAATCTATCTTGTTTGTCTATCGTGTTATGCTTATCACTCATGTAAGTACTTAATTTGAAAACAATATCGTGACACAATCGTCATTGATCTTATTGTAAATGTAATGAGCACACACGCCTGACAGAATTATAGAGATAGCTTACGTGTGTTGTGTTTACTCATTACATTACGCATTTATTGTAAATATTACGCAGATGTTTTCATTCTGAAATGGCGAGAAGGTTGTGAATATTCCAATGAACAGGCAAAAATAACCAAGGGCAGACAAAATCGCGAATAACTTCAGGATGTATCAGTGAACATAAGTACATCTCTTTAACCAAGTCTTTTATACTAACCATTCTAAGCAACATTATTTTTGACTTTTGGAAATTCGCAAACAAATATCTTTACATAACTTAGGTATAAAGTCGGTAACGTGACTTGTTCACTTTGTAGGGCTGTTCAAAATGCTTGGTAGAAGTCGTGGTTAAGGAATGTATGTTCACAGGGTGTATGTAGTTAGGAGCGATTTTGTATGCCCTTGGTTATTTTTGTCTGTTGAATGATCAACAGTTAGGGAATAGAGCCAACGTCTAATCTGGAGTCAAAATCTATCTTTCGCCGAGTGAATGAGGAGGACCATATTATGAGAAGGAAGGCAAAACGTTAACAGCATAGTTAGTTACTTATGATCCACTTTTCGGGTGTCCATTGTCAGCGGTTTTCCATCAGGTAATCCGTTTGCTGTTCTTTAGCCACACAAAACTTTTATTGTAAAAACCGCCTTTAATGTCTTCATTTGGTTTAGTAGAGGGAGACAAGAGGTTTAGAGGGAGATCAAAAGAACTACGAACCTGAATTCCGTGACGATCTTCTTGGCCTCATCCAGTTCTTTGTCCGTTGCAAACGCGTTCAGGGGATTGGTGAGTAGCAGAAAGTGCTTGGCTCGGCCCATGTACGTGCTCTGGTCGTATGGGGGTTTGTCAATGTCGATCGGCGGCGCCATGTTGGTGTTTCTACTGTAATGTAACTTTTAGTAACTTGTGTGCGGGAGACACAATACGATATACTGCTTAGTGCCTATTACTAATACTACCACAGAATACCAGCCTGGTACTTACCACAGAATACCAGCGCCATAACTTTCAAGCAATGGTATTAAGCTGAGTGGTACCTAACCATTTTGGAAGCATTTATATTAGATTTAAGTACTACCTAGTACCTACTAGTTTTAAGTCCTTTTGTGTAAGATTATTTGCTCTAAATTAATATTTTTCTGTTCTATTCTATTCTATTACCGAGTTGGTAAACGAACTCTTCGATATTATTATCAGCTCTTAGATTAAAAGGTTATGCAAAATTGTTAGATTAAAAGTTTTGAAAAATAAGAAGCACACGTCTTAAATAACTTAAATAAGTGTTATCTAATTTTTTCGAACGAAAATAAATGAGTTTCTTAATTGGTTTGTGTATAATTTATGTACAAAATTAGATAATTTGTTTATTGTATTATAGATAATAACTAATTATAAATGAACAGATAGACATTCTAAGGCCATCCTTATCTCCTTATTTAATAGGTTTTTTTATTACGCTCTTGGCCGCTAATGATTTAATGAACTTAAGCAATTAATGTATTAATAGATAGAAAATACTTTTAGGTAGGGTAGGTTTATTTTAGTCGAGAGAATATCTAAGTAGCTAGACATTATGCGCGCCAAATTAATTGATCGCAACTTCGCAAATAAATTAACCAGTAAAGATTACCTACTCTTTTATTTTACCCTCAGTGCCATCAGATAATCCTCATCATCATAATCATCGATCATCATCATTTCATATCGTTTCATTCCCAGTTACATCCAAAACTGTCGCATCCAAGCTGGTATGTTTGGTTTGAAGTCATATATTTGTATAGAAAAACGACCAAAGAGTTAAAGTTTTGGATAAAACTAAAGGACCATGAGATTTACAACTCTTCCATTCATTATGTGAGATTTCTTTTATAGTTAACGGCTTATCGCATCGTACAGATAACAGCTGTTTAAACATAAAATTGAGGGATATCGTCACTATCTCATAATGATTGTTTTATCGCCTCGATTACTTAACTTAATCTGTGGTGTTTATTTTTTAAATTAGCCACTTGCGCAGAGATTACACTTAAAGCAATTTGATTTACATACGAACACAAATATACAGAACGAATGCCTAAGTAGATAAGTACAGATTCAGCTAAATGTTGAGTTATACAATTTATCCATTGCTTGTCCTTACGTAAAAATACGTAAGTCTTCAGTCCAGTGCTTGATCTCATATATTACTTACTAGTGGCCCGCCCTCACTTCGCTTCGGGACCGTAATTCAGAAATGAACCAATAGATGGAGCTGTGTCCAATTACATCGCGCAAGCGTTTCGCGTTTTCGGTTTACCTATAAGCCTTGTCGTTGTCTATAGAAGTTATCTCTTTTTAAATAGTATGGATATGGATGGATATCCCACGCTTTTGGTCGTGGTATCACACTAGTGTTCCATGGGAATAAAGGTAAACTATTGCTTGTTAGCAATTGTATTCGTACACTCAGACATTTAGTGAATTTCTTAAAGTAAGGAAATGTAAATTTTGTAATCGTACCTAAAATAATAAATTGAGACAACATCACATGCCTACATTGTCCTGGTCCCAATATGGGAAAAAAAACCAAACATGTCCTAAATCGAAAACCATTTCGAGGCATTTGTCTTTCATACCATATTTTATTACTTTTAAAATTTAAAAGCATAAGATCAATGATATTTTCAATAAAATCGCGTTTGACCTTCATCTGACCCAAGGTCAGCAGAATTTTCAGACATACTGCACTTACAAGATAAATAAATGCGACATCTACTGTGATTGACACTTAGTCTATCGGAAGAACCAACAATTGGCGCTAGTTGTAATACAATAAAACCTCTACCAACCAGTTGACATACATAGAAAATTGATTAGAGATACCTCTCTGTTTTTTGTTTTGCCGGAATGTTGTCAGACAGTGATGTAAAATTCCCCCGATCAAAAGGGATTTTGCCCACAAGTAACATTTTACATATAATTTATTTGTCACGATTTGGGGAAAAAAGCTCGTGGTAACACTATTAATATGATGTAGCGCACTTGTGACGTCACAAATACGCTTGAATTTAAAATGTTTAAAAATTAATTAAAACATAAACTACTGTCCTGGTCCCAAATTTTTAAAGGTTTTCCCTTGTACTATGGAAACCAGTAACTGTTCTGTGAAAATGAAAAAAATGAAGGAACCACAAACACTCAGACCCAACACTATATCTGTTTCATTAACAAAACATTTATATTGGTGCGGGAATCGAACCCGCGACGCTGAGTCTCAACTAGCGCTTAAACCACTGGCGCTAACGGGTTGTCAATATTTTTTTTTTTAGTGATAGGTAGCAGACGAGCAGGCGGGATCACTGATGCTAAGCAATGGGGTATGGGAAAAAAAAACCAACATGTCCTAAATCGACAACCATTTCGACCCGGCATTTGTCTTTCATACCATATTTTATTACTTTTAAAATTTTAAAAGCATAAGATCAATGATATTTTCAAATAAAATCGCGTTTGACCTTCATCTGACCCAAGGTCAGCAGAATTTCAGACATACTGCACTTACAAGATAAAATAAATGCGACATCTACTGTGATTGACACTTAGTCTATCGGAAGAACCAACAATTGGCGCTAGTTGTAATACAATAAAACCTCTACCAACCAGTTGACATACATAGAAAATTGATTAGAGATACCTCTCTGTTTTTTGTTTTGCCGGAATGTTGTCAGACAGTGATGTAAAATTCCCCCGATCAAAAGGGATTTTGCCCACAAGTAACATTTTACATATAATTTATTTGTCACGATTTGGGGAAAAAAGCTCGTGGTAACACTATTAATATGATGTAGCGCACTTGTGACGTCACAAATACGCTTGAATTTAAAATGTTTAAAAATTAATTAAAACATAACTACTGTCTTGATTACAAAAATATTCAAATTGATTACTTGAAATAGTAAAAGGTATTGAAATAAAATATAAAAAAGATACCTAAAAATTAGTTCCCATACCCCATTGCCGCCGCCCATGAACACATGCAGCAAGTGCGCTGCTAACCTTTTATCCCCTTCCCCTCCGATGGGCCTCCGGTACCCTCACTCACTCGGCGAAACACAGCATAGTTCATGCGATAATTTTAATATTCTAATATATATCCACCTAAATAGAATGACGTAAAATTTAACATATACTTATTACAGGAATAATCACGTGATTATTCCCGTAATAACCTGTGAAATAATTATTTTGTGATAATCACGGCTCTAACTTATAGTTACAACATTTAAATAAAAAAATATATAAATAGTCTGTACATATCAATAAAAATATGTTAATTGTCAATGAGTTATATTATGATTGATTCTGTTTTTCTATGATTTCGATTGCCAACTTTCTGTCGTGATTGATCATTTGATGATAAAAATCACACCTTGCCCATTTACATCTTTTTGTTTTACATCATCCACTTGATGATATAGAAAAAATCCTACCTTTTTTAGGTGGGTCAACAAGGTCCTTAAGTGTACCTATACATATTTTTGGAGTTGACTGTACGAAGGTAATAAATTAATTTGTAATGAACGAAATTTAAGCCTAAATTATAAAGTTTCTAATAAAAAAGAGTCTAGTCTTCATGATATGACTAGGTGTCTTTAATTACCTACCTACCTACCTATGATGTATTTGGTACGATCCAAAAACTAATAAAACTACTGACTTATATAACTTTTATAAATATTAGCAGTAGAAATATTTAAAAATGCTTACATAATGACCTTCCTATAATTGTTGATATAGCACGAAGTATTTAACGTTATATTTGTTGTATCAAAAGAAACCGTGACCCTACAGCACCTTCTTATCTTTAAAATTAAAACAGTGATCGCTCATACCGAATGGACAAGATATGAAAGTGATCAATAAATGCGACAAAATGTGAGGAATTACAATTAAGATAAAAGAGACAAGCCTGAAAAATCAAGTATTCTTGAACTGTATGGATCAACCAGGCTACAAACCTTAATAATTACATAATAATAAGCCCGTGGCCCATTTATTTAAGAAATGAACGATAAAATATGCGAAAAAAATATAACTCACCTTTATGTCTAGCTGAAAATATCTCAACGGTTCAATCTGCAGGAATATTTATTATATGTGTAGTTTCTTTCAGAAAAGCTCGTCAGGGACTCGATAGTTTCATTTTTTTGCCAACTTCTGTGTTTTTATCAATGTAATGAGTTCAAATGTTGCGCCGTGACAGCGCCTCGAAAAGTGACAACAAAATCAATTTCTTTCAGCTGACAAAAAGGAACTGCGGCGCTAGTGTGCATAAAATTTTCCAACAATGTGGCAAGCTTTGAATTTTACTGCGTGAAATAAATAGTAAAAATTTAAAATAGCTATTTAACCTAAAAAATTGGAAAAATATATATTTAACTAAAATATTATATTTTTAATATTTACTTAAATGTACATTACTACCCGTGCGGATAACGCTGGGATTAGAAATGGCGGCGCAACTATTCACTCTCGCTCGCACACTATTTGCGTCTATACTCGCACACGTGGGTACAGACTGACAAAAAAAAAGCTGCGTTTTAATAAAAACTTGTGAGCTATTTTTTCCGTGATTTTGAACCTTTCGTTAGTCTTGTCATATTTTGTTAGAAAGTTACGTTATTCCTCTTACTATAGGCTATGTATGTACCGCGGGCGAAGCCGGGCGGACCGCTAATAAATGTATATTTTTGTGAGAACAAATTAATTTGTAATGAACGAAATTTAAGCCTAAATTGTAAAGTTTCTAATAAAAAAGAGTCTAGTCTTCATGATATGACTAGGTGTTTTTAATTTTATATAAAGGTAGGTACCTACCTACCTATGATGTATTTGGTACGATCCAAAAACTAATAAAACTACTGACTTATATAACTTTTATAAAATATTAGCAGTAGAAATATTTAAAAATGCTTACATAATGACCTTCCTATAATTGTTGATATAGCACGAAGTATTTAACGTTATATTTGTTGTATCAAAAGAAACCGTGACCCTACAGCACCTTCTTATCTTTAAAATTAAAACAGTGATCGCTCATACCGAATGGACAAGATATGAAAGTGATCAATAAATGCGACAAAATGTGAGGAATTACAATTAAGATAAAAGAGACAAGCCTGAAAATCGAGTATTCTTGAACTGTATGGATCAACCAGGCTACAAACCTTAATAATTACATAATAATAAGCCCGTGGCCCATTTATTTAAGAAATGAACGATAAAATATGCGAAAAAAATATAAACTCACCTTTATGTCTAGCTGAAAATATCTCAACGGTTCAATCTGCAGGAATATTTATTATATGTGTAGTTTCTTTCAGAAAAGCTCGTCAGGGACTCGATAGTTTTCATTTTTTTTGCCAACTTCTTGTTTTTATCAATGTAATGAGTTCAAATGTTTGCGCCGTGACAGCGCCTCGAAAAGTGACAACAAATCAATTTCTTTCAGCTGACAAAAAGGAACTGCGGCGCTAGTGTGCATAAATTTTCCAACAATGTGGCAAGCTTTAAATTGTACTGCGTGAAATAAATAGTAAAAATTATTTAACTTGAAAAATTGGAAAAATATATTTAACTAAAATATTATATTTTTAATATTTACTTAAATGTACATTACTACCCGTGCGGATAACGCTGGGATTAGAAATGGCGGCGCAACTATTCACTCTCGCTCGCACACTATTTGCGTCTATACTCGCACACGTGGGTACAGACTGACAAAAAAAAGCTGCGTTTTAATAAAAACTTGTGAGCTATTTTTTCCGTGATTTTGAACCTTTCGTTAGTCTTGTCATATTTTGTTAGAAAGTTACGTTATTCCTCATTACTATAGGCTATGTATGTACCGCGGGCGAAGCCGGGGGCGGACCGCTAATAAATGTATATTTTTGTGAGAACAAATTCGTTTATAAATGCGATAATTATAAATTATTTTATGTTTGTAAACAATTTCTTTTTAGGTAAAAAGAATTTATCGCAATCTGAATTATTTTCATATGTAAAAAATCATAAATACAGTAAAAAATACTACTTGCAAAATAAAAAAACCTATAAAACATACTTATATATTATTTGAATTAATAAAATAACAAAACATTTTCAATGCTAACGATATTTTCTACGATTTTTCAGTTTACTTATATTTAATTATAATTTTACGTACTTAGTATGCTGACGGTACCGTCTCGGCGGTCCGCCATTTCTAATCCCAGCGTTTATCCGCACGGGTAGTACTTATGTTATCTATAATATTTTAAAATAATTCAGTATAAAAGTTACTTTTGCAACGTTCCATGTTACGCATTTCTGTATCAATTGATTAATAAGATATTTCGCTTTCTTAAGTTATATAATGCTCAAATTATTGATTTATATTAAAATTACCTAAAAAATAAGAACACGTATGCATTAGTGGTATTTGTATTGTAATAAACTATATTTATTGAAGTAGTGAAATATTTAAACGCGGCGTTGTCAAGTTACGATAAACGGAACTTGCAAAAATTACGTCTTTTGCCAACTAAAGCAAAGGCGGTCCAAAAAATAATTTTTAGATTAGAAATAACCTATTAAAGGGTTTTAATTAAACAAATACCATGTCTTTAATTAGCAGAAATGTATTCCGAGCCTTGGTGCAGGTAAGAGACGAATTTGTTTTTGTGTATTCCCTCAAAATTATGATTTGATTTCGGCTTAGAATGTTTCGTAACTACTTTACGTTTTTGGAATATCTTGTATTTTAACTGTAAAATGTTTCTTTAGCAGTTATATTTCGGTGTATTTGTTTTAAATCTAGTGGCTCATCTTCATTTGCGTCGTTTCAATGCAATTTGATAATAGTTGTTCATCTCATCACGTGATCGTAATCTATATTATGACTTTATTAGAGACAATGCAGTCTAATAATACGTCTCAATAAATTACCATATCAGACACGTACTTCAAGGGGTCTTACTGTTATCGTCTTATCGAAATCCTTTGATTTAAATCTCATTCTTTCATTCTTAGTACCCAAATATCTTAGAATAGTATTTGATTTGAAAAGCCTTGATATTTTTGTTATTAAACTAATAACGAAATCTTAAAATAAGGTATTACCTAGCTGTATTACTATGTATATCTTAATTTATTCATATTACACAAATTTTATACAGGGATCCCAGCATGTTGGCAAAGGCGTCCACACAAGTGCGGTAAACCCGGACAAAAACGTATGTTTTGCACCACAGTCAATCAGCACCCTGGTGAGAACACTAACCTTCCTTACTAATTGCAACTATTACTAAACATTGGAGCATAAGTATTGTGTTTCAAGCATTTATTCTCAGTATATTTATTAAGAGTGAACAGGCATATTCTTATTATTGCGTGATCATGTCAGAAATGATGAGATCCGCAGGAGATCAAAATTTTTTAATAGTCTTATTTTCTTATATGTAGGTGTCATAACAATTCCTTGATTTATTATTCTCAATTAATTTAACATTTACTGGTTATACTTCTGCTCCAATGCTAATCATTAGATAAATGTTTAAAATGTATTGTTATGTCCCACTCTTATGTCTATGATTGGAATCTACATTTTAAAAAACTTTCTAAATTACATAATTATTAGTATTATGTAAAGAAAAAATGTATCATTATTTATGTTGTGTTTTATTCTGTTAGTATTCACAGGTTCCTCTTCCAGAGAAAGTGTAAGCTTGTTATGTATGAATGCATGTACTGTAATGAATATAATTTGTGTATATTTGTGGTCCCACTGTAATGAATATGATGGTCATTCTATTTTGTATGATGCGTGGTAATTGCAAGTGAACATGTCTTTTACTATTGGCTTTAGCATTTATGATAAATTCAAAAACATTTCAAAATTATTGTATCCTAAATAAAATTGGCACATTTTAGCTTATACACTCAAAATTTACTAACTTGCAAGATATAACATTTATTATAGGGTACTACCCTTTAAATAAAAAAAAAGTTAATCAAATAGGATGACTACAAACAAATCATAGCATGATATAACAAAACATACATACTTAACATGTATGTTTCCTATCAATGTTAAAAAAATGTGTGATCATTATGGGTAATTCATGGTTGGACATTTAAAAATTAAACAAAATATGGATTAGAAACGAGTCTAGCATGAATCCCATGTGTACATTTCAGACCTGTTTAATAACAGTCATTGGGAATAAAAAAATACCTAAGTCTTAAGCAGTTGTGATACTTTGCTGAATACCTGTGAATATATGGATAAAATTGTGATAATTAATTACAATGATTCCCCATTACTTCATTTGGAAATATAGTTTGCAAATTATGATGGTATTCAAAATTAAGTAAATTATAACGAAATAAACCTAAAGTAATAGCATGAAACAAAGTGTATCGCGACTGCGCCTTAAATCAAAGTTAAAAATGATGTATGATTGTATAAGTACTTTGTTCTGAAAAAACAAAACTATTTTATAGTGATTCTTAATTTTTCCTTGAGTTGATCACAGCTACAAAATCTTTGTAAAAAGGATGAATCTGGACTGTAACTTAAGATCTTATAATGTATCATGTGACATGCAAAATAAATAAATAAATCTTTCTCAACAAGTATTCAGAGCAAGGTATACTAACAAACACAAAGTTATAGGCTATTTAAAATTTAAAATTTGTTTGGACATGAATTGGCACTAGCATATTGGCAATATTGGCATTACCTCACGAGCTCTATAACACGAATGCTGCGACTCTCTGGAAGACTGTTCTTGAACAGGCTTTGTGCAAGCAACCGTTGTGTCGTCCAATTGCAGTGTTTAACCTGTAACAAATTATACTCTAGCTGCTTTAGATACCTACGTACACCGTTACATTTTAGTTTATTCAGCTGTTTCATACATTATTCTTTGGTGAATATATTTTTTGTATGGAATAGCTGATTTTTATTTTGCTTATTCTGATGATAATATGTTAAAGATTTATTCGTGCTACCTATATGAGGGCTTCGGGATTAAAACAACTAAAATATAACGATGTATATGTTATTCAAAGATCAAGGCATCGGGACTCCTACGGTTAGGTTCGCCTAGTCAAACCTTAGATTTGAAATGGAGCCTCAAGGGCCTAAGAGATCTCGTTCCGCAATTTGACGAACCCTAGTCTAACAAAACCTTTGTCGTACATGTTAAGAAATTCTGCTTAAAATTTAAGCGTGACTAAATTACAATGAATTCTGTTCAAATCTAGGGTTTGCCAAGACAAATCTAGGAGCGCCTGTACTTTTACTACGTTTGCGAAATACATTGTACTATTCCAGATGTCAAAATTTTTAATTTGTTTGTATGCGCGATCTAAAAAAAAATTGCTTACCGAGAGACCCTAAATTAGATTGACCGTAAAGAAAATATCTCTTGGAACAGTACAATTACATAGAAATAAAAATGGTAAGTTTAGTAAATAGGTTGTCAGAAGACTGCAGAGTACCCTAATTTAAAAATTGGCTTGTAAAATGTTAGAAATATTTTGCTAAAAAAAAGCTGTTCAAAAGTAATAAATCTCTGTTTGATTTTATCAATGTTTTGTAACACCAATGTCATCATCAATATTTATGATTTATCTACATTTAAAAAAATATATTGTGTATGAGTTACATAATTACTTAAAAGGAAGCCATGTATAAGTTTATTCATTATTTCCAACAGTCAACTCCAAAAATATGTATACACTTTAGGACCTTGTTACAATACATAATGTATAACAAAGTCGTTCTTAAAAACTGTCATGTATTGTTATTGAAATCTTATTTCTCGGTAAAAATCGACTTTCCGAATCAGCGGTAGATTACATAATATTTAATTTTGACATACATAAATGTTCTGTATGGACTTAAATTTAACAAAGAATATTTTTATTTCTATTTAAATCGATAAACTAATCGATATTATGTTGATGTAGCAATCGAACGCGACGAAGGAAGGCCGCATCAAGTGCACCCTCATCCCCGGTGATGGTGTCGGCCCTGAGCTGGTGTACTCCGTACAGGAGGTCTTCAAGGTGACCAAACTTATTAATCTTTTTAGAACTGGATCCAAAACCGTGAGAAAGCCATGCTTCGGCATGAATAGGCCGGCTCGTCCGTGAAGCAGCGCCTGCGCTGTTTTCGTCGAGTGAAGGTACCGGAGGCCCAATTGGGGAGAAAGGTTGGCTGCTTCATGCCGGCTTTGTTTGAGGCAGTGGTATCAATCCGGTCGAGCCGGTCCATTCATGCCGAATCGTCGCTCTCCCACAATAGGCTATTTGACAGGTTTTTAAAATCCATTTTATATTAAGTAGTACAGTCTAATGAACCCAGTAAAAGTTGTATTTTGTAATTCTAGTATATATTAGCTGAAAAATATCGAATTAAATATTAAATATTTACCTAGTGTGCCAAAACGCTACTTTGACAATATGGCGGTCGGTGACGTCACTTGCCTGTAAATGTAGTGATCTTTGGTATTACTATATGTGACAGCTGGCCTATTTGTTTGTTGTAAACAAAAAACGAAACTACGAAGTTTACAAGCAGGTGACGTCATGATAAACTCAGGAGCGTTTTATGTCACGTGATAAACGTTTAAAAATTGCTGTTTTTATTTACAGATTTTTAAATAAATTAATCATTATTTTCAACTTACGTTAGTAAATAATCATTTTTTAACTCTTAATATATACTGTTACAGTAATTGATACTTTATTTTTCACATTGTCAAAGAGCCTATTATCTGGTTTTTATACATATATTATTTTTATATCCAGGCGGGTAACATCCCGGTGGACTTCGAGTCGTTCTTCTTCTCCGAGGTGAACCCGACCCTCAGCGCGCCTCTCGAGGATGTCGTCAACTCTATCGCGAGAAATAAGATCTGCATCAAGGTTAGTATCACAGCATGAAAAGTACTTTTAACGTCGTAGGGACCAGACAGCAGACACAATAGAAAATCAATTGTTTTTGCCTCGTAGGAGGCTTTTCGATCTTACGACGTTAAGTAAGACCTAAGGACTGAACTAGGCCGTTCGGTGCGTTTTTAGCCTCCTCTTGAGTAGCTTGGGGCGCCTTGTTAGGGTTGTCACTTTTGGGTAGTTTAGATTCGCGGATGCGGAACTCTCATGCGCAACTATTTTTTTAATGTTTGCGTGGCATCGGGTACGTATGGCCTGGTACTTAAATCACTAGACCAACGGGACGTCAATTCCAAACATACTTTTACTCGACCCGGGAATCGAACACTACTACTAAAAATATTACATTATTCTATTTTTTAATTCTACTATTTTATAAAATGTATATTTCGTGTGACTTAATCCTTAACCAGGCAACTACTGCAACTATACTCTGATTCATAATCATGTAAACTGACAAATGTCAATGTGTCATCCCCATACATTATCACTCAATTTGACACATGCAAAACGTCAAAATGCATAGAAACTTGTCATTTTCATCTGTCAGTTTACTTTACATGATTATGAATCAGAGTATAAACATATTTTTTTCATTGGTTTTCTACCTTATCATAACTGCATAAAGTTCAATATCTGGTAGTTAACAAGGCTGCACATTCCAGGGTATCCTGGCCACCCCCGACTTCTCGCACACCGGCGAGCTCCAAACTCTAAACATGAAGCTCCGCAACGCACTGGACCTGTACGCCAACGTCGTTCACGTCAAGTCGCTGCCCAACGTCAAGTGCCGCCACAGCAACGTTGACTGCATCATCATCCGAGAGCAGACCGAGGGGGAGTACTCCGCGCTGGAGCACGAGTCTGTGCCTGGTGAGTGCGAGTGGCTGGTGGTCTCTTGTAGGCGACGACCAGGAGCTGTGACCAGTGCCGCCACAGCAACGTGGACATCATCATCCGAGAGCAGACCGAGGAGTACTCCGCGTTGGAGCAAGGGTCTGTGCCTGGTGAGTGCGAGTGGCTGGTGGTCTCTTGTAGGCGACGACCAGGAGCTGTGACCAGTGCCGCCACAGCAACGTGGACATCATCATCCGAGAGCAGACCGAGGAGTACTCCGCGCTGGAGCACGAGTCTGTGCCTGGTGAGTGCGAGTGGCTGGTGGTCCTCTTGTAGGCGACGACCAGGAGCTGTGACCAGTGCCGCCACAGCAACGTGGACATCATCATCCGAGAGCAGACCGAGGAGTACTCCGCGCTGGAGCACGAGTCTGTGCCTGGTGAGTGCGAGTGGCTGGTGGTCTCTTGTAGGCGACGACCAGGAGCTGTGACCAGTGCCGCCACAGCAACGTGGACATCATCATCCGAGAGCAGACCGAGGAGTACTCCGCGCTGGAGCACGAGTCTGTGCCTGGTGAGTGCGAGTGGCTGGTGGTCTCTTGTAGGTGACGACCAGGAGCTGTGACCAGTGCCGCCACAGCAACGTGGACATCATCATCCGAGAGCAGACCGAGGAGTACTCCGCGCTGGAGCACGAGTCTGTGCCTGGTGAGTGCGAGTGGCTGGTGGTCTCTTGTAGGTGACGACCAGGAGCTGTGACCAGTGCCGCCACAGCAACGTGGACATCATCATCCGATGATCGATGATCCGATGCCGATTCTGTGCCTGGTGAGGCTGCTAGTGGCTGGTCTCTTGTCTCTTGTAGGTCCCCAAGGCCCTTTTTTAAATGATAGTAGGCAGACGAGCAGACAAATCACCTGATGGTCAGCGATTGCCGCCGCCCATAGACACCCGCAACACCAGTGGAGTCCCAAGTGTGCTGCCAACCTTAACCTCCTTTCCCCCAATTGGGCCTCCGGTATCCTCAATGCGCTTCACACCGCAGACTGCCCTAGTAGTTATCAATACTCTTTATAATAGGATAAATTCTATAGACATCGACCAACCTTATATACAAATCGAAAAGTCAGAACAATAGTGCGACTACAATCAACGCCCAGCGCCATCTATATGCAAACATTGGAACTATTGTCCCGAAACGAAGTGAGAGCGGGCCATTAGTAAATAATATGTTCGAACAATACATACATTCGTACCAATACATTCGTTTTGCAGGAGTGGTGGAGTGCCTCAAGATCATCACGGCGGCCAAGTCCGAGCGCATCGCCAAGTTCGCGTTCGACTACGCGGTCAAGATGGGCCGCAAGAAGGTCACCGCTGTGCACAAGGCCAACATCATGAAGCTTGGCGACGGTCTCTTCCTGCGCAGTTGTGAGGAGGTATGTCACTTAAACCGGGAGTTTGAAATATGTCATGGTCATGTAGCCAAGTCATTTGTAGCCAAGTTAGCATTCGGTGTGTGCGGTCAAGATGGGCCGCGGTGACAAGGCCACCATCTTGAAGCTTGACGATGGCCTCTTCTTGCGCAATTGTGAGGATGTACGTCATTTTTTGAGGTGGCATATGAGTAGACAGTTCAACAGTTGGTAAGCAATTGCTTGCGTCCATGGGTGTGATAAAAAAAAAATTTAACACACAAGTGATTTGTCAACTAAAAGATAAAAAAAACCCTTTTGCCCTCTGATTGGTCCTCCGGTATCCTCACTTACTCACACGACAAAAAATAAGTGCAAGCGCTAATTTACGGCCATTTTTTGTGCCGCCATGGTATCACTTCGGTTGATCCTGCCCCTTTCAACTGGTAAATTCCTTCCATTTACATCGATAAGCTGCTACCGTTCACCTTACCTGGCATTTTCATTCACATCTTTTGTACTCTGGATCCGGTAGCGGGGCAAGATTTAATTTTGATGTGGGCAAGACTGATTTCGCGAGGCCCTTTTCTTTTCTGTCGATTTTACGACGACGATGACCGATAAAGCTAGGGGACACCCCATCTGGGACGAGCTTAAATTTTTTTTGAGGCGTGAGGCCCCTTGTACCGCGAGGCCGTGGGCGGTGGCCCACATCGCCTACGCCTTGCGCCGCCTCTGCTGGATCCATCTATTCTATATTTTAATTCGAGGTGTAGTCTGTAAAAAAAAGTCAAATCAATGTAAAAGACACTAAAAATAAACACTAATTCCCTTACAGATGGCAAAACTCTACCCCCGCATCCAGTTCGAGAAGATGATAGTAGACAACTGCACCATGCAGATGGTGTCCAACCCGAACCAGTTCGACGTGATGGTGACGCCCAACCTGTACGGCAACATCGTCGACAACCTCGCCAGCGGGCTGGTGGGGGGCGCTGGTGTCGTCGCTGGTGCCTCCTACAGCGCCCAGTGCGCGGTGTTCGAACAGGTAAACTATTGGCCTGTCCTAACTTAGCTATAGGTTCCAATTTTTGCCACCAGATGGCGGTAGGTGTCGATTACATCGCGCAAGTGTTTAGTCGTTTCAGGTGGTCAAATAGCGTCTCACAACGCATAGTATTAGGTAAGTTAATCAAATACATAGGAAATAACAGCATTCGTACACCGAGTGCGTAGTGTTCCCAACAGGTATAGATAAATAAATAAAAATCCATTTATTGCTCAAAATACACTAAGTTTACAATAAATAGGTACAAATCAACTAATGGTTTGAGCAAAGCAAGCAAACAAAACATATGGACAAAAATTTATTTATCTATCTATCTAAGGGCCTTTTCTACCGTCTACGAAACCGTAGTTTCGTACACCGAAAAACAAATTCCTTCATCAAAACTAGTTACGTAAAAGTTCGACGTGATGGTGACGCCCAACCTGTACGGCAACATCGTGGACAACCTCGCCAGCGGGCTGGTGGGGGGCGCTGGTGTCGTCGCTGGCGCCTCCTACAGCGCCGAGTGCGCGGTGTTCGAACAGGTATAAAACACTAGTGGCCTGTCCTCATTTAGCTATAAGTTAAAAATAAATCCTCAATCGAAACTAGTTACGTAGAAGGAATAATCATTCTTTCGTCGAAACCGGTTACGACACAGCGGTTTCGTAGACAACCAAAAGACATAAGCGATATGGGTGATTTCTCCGTGACCCTTTACAATAGGATATGTACGATAACAGCCTCGGCACAATGGCTGTCGATGTTATAAGAAAATGAGGTAGCGTACCCGGGAAGCCCGTTTAGACTTAAGTATTTTTCAGCCATTGGTGATGACTAAATGATCAATAGCGTCTCACAACGTATTTAGGTAAGTTAATCAAATACATAGGAAATAACAGCTTCGTACACCGAGTGCGTAGTGTTCCCAGCAGGTATAGATACAAAGAAAACATAAGGACATAAATTATTTATCTATTATCTAAGGGCCTTTTCTGCCGTCTACGAAACCGTAGTTTCGTACAACGAAAAACAACCCCTCCATTAAAACTAGTTACGTAAAAGGAATAATTATTCCTTCGTCGAAACGGGTTATCAAATTACGGTTTCGTAAACGGCCAAAAGAGACAAGCGATATATAAGCACAATTGAAGACTTTGAGTGCAGTTTTCTTTCTAGAAAATAAACTATTTTTTTGTGTAAAATTTTCTAATACTTCATTAAGAGTAGGTACATTTTCTTCAGGTGGTATCACAAAATTCCATCGTTTATACAATTACACATAATACAAATGATTTCATACAAAATGACAAGGTTATAAATACACGTCTTAAAATACGTCTAAGTTTTATTTTCATAAGCGTACTCTTTATCGCCTGGATATTTTCGTACGATGTTGTTGGAACATAAAAAAAACAGTGATTTAACGGAAAAACAAATACATTTTTGAAATGCAACGCCAAGCATATGAATGGAATAAAGTAAGTTTATGAAAATCGAGTCGCAGTTTTGTTTGCGTGTTTTTGTAAATCGTACAGCTCATAAACCACTCAATATTACGAGCCTGCTAGATTCTTGCCCACGTTTTCCATCTTATAACCTTTCGTCCATCATAATAAATCATAGCTAGTCATTTGTTATCTAACATTTTGATTATCTAATAGTGATGTTACTGAAAGCATTATAGCGGCTTTCATTTTGCTCGCGTAACTAACATCTTTTACATGAAATTTAATTATATTTTAATCTTTGCTCGTGTGTTTTTGTAACAAAAGTACTTACAGATTTGTCATTATCGTAGCATGTAGTTCAGTTTCATCTTTTGTTTATGTAACAAAAAAATTCAACATACATAGTTGGATTTTTGTTGCATGTGCTATAATATTATTCTAATCTGTTTTTTTTTTAGTGTAATGAGGGATTTCTGTATGAACTTAGATAGAGTACCAAATTATATAGTTAGATGGCGCATTTGCCTACTTAAATGTCAAAAAATCCCTCATGTAGCTCAAGTATGTTATTGTTATGATTTTTAATTATGCCAACTAAACTGACAGGTGCGATTGTCAAGTTCCCATACATTTTGACACTATGAGATTCTGGGGTCGGTAGTTGGAACAAATCAGATGGCCTGTTGCAATTCAATGGTTTTAAATTAGTATTTGTTAGTTTTTGTGGACAAATTAGGTGTTTTTTGTGAAGTAAAGAAAGAGACTTAGCCCAGCCGACAAACTGGGAATTTCTTGATGTCGTCATCTGAACTCTAGTTTAGGAACTATCACGAGTAAAAAAAGTCATTTTGAGTGACCCCACACTGGCGCCCTTTGATCGTTGGCGTCTCAACGGCCACACTGGCGTTATCGGGCTCGCGTAGACGCAACGCCCAAAATACTAGTTAGTTTGGGGTTATTCTCCAACAAAACACATGGAAATCTGTGACACCTGTACAGTTTAGTTAGCAAATTATAAATCAGAATTTAGTATTTTTCCATTTTAGAATTTAAGGGTGCATTTCCACAGAAGCGGAGCTGCGTAGAGTTGAGCGGAGACTTGTAAAAATTTACCAATCACGTTGCTCAAAATACACATCTCATCTCTGATGAGCAATGTGATTGGTAAATTTTTATAAGTCTCCGCTCAGCTCCACGCAGCTCCGCTTCTGTAGAAACGCACCCTTATGAAACCTCAGTTTTTGTGACTAATACTGCCAAGTCTGTTCGTACCCGTATTGTCATCACGGTGTCGCTATTGCAGGGCGCCCGCCACATCTTCTCGGGGGCCGTGGGCAAGAACATCGCCAACCCCACCGCCATGCTGCGCGCGTCCGCCAACATGCTCGCACACGCCAACCTGCACTCCCACTCGAGGAATATCAAGAATGCCATCAACAAGTCAGTATACACTATACTTTGTATAAAAAAAGTAAAATATAGTCCGCGGCATGTAAGAATAGCGATGACGGTTAGTTTGCGCACTTGTAAAAAAGAACACTTTCTACTAATCTCACTCTCTCTTCTGATTGGTTTCCTGCGCTCTCAAGGTCATCGATATTCTTACATGCAGCGGACTATACCAGCCTATATACTATCCCACTGCAAGACAAAGGGGCTGTCCATTAATCATGTGATGCTTTTTTTGGAATTTTACTATGACAACATTTAACTTTAGACCACGTTTTATAATAAGAAGGATGCTGTTTAAAAAACGAATACTGTGTAAACTTTTCTAATAAGTCAAATGTAAAAGTGACAGAATCAATTTCAAGCCATTTCTTACTTTAGTTAGAGTGACCGCACACTATACTAATGTCAAACACTCGTTGTTCCGGGGCCATAAATCATTCGTGCACGGTGCGTTACTTATCGATAACTGCCCACATATACATATTTTATTATAGCGTCCTTTGGGCTTTGGGGTCTTGCCGCATAGACGCAAGACGCCAACATTCAAAGGACGCTAGTGTGGGGTCTTGTCTTTTGTAGTAAGTTTTTCTTTGTTTTCTATTATTGTCTATCTATCAATTTTTGTTTTTCGTTCCAGAGTACTCATGGATGGTAAAGTGAGGACCAAGGACCTCGGAGGGCAGTCCACCAACAAAGACTTCACGAACGCCGTCATTGACGCACTAGCATAAACCACTTACTTGCATCTAATTGACTTGATGACTTATATTGGTTCTTAACCTATAGATAATACAGGCTACAGTGATTAGTAATATTTAGGCCGTGTACGTACAAAACGGCGAATGCCGTCAAAATTTGGACCTAACGCCATCTAGCGCATTTTTAACCCACGATATCGCCGTTTGTTAAAAGATTCCGTGTAGATAAAATACGTAACAATGTTACCACATCTTTAATTCTTTTTATAGAGCATCTCTTGGCGTAAAACAAATCTTTTTAAATGGGCTTTTAAAGTCCATTTTTCAAAAATGCTACGTGATTAACGGATTTCTTAGGCCTCTCTCAATGTACAGGATACTGAAAGACGCAGAGGCCCTTAATAAGTTCACATACAAACCGAAAAACCGAAATTAGTGCCATGCAATCGACGTCCAGCGCAATCTATTTGTACAGAATGGATCATGGCACAGTATAAATATATTTAGAAGTAATATTTGTACTTAAAATATTACCCTCAGGCTAAGAACCTCAGATTCCACGCATAGTTTAAGTATTATTTATTTTATGTAATGTAATTATTTTGTATTAGAAAAAGAAAACGATCTGTCAGTGAATTCAAACGGAAACATGAACTTTACAGTATTTTTAAGTAGAAAATGTTACCAATTGTAAATACGAATTAAACAAAATAGGAACGTTTTTATTGTTTTCATTAATTGTATTTGATTAGATTTTTTGTGTATTAACTTAGTGGCAGAACGAGTAGATTGCGAACTTAATGGTAAGTGCCCATAACAAGGAGTTTTATTAAGTAGTTAATATAACACTGAACAAACACAAATGTTCATCACACGAAAGTTTGTCCAGGGGGGGAGGGGGGGGATCCATCCTACGACCTTTAGCGTATGACGCAGGGTCACTGCCTACACTACATCGCCCCCACTGGGGGCAACTGGGAATTCGTAAAAAATATGTGTTACCCCCGCTTTCGAGGCTTTCAGAAACACGTTCTTCAATACATAATATTAAAACTATTGTTACATTTTTCACTTCACTTCTAGCAACATTATGAAAAAATATCTAGTTATACTTGTACTTACGGCGGCTTTACGGCGTATCAAGCGGGGAAGACACACTAAAATTTAAAATTATACTCAAAAGAGGCATCGGGATCACAATTGTGATATTTTTTTTACGAATTCCCAGTTGCCCCAATAGGGGAGATGCTGGTGGGGGGCAACTGGGAATAACCCGTACGAAAGATAAGCTACCTAAATCACCTATGTCACTATTTATTGTATTGTTTACGTGTTCGTCTTGTCCAGGGCGCCCGCCACATCTTCTCGGGGGCCGTGGGCAAGAACATCGCCAACCCCACCGCCATGCTGCGCGCAGCTACCTACATGCTCTCGCACGCCAACCTGCACTCCTACTCGCAGAAGATCAGGACCGCCATCAACAAGTTAGTGTATAATAAATTAAGACAACGGCACTAACATTCTTGCTACGCAACCAGTTGCCAAAGACGATAGTTTTCTTTTGTGCTACTGGTTGCGTACAAAGAATTATTAAATTAGTGTGGTTACGTACAAAGAATTTTAATTCTCAGTCCACAACTAATAAAAAGGGTGTGTCTGCGATAAGCGCCTGCAAAACTGGCGTCTCGAAAATGGATTGGATAGGTAGGTATGTAGTTCAGTTGTGTTTAAAATAGTTTACAATGTTCAAACATTTTCGTTAGTTGGTTTTGGTATTATTTCACTGGTAGAGAAATAATATCAATTTCTCTACCAGTGAAATAATACCAGGCCAACCAGTCTTTCACTGGTGGACTATCAGGAGTTAGTTCTTCCATAGCAACTCTTTGATTCACAACCACGCAATTGTGAAAAAAGAAAAATCTGTTTGAGTAGCAAGAATGTTAATTCTTCTTTGGCAACTGGTTGTAAAACTTGGTTGTTTTGTCGTGTAACTTCGTAACTTTTACATGATACGTCAAAACAAAACCAATTCACTCGTTAGAACCATCGTCTACGCCCTCTATAACGTAAAAATACTCATTCTAAATTGTATTCTTGCAGGGTACTCGCCGACGGCAAAGTAGGACCAAGGACCTCGGCGGCCAGTCCACCACCAAAGACTTCACCAACGCCGTCATCCATTTCCTTGACCATTAACAACCTGACGGCAGGTTCTTAACCCTTTTGGAATAAGTCATAGGTCAGAATAAGGTATTTATACTCTGATTTTTAATTATGCAGAGTAAACTGACAGATGCAAATGTCAAGTTTCCATACATTTGACATTTTGCATCTGTCAAATTGACTTTTATTGTATGGGCTGACATTGACATCTGTCAGTTTACTTTGCATAATTAAAAATCTGAGTTTAGAAGAACATTGTGAATCTCCAGAAACTTGTAATATTTTGTTTATACTCTGATTCATAATAATTATGTAAACTGACAGATGAAAATGACAGGTTACTATGCATTTTGACATTTTGCATGTGTCAAATTGAGTGATAATGTATGGGGATGACACATTGACATCTGTCAGTTTACTTTACATGATTATGAATCAGTATGGAGTCCAGCGAAAATATACCTTGGTAAGAGATTTTTCTGCACGGTATTGCTATTTTGACGTGAAACGTCAAAATTACAAGCTGAACGTCAAAAAGCACCGTTTGTGTTGATTGGTCTGCTGACTGCATCCCTACCAAAACTCTTTGCCCTCTTGCCCCAAAAATGATAAAGCTATATTCTTAGCAAATAGATTTCATACTTTAGGGGCCTTAACTAGTGGAAATAATGACTTCATGCTCTAAAAATGCCCTAAGGGTAAGAACCTCAGATTTAACAGCATAATGTTTAAGTATTATTTATTTTATTTGCTCTAATTTATTTTATATTAGATAATGATCTGTTACATTGAAAATGAACCTTACAGTATTTATAAGTAGAAAAATGTTACCATTTGTAAATAAAAATAAAACAAAATAGAGACGTTTGTTACTGTTTTTATTGTTGCCTTTGACTTTTGTTTTAAGATTTCTATTGACGAAAATCACGATCGAATTAAAAACGAAACTACACTTTGCTTACTTTACTCATGTACTAAGAAGTTTAACATAATGCTACTTAACTGTTTTACTGCCACTTTTCTCGGAAATCTGTAGATAAAAATTATTGCCAAAAAGTTACAAGAGAGAGAATCATACAGTTCATTACATGATTGTATTTGTAGGATTTTATATAAGCAAAAGGTTTTAAAATACTACTATCTACTATCCCCTTCTTAGTCGACTTTGTGACAGAGATAGCAATATGTTAAGGGCCAGTGAGTATATAGACGTAAGTTCTTCAGTTCAGTGTCACTTGTTATGCTGTCAGTACGCACAAAAATCTTGTACGCAGCCTATAGATCTCCGAGATATAATACAGTGTAAAATGTGTCAAGTGATTTTCGTCAATACAAACCAAGTATGTTTTCAAGTAAGTATGAGGTGGGGGAGGGTTGTGACTTATGATCAGTCAAACGCGCCTGGCTGTGGTATAACTCTCGCAACGGCTAGCTTCTTCACTCTATCTGATATTACGTACTTCAGAGCGCCTGGCGGGACCTGGAATTTTTATGAAGAGGTAAATTGACTATTAGTATCAGCCTATATTACTGTCTCACTGCAGGGCAAAGGCCTTCATCATAGAAATCATCGCTACTATGATGGGAGTAGGCTTAATCACTCCGCTTGCCTAATGTGGATTAGTGAGTATCACAAATCCGAGCTGTCCGAAAAATTCGAAACTTATGTACTTTTTGCTCGACTCGGGAATCGAACCCAAGACCCCGAGATCACAGCCCGTTACATAAACCACTAGACTAGAATTAACTAGAAACAATAAAAATAATAAGCGACTAAAGCCGTGGTCGTCAAACTGCGGCCCAACGTTAGTCGTGCGGCCCGCGGTAGTGACTACACATCCGTACTTCACATATAATGCTGCCCGGACCTTAGTGCTCACATTGTTATGTGTGGCTCTTGAGCAGTAAAGTGTGACGACCGCTGGACTAAAGAGTCACAAAATGGTGTTGCAAGTGTCCATGAGCGGCGGCAATTGCTTACCATCAGGTGATCCGCCTGCTCGTCTGCTACCTATCACATAAAAAAATAAAAACGCACACTGGGGCTGAAATCGATATTGAAGAATTCGTTGACCTACGCGCTAGGCAGTATATAGAATCGTGTATTGCTCTGATACGTTCCACCGTATAGTCAGTCAGGATGTAAATGTATTAATTTATTTATACTTGCCTTGACGGGATCTCTGTACCACGCTTCCTGCGACAGTCTCTTGTAAATCTTGAACTCCGGTATTGAGCACATCTGGTTGATTCTCGGCATCAGTTGTTCCAGCGGTTTCATAGTGCCTCTCTGTAAATGAATAATTACTTGATAAATTATTGTTGTTGACCCTTCATACGACTAATATATCTGTCCTCATAAAATAGGCCTTACGAAAGAGGTGATCGGTATTATTATAGCTGCAATAAATTCAGTGGTAGGCCCCTCACAAGATGGACCGAACGTCTAGTGAAGGTCGCGGGAGTGCCTTGGATGCGGGTGGCACAGGACCGATCTGTGTGAAGAACATTGGGGGAGGCCTATGTCCAGCTGTGGACGTCTTTTGGCTGAAAGGCTGAATGATGATGATGAAACTCCATGTGTTTCATGTGTCTCTGTTCTTTGTTGTCTACGTGTTTCTCCCATTCCCTTTGGGGGTGTAGAATATTTGAGAAGACTAAAGGCAGTGGTGGATTTATCATATCCTATTACATGCGTAACGCATTTCCCCTGGGTCAACAAATAAAAAGGCAACTGTGGGAGAGCCACGCTTCGGCATGAATGGGCCGGCTCGACCGGAGTGATACCACTGCCTCACAGAAAACCGGCGTGAAGCAGCCCCTGTGCTGTGTTTCGCCGAGTGAGTGAGGGTACCGGAGGCCCACTCGGGTGGGAAGGGGATAAAAGGTTGGCAGCGCACTTGTAACTACACTGGTGTTGCAAGTGTCCATGGGCGGCGGCAATTGCTTACCATCAAGTGATCCGCCTGCTCGCCTGCTACCTATCACATAAAAAAAAAGGCGCTGTATCCGCCACTGACTAAGGTTACCTTGACGGGCGGCGGCTTGAAGTCCCGCCTGGGGCCAGCTATCTGTCCAATATAGTCCATATGCTTCTTCCACTCGCTTTCAGTCCAGCCGCGCTTCTTCTTCACATCCTTGGTGTCCTGCTTCTTGAGGTCGAGCACGCAGTTCGCCAGCTTGGAGTAGCAGGTGGCGTTCGCCATCTCGATCATGCGGTCGATGCGCTCCAAGGCGTTCGGGGCTGAAGCGGTTCTTGTACATCCTCTTGAGGATTAGAAAACGACTGCAATAAAAAGGTTTTTTTTACATACGACGCGACGGTAAGTCTAGACTATAGCATCTTTTGAGCGTCGGCGTCTTGCCGCGTCGACCGACGCAACGCCCAAGAACGCTAGTGTGGAGTGGTCGACGGCAAGACGCAATAAGATAATGAGTATTGAGATGCCGACGGTAAGTGACCACACTAGCGTCTTTTGAGCGTCGGCGTCTTGCCGCGTCGCGTCGACGCACCGCCCAAGTTCGCTAGTATGGGGTCGGCGGCAAGACGCAATAAAGATAATGAGTATTAAGACTTAGACGACGCTCAAAAAATGCGTGGGTGACCCCACACTAACATTTTTTGAGCATTTTTCTTACGAGTAAAATACTTTCTACTGACTCGGTCCCGGGCACGAGCCAATATTTGTACTGAGTTTTTCTGTTACTAAATTCTTAGTGTTAGCCCGAGTCCGTAAATTAATAAGTACAAGTAGCGCAATGTGTATTATGTGGGACATTTCCCCCCTGCCCGTACGAAGCGATTCGCTTCCACATAGGTATAATACGGACAGCTAACGAGGGGAACTCGTCAATTTCCATCAGGTGCGATTGTGGTCATGCGTTAGCCTAAAGTTTAACTTAAAAAAACCGATACCTAAGTAAAGACAAATTGCTTACCGTATATAAGGCCAAGCTGCATCGTTCACCCGGTCGGACAGCTGTGAGTGCAGCGCCGACTTCCTGATACCCCTCGGCGTGAACGCTGGCATGCCCTCTCCGGTATCAATGATGTACGCCCTCGGCACGCTGAGGATGTTCAGCCTCCGCGAGATCTTGTAGGGAAACGTGCTCGTTGGCAGGTCGAACTTTGGCTTACCCATAGCTAGCGATTCTGAGAGTTATAGGGTGGGAGAGGGAGGTCCGGGTGTTACATGGTATTTCTTTTTTGTGTAGGATTATTTGGAGGCCATTTTCGGGCGCTCTCGACGGCTTCTGTAGGGTGTTGACAGGTGTCTGAATTTCGAAGTGATTATTTTTTTGTGTCAAATGCGCAGTCAACTAAGACAGTCAAATGGAGGAGGTTCGTTAAGTTTAAACCATAGAGTTAAGGACTGATTACACACTGCAAGCTAGAATGCGAGTCAGCATTGTTATTCCATAAGTGCCAATAGCTCGCATCAAGTAGGTAACTCAAACCTAATGTCATAATACGTTGTATACTTAGATTTCCCTACTCAAAGGTTTACAGACTATCCATAAACAAGATAATGAGCATTAAGGTCAAATGAGTCTCTGAGTGCGGCAGTTAGATATCAAAAGTCCAAAAAAGATAACTCCACGTGTCGCCGTGTGGTAGGTACGGAGTAGGTATAATAATTTAATCGCTGCAATAATGTCAATAGAGATAAAAATATTATTTTTCAGAAACATATTTTCATATGGTTGGACATGTCTATTAAGAACCTGCGTTTCTTAGTAGTTGTTGTGATTCCTTTATTGACATTATTGGCGAGAAATAAAATAAAACGACTTTTTCTTTCAAAAAACGTTGTATTAAATCTTAACATAACTTTGTTCATTGATAAATTCATAACAGAATACTGATCTTTACAAACGTCACAACAGCCTTCATCCACATCTGTTTCACCTATAAAACCAGTCATGTGAACGACTGATAACATTTGAGATCGCACTATGGACGAAGCAAACAATAATAAAGTGCTCTATGGAACTGTTAAACTTAACGATAGCACAGGTCTTAGCGTTCAAACCTACCAAAAATAACTTACTCGTTTGAAAATAAGTTAAAATGTATGTAAACCTTAAATCGGGCAATCACTGTACCCTGGGCAATCACTGTATCGGTTACCCTATGTCAGTATACGCCAAGGTAAGTTTTACTTTGTTTTCCGGGAACAAATGACCACAAATTTATGTAACACCTTTTAAGGTATTTTGCTAAAAGTGATTTTTGCTCAAGATAGTAATATTTTTGGTAGGTTTTAACGCTAATTTTGATGCCAATACTTGACATTTACTTAAGGGTGGGACAAATGAAATCTTGACTGAGTTTTGAGCCCTAAAATCATAAAAAATATTCAAGACTCACAACTCAAGGACGCTAAATAGAAATTTTATCTCATTATGTTACCATTTATTTGCCCCCTTGCCCCACTTCGGTTATGCCCATGCAAGACATAAACTCCAACAGAAGTAAACTTTACCTAGTATTTGATAAGAGCTTAACCCGGTTTTAGTTCGCGTAACAATATTTTTACGTTTTAGATAAATATTTTTAATTAATTCACTGTTTTATTTGCGTAACAATAAGGTAATGACTTTGACAAGTACAGTAAAATATTTTATGCTTCCATAAAATGTTTTATTTTATTTTTCAATTTGAACTTTCATAAATAATATTCTTTAATTGATAATAGAAGTTTTTTCTCTCTCGTCTAAAACGTAAAAACAAAACAAAGAAATCCAAATAAAAGCGAAAAATAAAATTAAAAATAAGCGACAGACATATAAATCTTCCTACAGTAAAATTATGATTTTATGTGCCCATTTCATTGATATTGTTTGATTATTATTTATATAATTCTGTAAAACTTGCATTAAAAAAATAAAATGTGTGTTTCTTTGAAAATGACGTCCAATTTTATAGGTGAAAAACTAATAATGACAAAAGGAATGTCATTTGATTTTTTGAGGGGCTAGAGGCGCCAAAACATATGAAGGCCGCGCCCCTCACTATAAATTAATATCAATACATTACAAAATATCATCAAAGGTATAGTTTCTCCAAAATTTAAGTAGGATTGATTCGGTTTGAGCAACCCTAAACATTTCTAAGTATAATTCATCTAAAATTGACATCGACACATCTACAAAACAATCTACAAGATCTTTCAAAAAAATAGTTTCCCTTTACCATTTTTCTCATTCAGCGTGTAAGATATATTAATGATAAACTAATATTTCATTAGTGTAAATTGCGATTTATAAATATAGTTATTAGAATGAGAAACACCGGATTAATTTTATTCAATAGAACTGTAACTTTAAAACTGGATCACTATCATATTTATATTTAAAATAAAAAAATAGAATAAATATAAAATTATACAACATTAAACAACTTTCATAATATACAAAAATATAAATTTTAAATAGCACTCAAAAATAGCACAATAGCAGTAGGTATCTAAACGATATAAATGTAGACAAACATATTGGTGAAAAACAATATTTGATTAACTTATGTATCAATCAAGTTTTTATCTATAGAATTACAACCATACGGTAAACCTAACTCGCAAAACGGACAGATAATAAATTAGAAAAATAATCATAATTATGTTTGTATTAATATACATAACTTTATCAGTTGGTGTCGACTTATTAACTTGATAATCTTATTTATTTTGAAAAAGGGCTTAGAGTACTACCAAAGTTTAAAATAGTACCTGCATACTTACATTCCCAACAGCTAATAAATAATAAATAAGATGAAATAAATACTCTCTATTTTGTAGATAACGGACATACTTTTGATACACCAACCTACCTACCCAGTTTTAAAGTCACACCATTCATTAAAAATTACAATTTTATCCGGCTTAAAAAATATTACTGTTTATTGCTTATCATTATGCAGCACAACCACTATTTGCCGTTGACATCAATGGTTGCGACGCTGTAGGGCTGGGGTGCTTCAGATACGGGCGACATTGGGTCTTCAAGGAACTTTTTGTGTCTATTCCTTCGATCGATGACGCTGAAAACATATAATATTTAAATGGAGGCTATCGTTGTGTGAAAAATCCGCTACGTGGCGTACTGTGAGAGTGAGACTGAGGTCCACCTTCATTCATTCATTCATTGTCTGTTTAGTGACATTTTCACAGTTCACATCAAAAATAACCAATCATCGTGTAGATAGACCTTAGTTATGCAGTACGCCATCTAGCGGATTTTCACAAGCGATAATCCCCATTAACGTGATTCGGAAATTTGATTTTCATGCAGTGTAGTGTTTGGCAATATTCCAGGGTCTCTCAAGTACCTAGGTACCCCGTATTTAAGAAAGTTATAAGTTATATTAAGGAAAAATAGTCCGAATATCATAATTGTCAATATCAATATTAGTTTGAGAAACCCTAGTATATTCGTTAACGAACCGAAAGTATTCAATAATGTTTACCAATCACCGAATCAAAGTTTTACTGCTGAACACGCTTATTGACCGTTATAGCAGAACCACCACTGTTCGCATGCTAAATCAAAATGGGCGTGTTTTTTTGGTAACTTTACAAGAGTTGCATTATTGGCATATCCTGGTTGGTGTATTCACCAACTATAATGCAACAAGAAAGTCTTGAAAACGGATTTTTGAACTAACGGAATTCTCACGTTTTATAGCAAATGGGACCATAACCCATGACATAAGGGGCAGTGGCGCCATCAATTAATTTCATAACTTTGTGACACATTATAGGATATACCAACAAAAATATGCCAATACCTTGTGTATAAGGTACTCTCTGTCAAAAAAGGCATAATTTTTTTTAAGTCTTTCGGTTCATTAAAACACTTTTAAACACTCGAAAAAATACCAGCCGAGCCAAATCATAACTATGAATCTATGAATGAGGATAATCAAAAATCAATATACAATTTTAGAATGTTTCTAGCAGAAAGTAAGTAAATTCAATAATTTGTTGTAATCATACTTGGCACACAAAGCCATCTTACGTTCAAATAGTATTGATTTGACTCAACAGATGACCATAATGCGTCAATAAAGTCATGAAAGCGGATTTCTGGGGAACTAACAGAGTTCCCATGCTTTATAACCAATGGGGCTACCCATGGACGTATATAAGGAGGGGGTCCATGGGGTCCGGACCCCCCCCCCCCCCCCATTGAGGCCTGGTTTGACATAAGGTTGAATCGGCTATAAGCTATATATACGTCCGTGGGGCTACCATGCTCAAGACATAAGCGGCAGTGGGCGCCATCAATTAATTTCATAACTTCATTGACGTAATATAGAGTAGCGATAATTTAAAATGAGATTGACAAAGGCTCATCTAGGCTGTTTTCGCAATTAACATATATATTATTGTTGAAACTATAAGTATTAAAAACAGACAAGCCTTTGCAACTGAAAATGTAGGTATTTACATTTTTCACAAGTGCAAATTTGAAAATCGTTGATAAAAGTGGTACTATTAAAGTAGGTACTTATTATCATGCAAAAATGTGTGAAAGAATTGTATACATATGTACATATAACTATTATACAATGAGAAAAGAATTATTATGAGTAAAACAAATATATTAGCACTGTAAACTGAACGATACTAAGAAAATAAAGAAAGAGATATTGCTTCTTTTAGTTACGTCGGTATGTTATTTTTCTAATTTCCAAATTCATATGCGATATGATAACAAAAAAGTTATTAACATACAGGTTGTATCAGTGAACATCTTTTTAACAACGTTTTCTAGTCAATTATTCTGAATAACATTTGTACTAATGACTTCAAAATTAGCATAAATAAAATTACAACTTTTCATACAAAGTAGGTCACGTGACATGTTCATTTTGTATGACAAATTGCAAAAATTTTAGACCAATTTCGTAAAAGTCGTAAAACAAATGTTGTTTAGCATGATTGTTAGAAGAGGTGGCTAAACGGATTTAAATATTCACAGGTAGGAGTACGCCCTGTATTTCGGGTTAGTAACAAATATAATATAATAACACATGTAATTAAGTAAGTGTTGATATTACACAAAAATTAAGTGTTTACTGAATGTTGAGTAAAGAAAACATATTTATAATAGGTAAATAAGAAAATAATATTTTTTCACACAGTGTAACCAACTGAAAAAGAAGTGTATTAGAGCCAAAACCAACCCAACCCAAAGCATTAAGTAAGCAGGGAACTGTTTATACTACTCCGTATTACCAAGACCTAACAAATTAGATAGGCACTCGGTACAGGTTAAATTCAACGAAAACTTTTAATCCCTGTGTAGCTCTAGCTACTTATATTTGTTAGATGTTGTAGGGCCTTCATGACTCAATTATAGTTCACTAGAAACATGTGACCAAATAAATTATCAATTGAACATTATAATTACTATGTTATTCATCATCATTTTCTATTTTATGTTTATTAGCGGAAAAGTAATGTTAAAATAATGGTAGTGTTAGAAAAAAGTTAAATATACCTAAATAAATAAGTCATAAACTATCGAAGATATAAATAAATTATCTTTGAATGTGTAATATTTAGTTAAATAGTTAAAAGGCTAAGTTCGTTATCTATAGGTAGTCTATTTTTTTCAGTTTATTCCAACCGTATTAATATACCTAATAGGTGATATAAATACCTATTTATTAGGTTAAATAACAATAATGTCTTGGTTCCTCAGAATAACATAAACAAATACCCTCAAGTTAGACCAGCAAAGCTCCCAAAATCCACACAAAACCATCACCCAACAACCCAACTGTCAAAGGGTTTTTAACATACCTCCCAAACTAGGACGACAATCGCATGTGAATGAAGTTGGTGATCAACATTTTTATATGGAAATAAAAAAATAACAACTTAGCTAATTGACAACCCTGACTTTGAGTTTACACTGTACTTTTTTATAAACTACACTGTATTTTTTATAAGTTTCATTAGATTACAAGAGCCAAAAAAATATTTAAAAAAAACATTCTTTTCTTTACTTTTTTTGGATTCGACTTTCATCTCACTAGATGGCACATGGTAGGCGTCGAGAAAACATTTGCTTGATTGGATTTTAATTTATTATAATGACAATTTAAACAATTACCTACATATTATGGCAAATGTTTATTAATTAACATGTAAATTAGTAGCAAATTGAAAATTTGACATTGAAATAGAAAATATAAAAAACATCAAACACGTTTTTCCATAAAAAAGTAATTGTTTTCGCAATGTCAAATTGAATGTTCATTATTTTACTCATTAAAAATCAAACTGTTAAGGTATGTAAATATTGTACAGTGTATCATATTTGAGTAAGTATATTCCTTTTTTAGAATTACACGTCTTACATATTAATCAGGGTAAAGATTGTGATCGTTATTAATAAAAAATGCAAAAAAAAAGAAATTTAGTTTGAAATTTTATTCTTATTCGGTAATTCAGCTTAATTATAAGTGTATAATATCTTATTTGGTAAAAAAGGAGATTCATAGAACACTTTAAGTACACACTTAACTTATTTCTATGTAAAATAATTACTGCAATGAAAAAGATAAACGACAAAATAACATGATTAAGACATCTTGCAATATTTAAGATTTTTCGTAAATTGGACAACACGAAATAAATAAATCCTAGCATTATTCCAATATAACGTTAGCCAATGTCATAAATTGGTTTAGTATTTGGTAAATAAATGCAGGGGACATTCATTGGATAAAACTCATGCATTTAGTATCGAAATGCATATCGACCCCCCTCTATGTACTACAATACTTTGGTGTGGGCGGGGCGAAAAGGTTCGTCATAGTTACATAATAATATTATGTTTGTGTCTATAATCACATCCATAAAAATTTAAAAGATTCGGTATTTAGCCTCATTTACACAAGCCGTCATCTTAATATTGTTATATTACTAGTGGCGCCACTTCGTTTCGAGACATTAGTTCCACCCTGTACCAACAGATGGCGCTGGGCGTCGATTTGTATAAAAGGGGTGCTGATGTCTATAAAAGTCACCCCTTAATAAGTAGTATAGAAGAAGAAGATAAATGCACTATTCAGTCATCATCATAGGCCTTCACATCTGTAGCAGATGTTTCAAGCAGCATCACGCGATCATCACTATACAGTCAAGGCTCATTATATTATACACCATGGACACCCGCAACAACAGTGGAGTCACAAGTGCCCTATCTAACTTTTCCCCTTTGCTTCGAATTGGGTATTCGGTACTCTTAACTCAATAAATAAATAGTAAAAGTTAAAATTGCTATTAAAAATATAGGAAAGATCAATAACTGGACGGATTATAACCTTAATTAAAGTGAAGTATTAGCCTATCTATATGTACTGTTTCACTGCAGGGTTTGCCCTTCATCATAGAAATCGATACTTCTCTACTATTTTAGGATTAGGCTTAACTAAACTTATCTTAATTGACCTTCATGATCACTAAGTACTGGTCAACCCCTTTTTGGAGCTCTGTCGATATTAGACAACATACTTTGAACCTTATGTGTTTAACTTAAGGTCCAAAACAAATGAATTGTAATTATATCTATTGCCCTTAATTATATTAAATTATAACTTTTTTTAGCAATATCTTTTTACAAATTATGAACCTTTTTGCCCCGCCCCTCTCCGTGCGAGTCAACCGATGAGAACATCAACGGCTGGCTGCGCGTACGCAAGCGCAAGTAAGAAGGGAATACGCACCACCCACTGATCTTCTGGTAGATGTAGATCATCGTCATGGGGATTGGCGTCATGATGGCTGCTGACACTGGTACCACTGGAATTAAAATATATTTATATAAAATCTTTAATTGTTTATGGGGCTCTGTCGATATGTTAGACACCATACTTTGAACCTTATGTGTTGAAAATAAGGTCCAAAACTAATATGATGAGTTAATGCGTGTTTGTGTGATGGCATACGGAACCGAAACGAGGCCGCTTACAATGGGCCGCTTTAGAAGGCTCAAAGCCACTCAGAGGTCAATGGAGAGGGCTATGCTCGGAATTTCCTTGCGTGATGGTGTCAGAACTGATGAGGCCTGCAGGATATCGAAGGTCGTAGATATAGCCTAAAGAATTGCGTGGCTCAAATGGCAATGGGCAGGCCTATGTCCAGCAGTCGACGTTATTGTTTGAAATTTTGATGATGATGACCTATAATATAATACTCCACCGACGCTCTTGTCAGTGGAGTATAGGTAAAGGCTTATTTCTATATCGAGGACAATCAAGATGACCTCACTCCGCCTGATGGTAAGCGGCCGTGAGATCCGAATGAGGTGGACAGGCACAAAAGAACAAACAATGCACCTATTGAGTCTGTCATCCTCAAATTGCAAAGAATTGCTATAACAAAAATAAAAAAAAATAAAAATTATTCGTTTAGCAGTTTCATCATTTGCAATAATGTTTCCACTGGATATTGTAATGTATACCTATAATATTAATGAGACTATCGTCAGCTCGTGGCGAGTTAAGCACTTACAAAATTCGTCGGCTTAGTAAGGGGTTCGGATGGTGTAAAGTGGATAGCATATCTGCCCGGTCTGTGGAAGGTTGTGGGTTCGAGTCCCACCTGAACCCTCCGAGGATTTTTTTAAGTTCAATATTTACTGTCATCCTCACCCTGAAGGCCTGCTGAGATGCCGCTTCACGCCCCCCCTTAAAAAACCCAGGATTGTAAGAAGGAGTAAACACATGAACTGGCTTTTAAATAAGATCGTAACACTTACCAGTGGTAATGTCTGCTTCAGGCTGTCCCAGCGCGTGTCTCAAGAGGAAGATGGCGATCCCCGTGTTCTGGATGCCGGTCTCGATGGAGATGGCGAGCGCGTCGCGGTGCTCGCGGCGGCACGCGCGCGAGAACACGTAGCCGAAGATGTACCCCAGCCAGGGGATGCCCATGCCCGCTACTATGATCTGGGAGAGAAGCGTCATCATCATCAGCAACCCACTAGACATGTGTCGTTCCGGACCTAAATAGTTCCAGGAACTATGTCCGACACTGGAACGACATCGTTCCGTTCCGAAGTGTCTAAATAAATAGTTCCATCGTTCCGCATGTCCGAGGCGAATTCTGTTCGCCTCGGACATGCGGAACGATAGGGAACGATGGAACTACACTTCGGAGCGGAACGAGAATATTACGGAATGATCCAGATCCAGGTTAGAGAGAATTGATCGTTCATTCATGTTTGTTTGCATTGAACAAACAAACAAACATAACAATTTTTTAATCCGACGCAAAAAGAACCGTGTATGTATACAAGCTAGGTAGGTATACAAGCCTTTTTCACACGATTTTTTTTTGTATATTTCGAATTCATTAATTTCGAAAATTTGGTATCATAAATATGTCCAACGATCAAGGAACGGATTATACATTTTATCATTATCATGGCCGCGGACCTATATCGTTCCACGAACATGTTAACGGAACTAGTTCCGAAATGCAAAAGAACCGTTCCAGGTTCAATCCGGTCCAGGACATGATTTGTGCATGTCTACAACCCACACTCGTCCACTGCTGTAGGCCTAAAATGCGCACCGCGACAAAATTTTGTCGACTCGAGTTCGCGAGAGCGCATCCTTCTATCCCGCTCATCGCTCAGTCAAGTGAGCGAGACGCAACTTGCGCCGAAAAAATACGAGTGTCGACAAATTATCTCGTGGTGCGCATGTTAGCCCAGCTGGACATAGGTCTCTAATGCACGCCACCGCTCCCGATTTTCGGCCATTCTCATCCAGCCCACATCAGCTTTCGAATGTCATCATCCCATCTTGTCGCAGGGCGTCCAACACTACGCTTACCGAGTCGCGGTCTCCACTCAAGGACTTTACGGCTCCAACGGAGAGAGGCGTAGGAACGATTAATTCGAAATTCAAAGTTCAAAAATTCAAAATTGAAAAAATGTTAAATTCTTTATCCACTTTAAGTCCTTTACAGAACATTTATGGATGTCAAATTTTGTAATCTACCGCTGTTGTGAGTTACAAATTCTTTATATTTACCCGCTGTTACCCTCGTCCGTGTGGAATAGTAATTTTTCACCCTCCCCCCCTTTTTAACTCCTTACAACCCCCTTTTTCGCAATAAAAAGTAGCCTGATGTTCTTTCTCAGGGTCATTTTTAGTCAGGTCATCAAATTTCATTCAAATCCGTTCAAGTAGTTTCGGCGTGAAAGAGTAGACAGACAGACAGACAGAATTACTTTCGCATTTATAATATTAGTAAGGATTGGATCTTGGTATCACCAACTTACCTGCCAAGTAAACAGGCTGAATATATACACATTTGTAGCAATGGCGAACACGATGATAAACACCAGCAGCAGAGTCGAGAATCCCTTCAGGATCCTCACCATGAAGGCTGCCACCTTCGGCGTGTACTTCTGCATAGCGAGCCCGATGCCCAGAGGAAAGAGCAGGCCGAACACCAGCATCGCTATGCGCGCGTACGGGACGCCGATGTTGGCGTTTCTGAACACCACTTGGCCGAGGGAGAAGAGCCACATGGGCATGAAAGCTGTGGGCAAGTGAAATAAGATACGTCATCAGTAACTATCAGATACCAGGGCCTCTCTGTGCAGACCGAGAGCTCCCCATTGTAGCCAATAGAACGAGCCTGTAGCCACCCCCGTCTTAGTCGATATGACAAGCCGCTGGTACCCTTAGGCGATTATGACGAACCGTATCACATGGCAAACTACTTTCTGCGGACCGCGATGGTCATTTCGCTTCTGAAAACGGACCCCGAACGCAACTAAGGTAACCCCTAAGATACGCCATCAAGAACTTTGTGTCAAGAAACTCGCCAGGGATGTGGGATCCCAAGCGCAGCAGTCGCTTTGAAGTGCGACCCACTATCTACTGTGCCATATTCATTTTCAAGTTCCAGGATGCTAAATCAAGGAAAATCTGTAAAACAGGTCACTTACCGAACGAGAACAAAGTTGATATTGTTGTCATGGCCAGCGACAAGTCCAAGTTTCCACCGAGGATGAAGGTCCAGATGTTGGAGGCCCCGCCGCCGGGGGCCACGCCCGTGATGAACATGCCCAGGTGCAGAGCTGGGTCGTTAGGGAATATGAGGTAACCCAGACCGAATGTCATCTGAGGAAAAGACATCTTTATTTAATAAACCCTTGAGCGATGTAATTGACGCCCAGCGTCATCTATCGGAAAACATTGGAACTAATATCAAAATTAAGACCCCTATACGAAGTGAGGGCGGGCCACTAATTACGAATAAATAAACATCAGACAGGACGGAGTCATACTTTAGAAAGAGCCTAATTCGAGAAATGTATTGAATTAGACATTTCTTGACAGCTGTCGTCGGTTTCAAGTAGTAGGATCTATAAGAACCGGCTAACCACCATGAAAAAAGAATGCATATTTTTTATTTCTATTATTGCAATTTATGGCGTGGATATAATGTGGTGTGGAAACTTGTGGGTTCGAGATTTGACGATGATTTTTAAGGTGCATTATTTATTTAAAAGCATGCACTTCTTTTCGAATATAATATTGATGTTCGTCATCAACAGATGGCGCTGTTTACTTACTCGATATTTCATCTAATAATCCAATGATTACAAGACTGAGATAAATGAATACTCACGAGAGGCATAAAGAGGAACTGGCCGATCATCCCGATGGCTGGTCCTATAGGCTTCTTCATCACCTCCTTCACCGTGGGCCAGTGCATCGCGCAACCGAAGTTTATGAAGATCAGAGACACCTGTCGACAAATCCAGGATCTAATCATCATCATCATCTTATCATCTTGTTGCGTCCAACGAACTCACACTGTTATAACTAGTTTTAAGTTTTATACCTCTGTTTTGTGTGCAATAAAAAGCATATTCATTCATTCATTCACAGTAGACCAGCGTGAATCGGGGAAAAATGGGGTTAAATGGTTGACAGCGCACTTGTGGGCGGCTGCAATAGCTTGCCATTAGGTGATCCGTCGACTCGGCTATACTAGTTATTAAAAGGTAAATTATTTTGTCAACGACGATGTTTATAGATAAACTGAAAAAGCGAAACACTAGCGCGAAGTAATCGACGCCCAGCGACATCTATTGGTTCTAATTTAATGATGATAATGTTCCGAATGAAACGAAGTGTGGGACAGCCACGCTTCGGCATGAATGGGCCGGCTCGACCGGAGTGATACCACTGCCTCACAGAAAACCGGCGTGAAGCAGCCCCTGTGCTGTGTTTCGCCGAGTGAGTGAAGGTACCGGAGGCCCACTCGGGGGGGAAGGGGATAAAAGGTTGGCAGCGCACTTGTAACTCCACTGGTGTTGCAAGTGTCCATGGGCGCCGGCAATTGCTTACCATCAGGTGATCTGCCTGCTCGCCTGCTACCTATCACATAAAAAAAAGTGAGGGGAGGGGGACTATTGATGTTAAAGTAAGTAATAACAAGTGAAAATACTTACAAAAATCGCAATACTCATGGTGAAAATCGTGTCTATGAGCCGCTCAGGCCTTATGACTACGACTGACAGTGTCTGGTTGGCTGTGGACAGTTGGTTACTGCGTTTTGCACTTGCTTGAATTTGTGCTCTTCCTGTGAAGAAAATAATTGTGACCGTAAGGCATAAGAAACTTTAAAGTTATAATGATGAGGAGCTAGCAGTGCCGCGCCGTATGCGTTACTTCTTACAAACTGGTTTTTATGGTCCATGGCGGGCACCCACGGATATGCCGCGGCGCGGTCGTTGATAGTATAGGACTTGCCTTTGCGCTATCGTTCGGGGATAAATTGCGCATACAGCAATGAACTTCAAATCGCGTGTAAAACGTGCCAATTAAAATCGTCATCTGAACAAGCTCTAAGGGGATGCATTACTTTGAGACTAAATTATTGTGAAATGTCTGGTACAGTCATTTGTTACTAACCTAAGAAGTTTCCGCGCACCCGTATCTTTCCCTTCCAGGTGCCGGAGTCAGCTTGCTCCGTCGTGACCACATTCGTTGAATTTATCTCCGCCGTTGTGACCCCTTCATTATTTGAACTTAACATTATTTCATCGCCTGGCTGTAGCCCCACACCTGGAAATAAAAAAAAAGATTTAGTATGTTTATTAGTTGCAAGTACTCCTTCCAATATTGGAACACTGAAGAACACACAAACATGTGTACCAAGCTGTAAGTGTGTGTGCTAGGCGCTACTTTTGAAATGAAACAACACCTCAAGACGCCCCGATGGTCTAATTACAATTACAACATTAGTTTAAGTACCAGCCCGAGATCTCGCAGTACTGGCTTGCGATTGCCGAGTCAAGCAAAAATAATGAATCGAATTTTTCGAACATAGTTCGGGTATGTGACCACCATTAGGGCAAGCGTGGTGAATTAAGCTTAATCCCTTCATAGTAGCGATGACTTGATTTCTAATGCAGGGCTTAAAAAAATATTCCAGCGGTATTTTGTTTAATTCAAAGATAAGTAAAAGTTTAGAGGAGACAAACTATATGTTATACTTATGCATACACAATTCTAAAAAAACACCTACATTATATAAATTAGTTGTTTAAATTACTTATAAAGATATTTTAATGTATTGTAAAAAGTTTATGCAAACAATTTACCTATTAACAATACTTAAATAAGTGTTAATTAATATTCTTGAACAAAAAACACAATTGTTAATTTTATAACCCTCATTATAAGGGGACACCGATAAATTACCAGTCATGCTAAAGGGAAGACAGAACGAGGAACCTAGAAGAACTTACCAAGAATATCAAAATTAAAATACTGATATGGTAATCTACCATGATCCTGTTGGCTAAGGAGGCATCGAATGCAATACGTAATACGAGTATCTATATTATTATATTGTGACTTTGTTGTAGTATAGCTTAGCTTTAGTAGAGTGACCCCACACTAGCGTCCTTTGATCGTCGCGGCGTCTTCCCGCCGACCTCCGTATACTAGCATTTCTTGGACGTTGCGTCTACGCGCCAACACTCTCTCAACAGCCAGCGTATTGCTAATCATCCATGAGCATTGTTGGGTTGACAGTATGCAGGGCATCATCGCAACTGAAGGTATTGCTGGCACAGCACCCAGAGCAAACATACTCTGCCATACACAGCCTGAATGTAGAAGCATCTAATACAATACGTAATTTCGCTATATCTTACCTTTCACAGCCAGGTCGGCGTACTGGTAAGCATCCATGTGCACTGTGAAGTCATCTGGATGCAGTGCAGGGTCGAAGCTGAACTCTGCGTTGATGTTAGGCAGCTGCTGGCACAGCACCCACAGGGGCGCTAACGCCAGCAGGTATAGGATGATGAGGTGGAGCGGCCATATGGGACACATCGTGGCCCAGAGTTAGGGACTGGAACAAAAAAAAAAAGAAAATAAGGACCTTTATCGATGACTCGGGTTTGTGATCACCAATCCGCATTTGCCAAACGTGATGGTTGAGCCTAATCTAATTATAGTAGCGATGACTGGATTTCTATTGGAGGCCTTTGCCCTGCAGTAGAACAGTATAGGGGCTGATACTTTACTTTTACTATAAGTACATGATAGTTTCATAGTCAAACTGTCTGTCAAATCAACTAAAGTTATTATTCTAAAACCTAAGATAATTTCTCAAGAGCACTTATTAGATAGACGATTACAACATAGGTACAATGTATATTATTATTATCTCATTTGAATTGCCTACTTCAAAAACTCTCTTAAAATTTTAGATAAGTAATTTTTGTTTTATATTTCCCGTCTATACAATACCTATTAGATGTTTACATAGTACAGTTAGCAGCAGAAGTCACTATACACTCCAGGTGTTCAAAGAGGGAGTAACGCTTAAACTTCCAAAAAATTGTTATCTGTCAAGATAGTATTTGATTCTGAGCATTCAATCTACGAGTCGTCAGAAATACCTTAACAGTGGACTGTTAAGGTATTTCTGGAGGTGTACATGTTTTCTAGGACACTTGGCCCGCTCAGGTATATTTGGTGGTGACTGTACCTACCCCTAATCAAGTTATAATTATTGTTAAGAAAAAAGTTATGGAAAATACTTAAGAGTATAACATAAATAACTGGCAGACCAATATATTCATTGATTGCATTCGTTTTAAAATATTTTTCACATTTTGATAAAATATTATTAATAGGTAATCCCTCACAACATTTATTATCTTACAACAACAAAATGATTACTATCACAACTTCACAAATGTTGATTTTATCAAAAAAAAATTAATCTCGAAAAACACAAATTAAATTTATACTTCCTAACAACAATTACGCACAATTATTATCATTTCAAAATTTAGAAACCGACTGCAATTAAATGCATTTACCGATACCGGCACTTAACACAGGAAAGGTATTCCGACTTAAATCATTATAAACAAAATAACGTTTCTTATAATTAAACAGTTATGATCACTTAAAGCGAAACTCACTTTGAAAGGTCGAATTTAAAAAATAGAACTTGGTAGACACACAGCGCTGATACAGGGAATATATTATGTATTATCTGTGGCGCTGATCCGCGGGTGACGGTAACCGCAGACGATTATCAACTAACAGAATACACCAAATACGTAAGTTTATACGTAAGATACCGTCTAACCGGTACCGTATCTATACGTACTTATTGCGTTGACAACTCTTATCAAAATGATCCACAGCGTTTCTCAAACATTGTCATGTCAACACTTCCATCATACAATACAGAGCGTGAACGTGTTAACGTCTCATTTACGAGTAAAAGGCGTACCTAAAACAATTGATTTTCCATTGTGTCTGCTGTCTGGGCCTTACGACGTTAAAAGTGACGCTCGCCGCCAATGAAGGCTCCATTCGTAAAAAAGTGCTATTTGGTTTTTAAAACCAAGGCACGAAAGTATAGAGATGACCGTTATTTTGCGCACTTGTAAATAAGAAGACTTTCTATCAAAATTGGTTTCTGCGCACTCAAGGTCATAACTACACTTTCATGCCTCGGACTATACCTTCTATGAATTAGAGAGGCCCAAATCCAATTGGAGGGAAAGGGGGCTAAACGTTGGCAGCGCACTGGTGACTCTACTGGTGTTGCAGGTGAGTAAAACTATTATCAAATGTGCTACAAGAAATATGTTTAAGTTTTATTTGCTCATTCATTTTACTAGTTTTTTTTTATGGTTGCAGAATCAATTTTTAGGGTTTGATGACGACTGTGATAATGATCTTTTGAAAAGGTTTATTTATTTATTTAAAGGTATGTGTATCTAGATTATCACTTAGCGAATAACAAATAAAATGTTTCGCCAATATTTCTGTACCATTAGGTAGTGTATGTGCGTTATAATTTACCCTCACAAGATGACTATTGTAAAGAAGAGGGGTAGGTACGTTTACGACCCAGTATTTTTTTTTTGCCCAGTAAGTACTGGGTCGCTAAATTCGCCATCTAACATTTGGGAAACGCTGATCCACAATACAGCATCGGAAAGTAATATATTGCTCACGTATGTGATAAATAGTGATCGGAAATTCGGGCCTAATAACCTAAACATTAAAATGTTTAGTACTAAAGATTAATATGGACATGACTTTTCAAATGAAAGGGCATTGGGAACTGTGGGGAAATTCCCCACGACGACAAAGATGAAATGCAATTTATTTCAAAGCGTTTGGTATGGGATATTATAATGAGATATGCTGGGAAAATTTAGTTCTAAAACAATGTTTTTTTATTGTTTTAACAATATTTCATATTTCTTTATTTGCATATCACATGGTATTATAAAGGTCTTTCAAGATAACATGAACAGAGACTTGTGTGTGAAATATTCCCATAATTTTCAGATAAAAAATCACAAAAAGATATCAGTTATTGGATATCAGTAGTCCGCTAAAGTTGAGCAAAAAGCTCCAATATGATTTGATGAAATAATTCAATATTATTTTTAGAATAATCGGTCTCTATAAAATATTTACACGTTAACGTTTAAGGGTTTTATTTCAACAAGGCAATTTTTTACATGCGGGGTTCAAAAAAGCATATCCATAATAATCTTTCTAAAATGTTTAGTTTAAGCGGCCCAATTTCCGATCACTAGTGATAATCTACGGCTAATCAAATTGCTAAGAGTTAATCTCGTGTACTTGGTCACGTAAAGATAAGTGTGATAAATATAATTAGCATAGGCACCATTTATATGTATGTCGTATATCTTACTAAATCTGGCGAATAAGAAAACACGTTACTGACACCAATAAAGCTTATAATATTATTTATAGCTTTACGTGATCATAATATTGATTATATGTGGAAATAGGTACTCATTTCAAGATATTAATTTGACAGACTTTATTATCGTAACCCAACGTGTGGTGTCTGAATAGTTCGGTAATTTAGATTTGTGTCATGTGCACTAATTATAAAATTTCATTCAAATATGAACCTTATAGTCCTGGCATAAATGTCGAGGTGTTTATATTTTATTGTAGGTGAGTATACTATTCAATTTGAAAATGATGTGTAGAAGTGTAGTGACATTTGCATTGAAGACGGTTTTCTTTATATCAGTGTTAGTAGTAACTTATTTCACACATCGATACCTTAAATCTCAAAGGGCGTAATCACCAAATCATCACTTTTCAGGAGAGCCGAAACAAAAAAAAAATCTAAGAATTAAATTCATAACTTTTAAACTAATAATGCGATATAAATGAAATTTGGATGTAATTATCGAGTATCCAGAGCTTTATAACACAGTTATATGGTATTCAAAATACAACCAATGTTTGCCAAACTGATTTGTGATTACGCCAAAAAAATATTGACAATTTGGCATTTACGACCTAAAAAAAAGGCTGTTCTGCAATAAGTTATGGTATAATGGCGTTTACGACTTGAAAAAAAGGCTATTCTGCTCTAAGCTATCTATGGTGTAACAGCCTAGTTAACTTATAGAAAATGCATTTTAAAAAGCTATTTTCGGTTTTTTATAAGTAAAAACACTTCGAGGAAGATACAAATTAAGAGACAAATACGGGTAGTTTCATTATTACAAAATTTATAGCAAGTACAGAAATGAAAACGATTTTATTATTTCAATTATACAAACGCAATCATTTTAGTTTGAAATTCAAACGAAAGTTATTGATTTCTATAATTTTGTTTTGTTTTTAAATTAGTATAAACAATATCTGCATCGACAGGGCTTTTACTTAGAGCTTAAATTTTAATAAGTACCAGTACTGTGCAAAGAAGTAAAACAAACGTTTATTTTTAAAAATGTTAAAGCTAGGATTGATCTACATAAGATTTAAGCGCTAGCAAAACTCCCGCCACTTTGTTTATGTTTCAGGTTTTGCGTGCTATTAACAATCTTTAATAGGAGTACTGTTGGGCAAAAGAAATAAAAGACGTCAACTTCACTATATTAACAAGAATTAATCACAGACATCGATACAATTCGGTTCGACGAGGAGAAATGAGTGGTATATTCTGCTCGTTTTCGTATTTCCTCATTTTCGTCTAGGATACTGACACTAGAGTAATAAATTCTTCTTACGTATGGGTAGTAAAAGTACTTGCTAATTGCATGTCTGAGCGTTTTTATTTTAGAATTTATAGAAACCGGACTAAACGCGATATTCATTATGCAGTATTACTACCACTTACTTTATTTATTTTGTTTAAATTCTTAAAGTGACTCGAGTCGTAAACGCCACTGTTACACATATCTGTCCTATACGCCTCATTCGATAGTCAGTATTTTTCACATCATTATAATTTTAACTGGTGTATCGACCGAAACCTTAATAATGAATTTTTTAAAGGTATTTACGACTAAAATTCTTGAATTATCGACGGTAAACACGTGGGCTGTAATCACCACTTTTTTGCGAATTTTAAAACTTTGATAATACTGATCGATAGAGAAAAAAAAATGGAGTAAGATAGCATTCAAAAGTCATTTTGGCCAAAATGGTGATTACGCCCTTTGAGATTTAAGGTATCGACATGGAACAAGAATTGATTTATTAGTTCGGTAATTTCAGTGTGTTGATAGGTCAGGTCAGTCAATCAGTCGGTGAGTCACACACAGCTCACATTTGAGGTATTCTATGGAGTATGAATTTCGTCTAGAGTGGCCTTGTGGTGTGGTCAAAGTGGTTCGTGGAGCACCAGAGGTCTAATCGGGTGGAAAGGGGGTTACAGGTTGGCGTGTCTATGGGCAGAGGCAATCGCTTTCTATCAAACGATCTGTTTGCTCGTCTGCCACCTATCACATAAAAAAAAGTATAAATTACATCCGCATTGGGGCCCGGGTGTAATTTTATACGACCAGTGACATAGCATGGGTATCGGCTGCTCGGGGCGGAAGACTATTTGAATAAATAAATAATAGCAATTAATTCACACAACATCTCGTACCTGACTCCGTACTAAGTAGCTTAAGCACTTGTGTTACAGATATCAGACAACAGGAGCATAAGTCTCGCTCGATATACATACATATCGAATTAAACATTTAAGTATACGAACGAATGAATGGAAATCTCTCATCATCTCATCTCCTGAGGTTCAAGGGGATGCCTTTTTTTAATCAGACAAAAGTTGCTATAAATGTCGAGTAGAATACGTATTTAGAATTATGTAACTTTTCACTAATACACCTTGTAGCTCAGGAGGAAATTCCATTGGCCTAGCATGGCATTCTCGAATGATCCCCAAGGTAGAATAGAAACGATGAAATGTTTTGGACTTTTAAGAATTGGTCATAAATATTTTATCATACATTTGTTGACAGTCGCGTCGAGGGTGCCATTTCAATTTCAAATGAAGCCAAGGCAGGCGCGTTCGCGCGGAACTGAACGGGATTTTCCGTTAACCTTGCCTGACTTTTATGAACCTGGAGTGAATTATTTTTAGGCATAATCGATACATTTGAAATAATATTTAGCAATAACGGCTAAGTGTCCAAGTCTCGCAACCGTACATCAGGACATTACGGTTTTGTAGACGCGGATCTTCGTTCTTCTTCGCGATCCTTCAAAGGCCGGATTGGCAAGAAGTGGCTGAGAATACCTACCTAAATTACAATTTCCCAATACTCTCTTTTCAAACTACCTAAATACAAATTTGCAGATAATATCATTTTGCAATGCGGAAAAGGCTTTAAAAGTGAAAAAGTCAAACGATTTGTCATAAACTCATAAAGGACACAATTTTTTTAGTGTAGAGTCGACAGACGAGCAAACGGCTCATCTGTTGGTAAAATAAAATCCCTGTTGATAATAATAGTAGTAAATAATGAACATTTGGTCTAATAGTAGGACGCCCTAAAGGACTGTTAACATTTGCTTTCCGACCTAAACGGGGTCACTGATCGATCAATGATGATCACTTAGAAAAATAAACACTGCGATATTATTATAATGTCAGGTTCGCTTAATTAAATATCAAGTATAATGATATTCAGGGCAAATACCTTTATCATTGAAATCAAGTAAGTAAGTCATCGTTACAATAATGACTATACTAATCATGGACTGAATGTTATTACGTTTGCTATGACATCTACAGCTCTGTTTACTCCTGTGATGTGGATAAAAATATTTTAAATTATAATATAAAATGCATGTACAGTATTGTACAGTCAGCAAGACATCGTAATATCCCCTTGCAGTTCAAAAATAGCCCCAGTTAACATGAGCATAAAGACGGTGCAAAGTCTAAAAGGGGTAAATTTATGTGACGCTGACTGTACATACGTTTAAATTAGCTGAATAGGAATATGCACAGCTGAATACATTTCAGGCTAATATTCTGTATTGTTATGGCTATATTTAATAATGAATAAGACAGACATAATGTTTTATTTTAAATAAACTAAATAGGTAATTAAAATTTAAAACCTATGGTCTTACATACTTCTGAAAGTAATATAATTTTAAAACATTTTTGTTCCTACTAGCAAAAATAGGTAAGTAAATATGATAAAAATCGTAGTACCTACTATTGAGTAGCTACTTTGAGTTAAAAGCGGCGACCAGGATATTTCTGGCTGGTATGGCAAGGTCAGCCAAACAATGCAGTTAGATCTAGTAATGCTTACGAGTAAGTAGGTGCATTTCCTTTATAAAAAATCTGTAAGAACATTTATTATTACCATTGCGAGTATAATAAAATTATCATTGCACGTTTTATTATGACTATAAAAAATAATAAATATTCGACGAAGTCTACTTTACCTACTCTGGATAGACTTTAGATATTTAATCTAACTTAAGGTCTCACAAGATAAATTATATACTATATAAAATTATATTATACTAGTCTATACAGTTTTATTGCATGTTAATGCTTAAATTGGTACCTATAAAATGAAGTCGGTAAGTAACTAAATGATTACATATCTAGATATAATTAAAACTCAGTAAATTTTTTGGCTGTCAGAAACTTTGAACGGACAAATCTTTGAATCTTTAGTCATAAATAAAGTACCTTCACATTATTAGAAGCTACTAAGATTTTTTTTTTTAGTGATAGGTGGCAGACGAGCAGGCGGATCACCTGATGGTAAGCAATTGCCGCCGCCCATGGACACCTGCAACACCAGTGGAGTTACAAGTGCGCCACCAACCTTTTATCCCCTTCCCCCCCGGGTGGGCCTCCGGTACCCTCACTCACCCGACGAAACACAGCATTAGCTTGATTAATCAAACTAATATTTCGAAGGAACATTATTATTTTCTTTATTTCGCTTGATGCGACAAACGAGCAAGCCGGTCAACTGATGGTGATGATTCCCGTCAGATCAAGAAGCTAATGCGTTGCCAGCCTTTTAGAAAGAAGTACCTACGCTCGTCTTACAAAAGTAATCAAAAATAATATCTAAGGTAACAAATAAACCTTTTTTTTTTAATAACACAAACAGGTTGGATGGTACGAAGTTTTTCGTTAGCCACTTAACTAGTATCTCATATTGTCGTGCTAACATCTCATAAAACATCTAGCTAATTTAATTCATACTAAACAGTAAATTACTATTACCTGTAAATGTACAGCCCTTGACCAAGTTTTCATAATGGGAAATGCAAACAACGAGTTTTAGGTACATAAATATTACTTAACCTTCCAAGTTATGAATTTATTGATGGACCATTTATGTAGTTAGCGATTAGTAACCCTAACGACTCTGTAATGTAATTCTGAGTTCTAAACCAACAATTTGATGTTCAAGTTAATTCTGTTTGATTTGCTAAGGCAATCAAATTATTCGAATTAAGTGTATCCCAATCAATCGAGCAAATTTACTTGATACAATTTTAGTGTGATTACACACCCAAGTGAATCGACAATCTAGTGAAAGTCCCGGTAGTCCACAGGACCGATCTGTGTGGAGAACATTGGGGGAGGCCTATGTCCAGCAGTAGACGTCTATTGGCTGAAATAATGATTATGATTTAACCCATATATGCACAGTGGGTCGATGCAATATAGTATTTCATTGAAATAAATATAATATTACAATTTTTTAAAACATTTTTGCTAAGTATTCACAGCATTATTCCTCTACCCAAAGGTTGTCTGGAAGAGATCGCTATTAGCGATAAGGCCGCCGACATTGTATTTGGAAATTACTATTAGCATTAAGTTCTGTTATGTGTTGTGCAATAAAGATATCTATCTATCTATCTAAGTAAGCAGTGCAAATTGGTATTTTCTTTAAGAATAGCTAGAAGGCTGACTCGAGACAAGAGTGATCTAAGATTGGTGTTTCCTCGGTAGAATGCTATTTTTACAGTACATTTGGAAACATAATACAAACTGATTAATTTCCAAATGCATTATGAACCTTCACGATTTCTTCTAAACACTATACAATAGAGGAATTGTTAGATTACACAACCTATCAAATTAGCAACCGCAATAAAAACAGGGCTTAATTTGAAGCGGGTGTTACGACCGAATCGGAGTTCCCTCTCTTTCACACGCGCTGTGCACGCTTTTGTTTGAATGAAACAGGTATATTCTCATTCGTTATAAGCCACCTGAACCTTGCAATAAAATTGAACCGTCCCATCGATCCAGTCAATAGACCGGCACTCAACACCAGGCCTGAAGCCTTATCCGCGGCTATCTGTTTACAACACAATGGCCACTTAGTCCGCTCGATCGGTCCGGAAAATCCATCCCATTGTGCGACCGATACGATATACGATAGTATCGAACGTCGGTAAAGAGAACAGTTTCATGGTCGTTCGTATTTCTTAGAACTAGAGAAGGATCGGCTTTGTCTTGGTTAAAAATAGTGGTTCTTGAACTGATGGTTCCGCGTAGAGAGGCAAAGAGAAAGACTCAATTTAATTTTAAGAAGATTTTAGGATTTATTTCTTAGAACTAGTGACATTTTTAGAGTGACCCTGGGGATTATCAATGGGGATTAGTGGAATAACCCCTACAGTAAGTGGCGTTGGCGTCTTGCCGGGGCGACCTCCCCACACTAGCGTTTTTTGGGCTTTGCATCTACGCTGACATTTTGAAATCTCACATCAAAAATAACCAATCACCGTGTAGTTGGACCTCAGTCTACACTTACGCCATCTAACGGATTTTCCACACGCGGTAGCCCCCATTAGCAAACTGAAGTGGCAGTGGGCTGGTCACATTAGCAGAACTACCGTTGGAGGCGTAAAGTCCTTGAGTGGAGACCGATAAAAAATTACCTCTTAGTACTTCATAGTGCCCTGGTACTTTTGAATACATGTACAGGGTAAGAAAAATCCAGAAATAAAAAATTACCTCTTAGTACTTCATAGTGCCCTGGTACTTTTGAATACATGTACAGGGTAAGAAAAATCCAGAAATAAAAAATTACCTCTTAGTACTTTTTGGTAGCCTGGTACTATTGAATATGTATATTTTTCAGAGAAAAAAGCAGGAAATAAAAAATTACCTCTTAGTACTTCATAGTGCCCTGGTACTTTTGAATAAAAACAATGAAGTAAAACTTAGTTTTAAAATAAATTAAAACTGTAAACAATACCGTTTCCTCTAGAAAATTGATATAACAAACATATTATTTACATCAGCGTAGAGTTCATTTTAGTATAACACAGTTTTAACGTGGGTCTGTGGCCGAGCGCGTGCATGAGAAAAAGAGATACAATAGATCAGCAAATACAGCAAGCGAGGAAAATCGCGGACCCGCTTGTTTAAAAAATCTGTTCTATATACTATCTTATCTTGTCTAAACCCAGATCTTGTATCGATTTTTTACATTTTACCCATTCTCTATCTGGACAGGGGCTGGCTCCCTAACCAGTTGAGCGTTTGGAGGAACCAAATTTTAATTTATTTGTATTGTTTTTCAAACGCTCAAAAAGTGGCGCTTCGCGGAACGATTTGTAGGCGTTTCGTTTTGAAGCGTTTCAAATTGGGCGCTTCGAGGAATACCTCGTTTTAAGTACATAAATATTACTTAACCTTCTAAGTTATGAATTGATTGATGGACCATTTATGTAGTTAGCGATTAGTAACCCTAACGACTCTGTAATGTAATTCTAACCAACAATTTGATGTTCAAGTTAATTCTGTTTGATTTTCTAAAGCAGTGGTTCTTAACCTTTAAGTCATGAGGGACCATTTTACCAAAATTCTGTCGTGTCAGGGACCACACACTTCAGACATGCGTCGCGGCGCCGTTTGTGTAGAATCGACTCATCACGTCACGTCACTTCACGGACCACTTGGAATGCCTCCGGGGCCACCAGTGGTCCGCGGACCACCGGTTGAGAACCACTGTTCTAAAGCAATCAAATTAAGTGTATCCCAATTAATCGAGCAAATTTATTATACAATTAAATACTAATCATCCACACCCAAGTGGACTGACAATTTAGTGAAGGTCGCGGGAGTCCCTTGGATGCTGGTGGCAAGGACCGAAGAGTGTAGTGACCAATCTGTGTGGAGAACATTGGGGGAGGCCTATGTCCAGCAGTGGACGAGTGTGGGGTTACTAATGATGAAGTGTGTGCGCAAACACAGGCCCACTCTCTATTCCCTACCAATAGTAGGTACCGATATAAACAAATAGTTAATCAACATTGGCCAACGTTTCACGGCCAGGGTCTGATCGAAGCAGTGACCTGGCCGCATTACTTGGCCGTTGTGACATTACAACAATTACATTGCATAAGCGCATCGGTAACCGCTGATGGACTGTGAAACTTCGGACTGGAACTAACTTGGTCTAGATTTTGTTGCACGAAGTAACATAACAGAACATTGAAAGAATTTTTCGACGGTTGTCCTTTCTAAATCTAGTAAGGACCTAATTAAGTACAAACGGGCTTAGTTTTTAAGAAAATTATAAATGAAATAATATTTGCCAGAAAATTTCATTATCATCATATCCATTACTCAAAATAGAAGGTTCCATAACAATTTAAGAGCTAAATTGTATTTAAAAACCTACGAGTGCGGACCGATGCACAACATGATTTAGAGCAATATTTATATCAATAACTAGTGGCCCGCCCTCACTTCGCTTCGGGACCGTAATTCAGAAATGAACCAATAGATGGCGCTGTGTCCAATTACATCGCGCAAGCGTTTCGTGTTTTCGGTTTACCTATAAGCCTTGTCGTTGTCTATAGAACTTATCTCTTTTAAATAGTATAGAAGATAGATAATATTCATTGCCAGAAAATTTCATTATCATCATATCCAATACTCAAAATAGAAGGTTCCATAACAATTTAAGAGCTAAATTGTATTTAAAACCTACGAGTGCGGACCGTTGCACAACACGATTTAGAGCAATATTTATATCAATAATATACAGACAAAAAGTTTAGTAGGAGCCTATACTGTCCCACTGCAGGGCATAGGCCTCCATCATAAAAATCAAGTCGATCACCACGCTTGCCATTAGGCAACCCCATTCGGTAATCCGCATTAGCGGATTGGTGATCGCAAACGCGAGCTATGTTCGAAAAATTTCAAATCATATTTTTTGCTCGAACCGGGAATTGAATCCCGAGATTACGGCTCAGTACTTAAACCACCAACGGAGTCGTTAAATGTAAGACGACGAAGATAGTAATCGGTAAAATTATATAGGTTCAGAGCGCTAAACTAATAATGCTGTTGACTACGATTATACGAGGAAGTGACTGTGAACCGATTACTGGAAAAAATAAAGTGACGTGGCTATTATTAACACTATTTATAGCAAAGGACAGGGAAACCTAGACCTTGTAGGCAAACTAGAAAGCGGTATCGGTATAATTAACAGCAGATTTACTTGGTATTCTTACGGAAGACGAATTCGTTTAGCGCAATGGTTTGAGCGCCGGTTGAGACGTAAGGGTCGCGGGTTCGATTTCCGCACCAACACAAATGTTTGTTGATAAAAGTTATTTGTGTTGGGTCTGGGTATTGGTGGTTCCTTCGTTGTTTCTGGTTTCCATAGTACAAGGGAAAACCTTTAATAAATCGAGGGGATTTCTATTTTATTATGTTTAGAGATTTTGCTCTAAGTGCACTTTGACACTTGTGCAGAATTTAATTATAAGGAAAACGTATTTATTGTAAACAAAATAATTGCGTTTAGAAATACCAGAACGAGAACCATATCGTTTGAGAATATATTTTATCAAAATCATTATCACAGGTCTCTTTTACATCGATTTAAAGATCATTAATTAATCGATCCGAATAAATAATTAACGATGAATTAAACATGCACTTTATTAACTTATAGACTTAGAATAATACGAGTAACTCTATATTCTAAGCTTACAGATAATAATTTAAATCATCTACGGTGATTTCTGATACATATAACTGCAATGAATTAAAGTATAACAGATAATTATGATGACAAAAAGCCTGTATTTTTTATAGTGACACAGTATAATGGCTCGCCTTAGCCTGATGGTAAGCAAAAAGAGATCCCACGTTGCAGTTACAATGGACGCGATGACACGGCATCACATCCGTAAGTAGTGTTTGGTACTGCCATACTGGCCACAGAGAACATTGAATATTTGGAATACTAATACTGGCCAGCGAGATGCTTCTTTACGTTTCGTTTGTATTTTGTCATTTTGGACAAATGACAAAATAATCTCTGCGTTTATTTTTTTTTATTACTTAAATGGCTGTTTCTGCGTCTTGGGTGTGCGACACAACTTTGCCAATATCAAGTGATTAGGGAGACACGTTTCTTGTTAAAATTGGACGGTTATATGAGTTCGTGGATCTCTTTATTCAGTTTTACAAATATCCGCCATTATAACAAATAGCTGGTAAGTAAGTATTTGGCACATTATGATTGATTAAGCAATTAGATATTATAATTTCCCTGATAAAATTACACGTCTGATTATCTTTCAACGATAGACAAGTATCAAAAGGTCTTAAATTTTACGTAACAGTTTATTTAAATCTAATCTTATCTAACCGTTTTCAATGTCAAATTACCTTTTTCGTCTTAGATAGTTTTTTTTTGTGTTTCGGACAAACTTCGGACGTGGTCTTGTAAATTGGACAATCGGGGGTTCATTGACCTTATTCGCAGACTCCGCAGACAATGTTAGAGGTTGTCACAAAAACTTGTTTTTGGGTATTTAGATCTTCGTTTGGCGCTGTTAGGAAACATAGTAAAGATATAAATGCACCTATAAAATATATATAGCTCTTTTGAATACCAAATAAACATCACCTACATATTTTGTTTCTTAGGAACAGTTATCTTAATCAGTGTTTGGGTGCTAAAATTATTTATATAATAAATGGTTTACAATTACCAATATTATTGATATAAATAATGCATTTTAGCAAATTAAGCAATAAAACCCGTCATGATTTTTAGCGATTTCTGTTATCCAGCATGTTTGCTGCCCAAAACGTTTCAATCGAAGAGGAAAAAGTTGGCAGCGCACTTCTGATTCTACGGGCGGCGGCTTCCCTACCATCAGGTGATCCGTCTGCTGGTCTGCCACCTAGAAAAAACCTAAATAAAAAATGTCGGTGTATCACGTTTATAAACGTCATAATATAATTCAAACACCTCTCATACACGTTTTTACCAGATCAACATCTTGTTTGACCTGCTTTATCCACGTCATTACGACACCGGTAAAAGGTCTGTTTACAAGGATATTGGCCGGCGGCAAAAACTAGAGACCGAGTAAGCTTCGGCACGTTTTAAAGAAAATCTAGTTTGGACCGATGTTTCGGTAAACATTTGCCGAATTTTCGGCCGAAACTTGATAGAAGATATGTCTTTAAATCATGAAGAAACGCCATTAATTTCTTGCAACAGTGAATGTCCTTATACTAAATAATACTATAAACGCAAGTTTATGAGGGTTAAGGGAACTCTCCCGAAAAATACCCGCCCGAGAATTTCAAGATTTTTTGGCCGGTCACTGTTCTAACCTAACCTAACCAAAATTTTTGTGATGATGATACTGGCTGAATTCTACTAAACGAAAAAATATTGGTTATATTAGGTTAGAACAGTAACCTGTCAACAAATTTCGAAATTCTCAGGCGGGGTTTTTTCCGGGCGAGTTGTCCCATAACCCGAAACGAAAGATAATCAATGTACCTACCTATAATCAAGGTTCGTTTTCGGCCGACCAAACCAAAGCTTATCGGTTTCGGTTGCATTTGCGTTTGGACTCTATCAAAAACGTGCAATGATAAGTGAGAGTTCGAACAAAGAAGGTTGGGTACTTCGGAATGTTGTGTGTTGAGGTCAACAGGGATCAGTAATTGATCCGGTTGTGGTCATGTGTGGTCATAAGTATGGTAATACTGATCATGTTGCTTGATAGATTTAACCGTGGGAGAGCCACTCTTGGGCATGAATGGGAAGGTCCAACGGAGTGATTATACGGCCTCACAGAAGATCGGCGTAAAGCAGCGCCTGCGCTATTTTATCGAGTCAGTGAGGATCCTAATTCTACGATGTTTCAAATAGAAAGCTGTCAAGTGTTGTTAAAAGTCAAAAGTCGGTGAACTGCAATCACAGAAAAATCCACTAGATGGCGTACTGTTAGATCTAAGGTCCACAACTTAACCGTCATTGGTTGTTAAGTCACATTTAAATCACATTCAAAAATCACCGTGTAGATCGACCTCAGTATTTGGATAAAACTCCACGTGTCGGTCCGTATTTATGAAGTTTTCAGTTACTTAATTAAAATGAGAAATTGTTATTATGAGCAGTAAAAAATATAATATTATATGATCAGCAAAATAAGCAAAATAATGCTTATTGCTGCTTAAGTAATTGCTGACCAATTTATTTATTTTGCTGACCATAAATGTCTATTTATTGGGTAGGTTAAGTTAGTTATTTTGCTGACTTGTTAAAATAACACCCAATTAAAATTAGCTGTGTGTCCATCACAAACACAATAATCGCGACATTTTAAACTTCTACTCGATTGCGTCAATGTGTGACGTACAAAACAGCAACCAGCGTTCCTAATATATTGGCAGAGTTATTTAACCAGTTACATCCTTTAAACAGGTCTTATACGAATAATAGTGTTTGCTACTGGTAGGTACAGTGAGGTAAATATTGACGCATGAGATCAAACATGTTGTATTACAACTTTAAATACATATTTTTATAGAAAAATAGCGGCCGCCCGCGACTTCGTCCGCGTGGAAAAGTAACTTTTTACCCCCTTTTCGCAATAAAAAGTAGCCTATGTCCTTTCTCGGGGTCTAGATTATCTGTATACCAAATTTCATTTAAATCCGTTGAGTAGTTTTGGCGTGAAAGAGTAACAGACAGACAGACAGACAGAGTTACTTTCGCATTTAAAATATTAGTATGGATTTGCTGTTACCCGCGACTTTGTCCGCGTGGAATAGTATCTTTGGGTAGTATTTTTATTTATTTAATAATTTTCACACCCCCGTTAACCCCTTACAACCCTCTTTTCGCAATAAAAAGTAGCCTATGTCCTTTCTCATGGTCTAACTCTAGCTAGACTATCTGTATACTTACCAAATTTCATTCAAATCCGTTCAGTAGTTTTGGCGTGAAAAAGTAACAGACAAGAAGAGTTACTTTCGCATTTATTATAATAAAAAATTCCTACTGTTTCTACAGATCACGGCCCGGTACTTAAACCACTACACCAACGGGGCGTCCATATATTAGGTGAGTAGGTAAATATTAATACTTTTTGTAACAGTGTAAGCAACTGTACCTACTTACTTGCATTACTTCGCCCCAATGATTTGCACTTTCGTATCTTCTACATATTGATATGTAATCATTATGCAACTCAAAAGCAAAGTGGCCTACAAAAAACTGTACTAAAGTATTTTTAATTGGCAAGTATTTAACTGTTCACCAAACTAACAACCCTTAACCCACCAAAATTACTAATAACCCACCAAAATTACTAAAGCTGCGCGTTTAGTAATTTTGGTGTGCAAATAGTAATTTTGGTGGATCGTTTAGTAACGTTGTTTGGTGAGACTAGCGTTGCCATCCTGTCTGTCTGTTACTCTTTCACGCCATAGCTACTGAACTAATTTGAATTAAATTTGGTATACAGATGGTCTAGACCCTGAGAAAGGACATAGGGTACTTATTATTGCGAAAAGGGGACGAAGTCGCGAGTAACAGCTAGTGTTATATTACCTTGAGGAATAGGAGTTAACAATCATCTTGACGCGGAAAATCAATCATTATGTCATTTATTATTAACTAGCGGCCGCCCGCGACTTCGTCCGCGTGGAAAAGTAACTTTTTACCCCCTTTTTAACCCCTTACAACCCCTTTTCGCAATAAAAAGTAGCCTATGTTCTTCTCAGGGTCTAGATCATCTGTATACCAAATTTCATTTAAATCCGTTCAGTAGTTTTGGCGTGAAAGAGTGTATCCTACCGTCTGCCAGGAGGTCGTTGCTTTTAGTATAGTCTTAAAGTTTTGAATTAGGTACACTTCAGTTACTAACCTACGATTAAAAAGACATTAGATTTATTTTTAGATTTGCATTTAATTACACTTAAAAGTTATCTATTTAGGCATTTTAACTAAAGTGTAATAAATTGTCGCTTAGTTATCTGTTGACATTTTAACCATTAAGCACGTACAGTCAAGGTATACAAAAGAATTTTCTTCAATCGACTCTCATCTTACTGTCATACACATTAGGTTGAATATCAGTTGAGAAAATTTGACAGGTTGTGGTAACCTAATATGTGGCTGACTGTACAACAAAACAGATAGTTTTCATGTAATTTCGAAATAAAAAAAATCGACAAATTCTAGAAGGAATTTCCATTTTAGACCCATTTATTAAATAACAGACAGAGCTGAAGATAATGGCTTATTTGTCGGAATACTAACTGCTATTTTCAATTACGTGGTAGTAGTTATTCTTGATAGCCGCCTTAATGGCATTCTCAAGGCATTCCACACGCAACTAGTGCAACTACATCCTTGACTTTTGTATAAACGGCCACACGTCCGGTTAATACAATATTTTAATTTCTTCAAATACCTAATACTGACACTGAAATGGGAATGGGCGGGTCACGTCCTGCCGAATGGACCCCAAAAGATGGACCAAGATCGTCACCCAATATACCAATAATACCTGACGGACGCCAACGGGGCAGACCTTAGAAAGGATGTAGTGACGATTTTAACAGCTTTGCACTTGATTGGCCACGATTGAGATCAATGGAGAGATTTGAGGGAGGCCTTTGCCCAGCAGTGGGACAATGTAGGCTAAATAAATAAATATGTATCTATGAACCAAATGGATGACCAGATGAAAGTAAATTTAAATTTGGATAATTTGACATGTTGTCTGTCTATACAGTATCAAACAGTCGGCTAGCTGACTGTACACATGTGAAGCTAATTAGACGTATGTAAAGATAGGAGGTTACTACAATCTGTCCAATTTCCTCAAAGGATAATGAACCAAACGTTATTGACATTAAGTGAGAATCGACTGAAGAGAAATAGATTTGTTGGTATACTTTGATGTGTAGCTGTCCTTTAAACTAAGGTTTTTAAGCCTTAAAAAGTTTAAAAACTTTTTATATTTAAATATTATAATGTGTTTCCTCTGTTGTCTGATATCTTGTAGCACAAGTGCTTAAGCTAAGTACTGAGTCAGGTGAATACTATATGAGGTGTTGTGTGAATTTATTTATTTATTTAACATCTATGAAATATAACTTACTACATAAGATACCGCTCGCTTATCAAGAATAAAGCTACCATATCCGCTCAAAACACAAGATTCCTTGCATAAGAACATCATTAACTTACTCGTACACAAACAAGACACCGGCTGACCTAAGTTAAATGACGCAACACAGGATCGCACTGAGAACTTCAAAAGTGAAAGTCACAACATTAAACTATGGGGTACCCGGTACCTTGGGACGCGCGTTCTCTGCGCACGAGCACTCCGGACTGAGGTGAGGTGACGTTCGCTGCAACCATTTGCAATGTGATCACTGGCGTTACGTTTGTACAGTGGAGTGACGCCAGTGGGGGAACTTTAATCAGGTATGGAAATTGAACAATCCGCTGTGTACTTAAAAACGCAGAGCCTTCGCTATAAAACCACAAAGGTCCTCAACTTCATGCCCCAAGCCCTTTGAAGATGTAAAAAAGATTGCCTAGACTTGAAATAGTGACTATGCCAGTACTAAAATATTTTAGCATATTTTCTAACCAATTCCTTTCAGAGAGGATTGAAAGAAGATGTGAGTACGTTGTCTATTATATGTATATTGTTTCCAGAAAGCGAAACTAGAATCAAGACAATTAACTGAGTTGATAATTGCATATAAAAAACAAAATCCTAACTAATTTATAAATGCGAAAGTAACTCTGTCTGTCTGTCTGTCTGTCTGTCTGTCTGTCTGTCTGTCTGTCTGTCTGTCTGTCTGTCTGTCTGTCTGTCTGTCTGTCTGTTACTCTTTCACGCCAAAACTACTAACAGATTTAAATGAAATTTGGTATGCAGATGATCTAGACTTGAGAAAAACATAGGCTACTTTTATTGCAAAAAGGGGGTTGTAGGGGTTAAAGGGGGGTAAAAAGTTACTCCACTCGGACGAAGTCGCGGGTCGGCCGCTAGTGAACCTAAATATGGTTCGGTCCGTCGTAATAATTAATCGTACCGTAAAACAAACGCGAAACATGTGCGCAATGTAAACGACTCCCAGCGCCATCTATTGGTACTGGTCTAAGTAAAGTACCGAAACGAAGTGAGGGCGGGCCACTATTTTTAAATGAAGATAGGTAGGTACCTATTGTAATCTGCGTAAAATACGTGCAAGCATCGCATGATTTGCAAGCGTCTATCTCTACTGTTATCTTCTACATTGTGGCTACGTTCGTGGGGTCCCCTCTCGTTCTCAAGGCTGTCTAGTTGAATCGGCCTGCGTGATTAAAGGCACGGGTATTAAATTGTTGCGCCACGAACTTTGCTGATTTATGATGACTAGCTTTTTTTTTATACTAGAGGCGGGAAACAAGCAAGGATCACTTGCTGGTAAGTAATCACCGTCGCCCAACTCTCGAACATCTGCGAGACCAGAGAATTCGCTGATGCGTTGCCGGTCATTTAAGGAGTACGCTCTTCTCTTGAAGGTCCCTAAGTCAAATCTGAGATTGAGTTTCATCATCATCATCATCATCAGCCCGGTAGTACCCACTGCTGAGTATAGGCCTCCCTTCCCTTTCGCCACTGTGCCCGGTCCTGAGCTGCTCGGATCCATGTAGCCCCTCCGATTTTAGCGATGTCGTCGACCCATCGCGCCACCGGACGACCTGGACTTCGTCGGCCGTTTCTTGGACACCATTCGGTCATAATCTTGCTCCACCTGCCATCACCGCGCCTAGCTAAATGACCTGCCCAATTCCACTTTAGTTCTATCACTCTCAATCCGACGTCCTGGACTTTAGTCCTGCGTCGGATTTCAGAGTTCCTGACTCGATCTTGAAGTCTGATGCCGAGCATACTCCTCTCCATGGCCCTTTGTGCTACTCTTATTTTGTGCACAGTCTCCTTATTGATTGAGTTTAGAAGGCCAATAATCCCGCCAACAGCACATGCATGCTCGTCTCGGCTTACGGATCGAATTTTGGGAGACGCTCACCAGTTACTGGCTAACGGTGCGTAGCGGGGCATTCCGCCATTTTTAAGGGGGCGGCAAAATTTCTGTTACATGCTGGGGGGAGGAGAGTCGAGGAAGAAAAGACCAAAACTACAATTACTACGTAACTGCACTAGTAACACTTTTTAGATTTAGGGTGTGGCAAAATCTGACTTCATTCTAAGAGCCAGTGGGGAGGGAGTTTGAGAAAGAAATAGTCTTGCCAAGATACGCCAAGGGCTGCAATCCGTATAATGTAATGATCCTAAGTAGATATATATTTACTACATTAAAACGTAGGAAGTTTCAAGTTACTCACCTAAAGAGGTGAGCGTTCAGGAAAACCCATTCGAGTTCAAGTAATTTATACCTTATGCATGTTTATGGAATTCGCTATAATGGGCGGAATCGGATGCATAGTAAGAATAATTCTATATTGGTAGACGTCTTGGTATTGGTTAGAATGGTTTGTAGTAATAAATGCAAATGTCCGATTATGGCACATCGACAAATACGTAATTATAGTTCAGTAAAAAACAACCAATAACACTACACTTTATTGTATAAATGCTAAATGTAAATGCATAGGTACATATAAGACATGTGTAACTTTATTAAAATAGCTATCAAACATCCCTACTAGAGACTACAAGTACGAGTAGGTACATACTTAGTATATTACAATTTTCAATTACATACTACAAACACTAGTGAATGAATACTTATGTTTTATTATGATAACATACTCCTTGTGCTACAAGTAATCTATTTAATTAAGTATTATTCTGATTAAGTACTCCAATGTTTATGAAACATAGATATTTAAAATATTTATTGTTTTTTTAGGTAATTTTAATTAAGCCTAAACCCATCATAGTAGCAATGACTTGATTTATATGATGGAAGCTCTTGCCCTGTAGTGGGACAGTAGGTATATTAAGCTGATACTTTATTTTATTTTTACTTTTACTATAATTTTGACACCAACCATTTAGACAAATGTAAGTGTTTTATTTTGTAAGTGTTTTATCAATAACATAGGTACCTAAATTTATATTTTAGGATAAATTTACATTTTATGTGCAGGGGCCTCTTAATATTTTATTTATCAATATTTGCATTGGGCCTCTTGTTAAAAAGATTAAGCACCCTAGAAAACCATATCTTATAGATGAACAACAAGTCATAGAATTTGAAAATTACTTTCAAGAGTGATTCAAGTAAGTACCATAATTACTCTAAGCTAGTAATAAATAGAATAATTTTCTAGAATTATGCAACAAAATTAGATTTATAATTTGTTATGATTACTTATGATGATAACAAAAGATTATTCATTATGAGACAGCATTTTTATCAATATAAATAGAGATACTCATAATATCTTGTTGTTGAATTTTGTTTTGATTTCCTTGCGGGTAAACATGTTTATGGAAATATAAATACTACAGTAAAACAGTAACATATAAGATAGACTATGCAATGGGATAACTATACCGTCTGAGGTATAACGGGCCATGTCATCATCAACACATCGCTTTGGACCTTGGTTTCTGCTTTTTCAGACATTATGACATTTAAAATGTATGGCAAATTCTGTTATCTGAGTCATTCAAACACTTGTGATGTTCAGAATTATCTTGTCACTGATAAACTTTTCACAAGTGCAACTTCAAGTTGAAAACATTGATAATATTGCAAGTCATAACAATTTAGTAAAAAAAATACTACATTTTGATAACTGTAGGTATTTGTGTAAAAGAATACTATCAATTTAATGATAACCAGAATTTAACGCTATGTTGCTGATGACTAACAAATAGTTATAAATAAATAAATTCACAAGAAATCTCATACATTGACCTGACTCGGTACTAAATAGCTCAAGCACTTGTGTTACAGATATCAGACAACAGAGGAAACAAATATAATACTTAAACATATATTACACCCAGACACTGAACAAACACAAGTATTCATCACACAAATATTTGCGCACAGTGGGGATAGAACTCACTATCTTTGATGTATGAGGCAGAGTCACTACCAAATGCACCATCCGGCCGGTCAAAGTTAATTCTGTACATAGTTATAGATAAATCTATTCACTACAGTTGTCATTAAAAATTATGGTATAGATTGAGTGTTTACAAGTTTAGTATTATGAAAAAAAATCAAATAGATATAGGTAGGTATTCAGCCTTCACACTTGTTGATTGTTATAAGTACTACTTGTCTGTTTGACAAGATTTAGAGCAAAATAGATCATGTAATAAACAAGTCCAAAACATCCCAGGTAAAAGAACAAAATGTATTATTCAAAGAATACAAAATGGGCTAAGAGTATAAATTATTTATTACTTGTATTATTTTTATGTATGTAAGTCTACAGTGACCAGGCTCCTGATTGAATACTTATATAAGGTCACGCAAAAAAATTACGGTTTCAACATTGTGTCAAAAATGGCTTTAAGACAATTGAGCTCATGATATAGGTATTTCATTTATTTTTTCATTTCTGATTATTATTATAGCTATGAATATTTGGAAATCTTCTGCAATACCATTTAATTCCTACTCACACGCATTGAGCAAGTGCTCTTGTAACATGAAACTCGGAAATAAAACAGTTATGTAAACTTAGGTAAGATGTCAAAAGGGAAACTAAAGTTTAAACTTTTAAAAAGAAAATTATTACTTCAAATCGTTTTCGACGAACCAAATGTGTAGTACAGAACTCTTGGAATAGGAGGAAGTTAATCAAAAAGTTAAATTAAGACCAAGAACTACGGAAAAGACAGTTAACTTAAGTGAAATCATAGTGATAAAACATTCAAGTTAAACTTACCCAAATTCTTCTTTTTTATAGCAATTTATGTATCCGAGGTAGGCAAAGTCTTGCGAAGTTAAAGAGATTTCCTAATGTTCTTGTGATTCAACAAGTTTATTTCACTTTACTCGTGATCTTCATGAATATTATCCGTGATTCCGAAAATTCATCTGTCCGTTCGTCCGACCATCCCTCGTGACGTCAACTTGACTGACAGATGTCAAGTCCACTGTCAGTTCGACATAAGGCATAATGCAGATAGAAGATTTATAGACTTGGATGTTTGATTATTTGCCAATCTCGCATTAAAATAGTATGTGTTCCAATGCCATTACTAAAAAGTAAAAATGTCATAGAAATAGTGTTGTAAGTATCTTGAACTATACATTATAGTTTTATAATCGATCGATTTGTATTTTAATTTTTTTATTATTTTGAAAACCAAATTTTGACCTTTAGGTCTCTAACTTTAAATAAAAATCAGAGTGCATAAAAAAAAATATTAGGTATATTTACTAATGCTCGTTTAGAAGAGTATTTTTAGAAAAGTTTTATTATAATTAATACATTTATTATAATTAATTACATTTACTCATCTCGTATAATATGCCTAGGTATTTAGGGCGGATTGAAAGAAATTTCCAACTTATGGTATCCATCTCTAGTCAAGAACGCAATGTTTGAGTACCTTTATTGCATTAAGAATGTCGCGCGCGATAAAAGAGATGATTGACTTATAAGAACTCACGAATTCACAATAATTATGTTTTATAACCAACTAGCTTTTGCCCGCGGCTTGCTCGCTCCCCCCACTTCCCTAAAATGGGGGATTAGAAAGGGGCAAAAAGTAGCCTATGTTATTCTCCATCCCTTCAACTAGATAGTTGATAGTGGATATCCACTTAAAAATCGCGTCAATTCGTCGCTGCATTTTGCCGTGATAGAAAGACAAACAAACATATAGACATTTTCCCATTTATAATATTAACAATGGATGGAGCTACCAAACTTTATGATGGGAGCAGCAGTGACGCCATCATGCAGTATACGACGTTGTCTCCAAAATCGTGTGCATCAGAAACCTATCAGAGAAAGAAGCAAGGTTCAAGGTAGTGTAGACACTATCTGCTCTACCCACACTATAGAAATGCTACAATTTATTTGATTTATTAAGAAAAAAATTTAATGCCAATAAAGTCTTGAAAAATATTGATTGCACCACTGCTGCTTACGTCATAGAGTACCTATGTTAGCCCCATTGATTATGATAATATGGAACTCCGTAATAGTTCCTTAAAAATAAATTTCACGATTTTATTGACAGAGTATTATAATTATACGTATATTTTATGACTGTGGTCGTGATATAATCATAATAATTTTTGATTTTACAATTATCATAATCACGTTTCTAATTCGTCCCATCACTACAACATTCATTTCTGTCATTTTCTGTCACGGACACGGAAACAGCTGTATTGGAGTAGATTTACAAAATATTTTTATCATTTGGATAGAAAAATATATTTGTTTTCCTTTTTTGTACCGCAACTTGAGCATTTAATTTTTATAATTCGCACTGTGCGGTCGTGCATTTGAAGTTTGGAGTGTTTATTTTTGTTTTGGTGAAGACGCAATAAGTGGTTAGGATGTCTAGCGAGAAGCCTGATACGTTTGCGACGAGTGGGGACAGTTCTCAGGCCCTGCAGGCGGCGGAGGATGAGAACGCGAAGTCCTGCTGGGTGTGCTTCGCCACGGAGGCGGACGACAAGCTCGCAGCGTGGGTGCAACCATGTAAATGCATCGGAACCACTAAATGGGTGAGTACAAGTTCTAGGCCTCGATGCCGTGATGCAAACTTCGGCTGTCGTGTTGCAAAAACGTTTTCCGGCTTGCAAGCAATCTTTTGGTGGGAAACGCACGTGTACTGGCCTGATTTGCGTGTCGGTTTTATTTGAACTTGTTAATGTTTAATTAGGTGTTCAGTACCTTCCTACGTTTTCTTATGTAGCGCCAGGTTACTGGTATGATTAGGCTCATTTTCGTGAGAAGTTTGATAATTTAAAGAGCAATGCTCCATGGCAGAGATTTTGTTAGCAACTTGAAACTGTTATTATTTACTACTGTTGATATTATAACTTATCAGTTTATTGACCAAGTTTTAATAGTTCAAACCTTAATATTAAGTTTTTCTACTTCATGTTTCATATTCATAGTTGGATAACCCTCTCAAAATCTTAGGTATTAAGTTTATAAATCACTTCTCCTCAAGTCCTTCACTTTCACTATTGACTGGTTCAATGGTATGGTCCCTGTTACATGCTATAATGGTCATGGGTTTAATTCCCACTCTCACACAGTATACAATGAACACTTGTGGCTTTTTCAGTGTCGTTGAAGTACCTATATCCATTTGAATAGTAACTATTTTTGGTATCTCCTCAAACTCTGATACCCATAATACATATAAAAGCATACCTATGCAAGTAAGATCACATACAATGGACCGAAAGAGAGTCTAAGTAGAAAATGGACTCCACTTTACATTACCAGTACTTACTTAGAATGAGGTCCATGTATGCAAAAGATAATATAGCTGGAGGCACGAAAGTATAGCGATGACTGTTATTTTGCGCACTTGTAAAAAAGAAGACTTTCTATCAAAATTGGTTTCTGGGCACTCAAGGTCATAACTACACTTTCTTGCCTCGGACTATACCTACTGATGAATAGTGAAAGGGCTTTTAAAATTTTACTTCTGAATTACCTACTACTAAGAAGTAGTCACACACAGACACTCAGGTTACTAAAATTTGTCAAATTCCCTCAATTATAATTGAAACTTGTAATAATATTGCAACACCTGTAAAAGGTACTTGTAATTAAGTTCCAAAGCTACTATTACTACTCTTTAAGATCTGTATGTACACTTAATTAGGGACCATTCAAATATTACGTAAGCATCGATGGGGGGAGGGGGGTCTTGGCTTTGCTTACTTTTGGTAAATTCAGGAACAAAAAGTATATTTTATCGCCAATTTTTGCTGACAAGGGGCGGAGGGGGGTCACATTTCCCAAAAAATCTGCTTACGTAATACTTGAATGGTCCCTTAGCAATAAACCATTTGAATTTGAATTTGAAGCAGAGGAGACATTAAGTTGAGAATTAATTAAAGGACCATGACAAAATTGTATAGTTTGATAGGTGATTGTTCATACAATGTATCTAAGAAATCATTATTTATTCACTTTCTACAAATTATCTTTATGAATACACTACTACTACTTAAAGACATCAAAACAAACATTTACTGAGATAAATCCATTAATTGATAAAGGTTGTTCAAAGTCTAACAAAATAATCCAACAGATACTATTAAACACAATTAGCAGGGTTGTAAAATCTGCTCAATAAAATGAGAACAATATTTTTAATTGCATCAATTAAATTCAATTAGACCCATAAAATATTAATATAAAAGCATATTTATCTAAGGACATCAATATTTTCATAACTATGACCCAGGATTGGCTGTTGACTATAAAAAAAAACTTTTATTCTTAACTAGAAATTACTCATATACCTAAATAGTTAAGTTTATCTGAAGATGAAACGAGATAAAATGTTATTGTGACAGGTTGTTTGTCTAACGCAGGTTATCTGCGTTCCACAATAGTCTTTTGTCAATGAAGGTGTTTCCCTTCAATTCATCATGTCTAAAATATTCACACTATAAATAATGCTTTCGGTAAAATGCTAGCTAGCTCTGCTAGCTAATAGTTTAGCTAGCAGAGCTAGCTAGCATTTTACCGATTACCGATTTAGTAGGTTTGAAACAAGTTATGTTTATAGTACGTATGTATATAGGTCAGAACACTACAATTATCTCTTATAATTCTTAAAACATTGACTTCCCTCCTTCCCTCTCAAAGAGAAGAAATTCAAACTTTTTACTGATTTACCTGTTTCCTTCATCCCCTAGTAAGTTTCTAATAATTTTAATAATTAAATTCAAAAGACTTTGATTCATGCTAAATTATTGATTGGACTCTTATCAAGCATAAAGTGATAAACAAAAACTTGTCGCAAAAATTGATTATTAATCTTTATCCGTTTGGTCTACTTATTAGGCGTGCAAAAATAAATCATTTTGTTTGTGACATACTTAATTGGTTTTAGAGCGAAACTGGTTAATGTTTTAAGTAGGTAAGTTTTAAATGTACATGTAAATATAGATAGCTCATTCGGAGGAATTATATTTTTCAAATTTTTGATGTTGTAAAGTAATTTGTTGGTTGTTATCATTATCGCTTTCATATGGATATGTGTTCACATTATATTTTGCTAATATGTATATATAATTTTTACTTTTTTAGTACATCTGTGTATTTTCACCTACATGTAAGGGGTTGATGTATAAACTATTGAGTTGGTCGGTTAAAAACTCACAGGTAAATTATTCCATTATTCTTTTCCCCCTATCGTATCTCTCAGACAAATATTGTTTTCGACCTGCAAGTCAAACTCTCAATCTGCCAGGTAGGGCGCAATATTAGAGAAGATGAAGTTGTAAATCTATGCTGCTTTCTCTTTATGGTATAATAAAAACAGCTGAATACAAGGAGTGCTAAGTTAAAATATGAATCATATAATTTTTTAAAGAAAATTAATGTAATTGATGCACTTGTGATCTGTGAAAGTAAGTAGGTACCATCATTCTTTTTCACATTGTTTGTCCGCATCTGCAAACTGCATTTTCTTACATCTTATATCCGCACCCGCGAATGAATTAATTTAGCTTAGGAATTGTCACACTTAATTAAGTTTAAGTTGTTTTTAACATTTGTTGATTAAATAGTCTTCTTTATCGCTGTAAATTTTATGACAAGTTTTTACTAATGAACTGTTTAAATCTAATGACGTCTAAGTCAGGCAGTCGTTAGCGCGGTAATAGGCGTTATCTAAAATTTGCATGAATTGGTGAAAGGTGACTTAGTCCTAAGTAAGTATTGTTAATGCTTTGTGACAAAGAGTTAATGTACTTATACAAAATGAAAGATGATGAAAGATCTGTGAATCACGCGTTCAATGCCCGATGAAGCAACTAAAGGACATTAGCTTATGCAGAAGTGGGGGGCAAACGTGAAATCTCTGTACAATAGTTTATTTACTATTTTATTATTCAGTGGACTGACATACTCGCAGACCTATATAATGCAGTATCGTGATGGTGAGGGAAGGGATTTGAGGGAAGGGGAAAAGACACAGAAAGTCGGATCAAGCTGATATTGTCCTATAGTAACTAATTTAACACCATCGGTATTAAGCGCTAATCCAGTTCAAAAATTTAGTTCCTTTTTAACGAATAATTTGAGATTAACACGCGCAAGTGGACTGTACGGGCTCCGCTTAGTAGACCACGAAGCTTCGTACAGTCAGAAGTTTAAGTTGAAGTGTAGTAAATGAATACGCCAGAGAAAAGACTTGCAGAGTTGAAAGTAATGTATTGAAGTGAAGTTGAAGTACAGGTAAACAGGTGGCACATCTTTCCTTGATAGTTAAGTGGTTAGTTACGAAGTTAATGACGTACTGATAGTTAACAGATTATAATGTAAACAGAATAATTTCGCGCGCGCCGAAACGTAGGTCGCAGTGTTAGCATTTAAGTCGTAGGTATGTACGATGGCTTGCCCGTACATGGACCTTATAAGTAACCCGAAAACATGAAACATTTGCGCGATTCAATCTACACCCAGCGTCATCTATTAGCAAAACTACTAGCAAAAGCGGTGGGTAACCAGATTTTATATTACGCTAAACACCGATTCGGATAATCGGCGTTCTACTGTGGTTCTACTAATGTACCTAAACAATTTCAATAATAAATAGCTTCAAATCCAAACCGTTACACATGGTCAGCAGTTGGCACACAGCCGGGGTGACTGAACTCTCGGTATCACATTGATTTGGTCCTAATTACCTAATGAATACGAGACGATAATGTTTGGCTCACATTGCGTAGCGCAAGCGTGTTTTATTACACTAATCCCTTTAGTGGGTCAGGTCAGGTTTATTAGTCATCGTCTCGTGAATGAGGACGGACGTAGTATCTATTTATACGAAGGTAGTTGACAAACTAGCAGTGGATCTACAGAAGGCAATCACTTCTGTAGTATGGACCTACGATAATAATTTCTGAAAGCGTTTAAAAGAGTGATGCCAACAGCGCTACCAAAAATTCCGTCACTTCATTTCATATTCGACCCTAATGAATAGTAATTGGTCGGTCCGAAAATGCCATATAGCGCTCTTTTGCTAATGGAGCCTTCATTGGTCGGGTTATGATTGGCAAGCGTGGTGATTAATTCCATCATAATCATCATAGCAATAACTTAATTTCTATGAGGAGGTCTTTGAGAGTCGATTGAAGAACTTTCACACTTTTGTATACTTTGATGTGTGGCTACATACATAAACTGACCATAGGTCCCGTTTTGAGGAAAATTGTCCCGATTTGTGAAACAATTGTCCCGTTTTAATAACGAGCCACCGGGGGACCGCCCCGTAGTAAACGATGCGACGAGCTACCTAGGTATCTGTCGCAGGCAATTGATATGTGCTGTAAAGGGAGACATTATTTATTTAATTATAGCAATTGGGTTTTTGACTAAATTTTTTTTATGTGTTTAATCAAAAGACGCCTCAATTTATGAAACATCATTGAAAGAATCACTTGATTTTCATTTGAATTACCTGAGATATCACAACTTTAAGAGCACATATTTTGGGCAAGCCCAAAAACGCTCTATACAAATGGCTATTGGATTGTGACGTCACAACTCAAACTTCTGTATGCGCATCTAGAGCTATATCAAATGTTTCGTTTAAGTAAATGGTTTTATAATAGAAGTTGGTGGAAAATGTACGGGTAGTTCAATCACATAATTATTGTTTTTTAATTTTATTCTTTAAAAATGGACTTGCCCTTGAAACTTTGAATGCTCACAAAACCAGCTAGACGTCATATTTTTAACTGAAAATGTTGGCCATTGGTTCTTATTTACCAATATTTTGATAGAGATTAGTCAAATACCCAATTCTTATGACCGTCATATTCCCAGGTCCATCAGAGCTGCCTCCAGCGGTGGGTGGACGAGAAGCAGCGCGGCAACATCACGCGGAAGGTCCTCTGCCCCCAGTGTAAAGCGGAGTACATAGTTGTGTTCCCATCCATGGGGGCGTTCGTGGCCTTGCTGGACGCGATGGAGGAGATCACGCACAAGATCTGCCCGTTCATCGCCGGGGGGGTGCTGCTGGGCTCCATTTACTGGATCGCTATTACGTATGGAGCAGTTACTGTTATGCAGGTCAGTGTCATCTATTTATTTATTTATTTAAATAGGTACACCAACAGCGTATGTATTAAGACACGACAAAAATTTAAACTTAAACTAGAAACAAATTCTGATACATATGCCTATTACAGGCGTACACAGCATTTGCATAGTAAAACAACAACTGTATTTTTTTTTGTACATACATAAACTAAATATAAATGTCATCATCATCGTCATCAGTGTCATAGGTATGCATAAGGAGTCGCAAGACCACGTTGGCCCACTTCGGGTCAGCGGCATTCCCCAGCGTCAACAAAAAAAAATAGGGGCACTACGAACACGAACAGACGGATCACCTGATGTTAAGCGATTACCGTCGCCCATGAACACATGCAACACCAAAAGCCTCCTCCAAAGTTCTCCACACGGAACGGTCCTGTGCCACCCGCATCCAAGGGACTCCCGCGGCCTTCACCAGATCAGTGTGGGATAGTCTAACTTTTTTTTTCTTTGGAGGTTTCATTATATGATAGATAAATAGTAGGTATAGTATATACTTTGAAGGACTTATATAATACTAGCGGCCGCCCGCAAATTCGTCCGCGTGGAAAAGTAACTTTTTACCCCACTTTTAACCCCTTACAACCCCTTTTTCGCAATAAAAAGTAGCCTATGTCCTTTCTCAGGGTCTAGACCATCTAGTCGTATACCAAATTTCATTTAAATTCGTTCAGTAGTTTGGCGTAAAAGAGTAACAGACAGACAGAGTTACTTTCGCATTTATAATATTAGGATGGATATACATACTTTGGAGGTTTTTTCATGTGATAGACCTGATGGAAAGTGACTCAATCGGCATTGAATTGTATAGTTAGACATTGTCTGTTATTTCAACATCAAAAAAGACAGCTTAAGGACACGCCGCTGCAATAATATGCTTGTTTAGAAAATAAACAGTATTTATAATGCATCATGAAAGTAAAATGGATTTTTGGGGAACTTACGGAGTTCCCCAAAAATCCATGACGCCCCGTTGGTCTAGTGGTTTAAGTACCGGGCCGTGATCTCGGGGTCCCGGGTTCGAATCCCGGGTCGAGCAAAAAAATATGTTTCGAATTTTACGAACATAGCTCGGGTTTGTGATCACCAATCCGCATTAGGCAAGCGTGGTGATTAAGCCTAATCCCATCATAGTAGCGATGACTTGATTTCTATGATGGAGGCCTTTGCCATGCAGTGGGACAGTATATAGGCTGATACTTACGGAGTTCTAATGTTTTATAACCCAGAGTTACTATCCTGTGACATAAGCGACAGTTTTTTATGTGATAGGCGGCAGACGAGCAGACGGATGATGGTAATCGATTGCCGCTACCCATAGATACCTGCAATACCACTGGAGTCACTACCGCTGCTAACCTTTAACCCCTGTTAGGCAACCTCACTCAATCGACTAAACAGCGCAGCAACCGGCGTAAAGCAGCGCTTTACGCCGGTCTTCTTTTAGGCTGTGGTATTACTCCGTTCGAGCCGGCCCATTCATGCCGTAACTTGGCTCACCCACGGTTAAAACTTTTATCGATATTGTAATCTATACTATTTATAAAGAGATAACTTCAATAGACAACGACAAGGCTTATAGGTAAACCGAAAACACGAAACGCTTGCGCGATGTAATTGGACACAGCGCCATCTATTGGTTCATTTCTGAATTACGGTCCCGAAGCGAAGTGAGGGCGGGCCACTATCCATGTATAAACGCACTCATGCCGACGGCGTTTCCATGTTAAGATTTCGTCAATATTGGTCACCTAAATCCGATTACTGGATAATCGTAAAACCTTCGACAATGAATGAAAAGAAACTTAATTTTAAATAAGTAAGTAGGTGCCCCTATACATTTATTTTATAGGTATAAATGTTAGAGGTAAATGTCCGATAACCCCCGAAATAGCCGCGTCAATGATCTCATTAACGACTAATCAACATAGAGGTACAGGCGAAGAAAGCTATCTATCTATACTTACTATTTATAAAAAGACTAGCGGCCGCCCGCGACTTCGTCCGCGTGGAAAAGTAACTTTTTACCCCCCTTTTAACCCCTTACAACCCCCTTAATATTATTATGTTGATAGCCTATAGCCTTCCTCGATAAATGGACTATCCAACAAAAAAAGAAATTATTCAAATCGCACCAGTAGTTTCGGAGATTAGCGCGTTCAAACAAACAAACAAACAAACAAACAAACAAACAAACTCTTCAGCTTTATTATATTAGTATAGATAAATTCTAAAGACATCGACAAACCATATATAAAGATACTCTCTACTCCCTTCCCTTCATATTTCCATGGGACTCCAGTGTGACACGACCGAAGAGTGAACCAGCGCAGGATTAGCTTAACGTGTTATCCGAGGCACGGGGGTACAATACCGCCAACTTCCAGACTCCTGACTGACTCGTGAGATTATATTTGGCCGCACCCGGGGATCGAACCCGGAACCCCAAGCGGAGTCGACGCTTTAAAGTGTCAGCCACTACTCGCTGCGCTTTTTTTTATGTGATAGGTAGCAGGCGAGCAGGCGGATCACCTGATGGTAAGCAATTGCCGCCGCCCATGGACACTTGCAACACCAGTGGAATTACAAGTGCGCTGCCAACCTTTTGTCCCCTTCCCCCCCGAGTGGGCCTCCGAAACTCACTCGGCGAAACACAGCACAGGGGCTGCTTCACGCCGGTTTTCTGTGAGGCAGTGGTATCACTCCGGTCGAGCCGGCCCATTCATGCCGAAGCGTGGCTCTCCCACAGTTAAATATTATTCATTATAATGTCAAAGAAGTATGGTGTGAATTCTTAAGGAGTGAAATTATCTACCGGCTAAAGTTTTCCCTGAGCGCTATGATTTGGGTTTAAGTTGAGTTTTCAAGAGAAGAGTGATCAGGTTGTGGCTAGACAGACATGCTTCACCCTCAGCCATATTACTTACCATCAGGTGAGATTGCGTTCAAATGTCTGGCTATACCAAAATAATGTACAGTGGCCAGCACATCAAGTTACTACAATCTGTCAAATTTCCTCAGTTGATATTGACCCAAACACGTTTGACATAAAAATGAGGTTCGACTGAAGAAATTTGACAGATTGTAGTAACTTGATGTGCTGGCCACCGTACGTTAAGTAATGATGAAGAATGACCAGGAACCACGTACCCTTGTCGAGTTTCAAGCTTACATAAGACTTATAAACTACCGTACATATGATTCTCAACAATCACTTGTATTGTACCCATTGTTAAGATTAGCGTTATTACTTAATCATTCGTGGAAATCTCGGCAGTTGTGTTTAATGTTGATGTGTAATGAAGATGTTATGTTACGTCAATGAATAGGTTTTAAAAGGACTTAGCCAAGTCCAACCGTATACTCTAACTTTTAATCATGTGGAGTAAACTGACAGATGCAAATGTCAAGTTTCTATACATTTTGACATTTGGCATCTGTCAAATTGAGTGATAATGTATGGGGATGACACATTGACATCTGTCAGTTTACTCTGTTAAATTAATAATCAGAGTATAGGTACAGCCACACATCAAAGTATACAAAACTGTCAAATTTATTCAATGGATTGTCATCTTACTATTAAACACATTAGGTTGAATATCAATTAAGGAAATTTGACAGGTTGTGGTAACCTTTCATCCACGCCGCAAGTTATGTTTAGCAATATTTCGATGTGTTACCGAGGAACATCCGACAGCAAATAAGTTACAGGCGACAACCAAGAAACTACTCACAATCATTACAGTATGTTTTTTTTTGTGTTATGTGTAGTTTTCAATATAAATAAATAAATTGAGAAAACATCACATACTAACGTAGCTTAAACGTAGGCTCTTTTTGCCGCACGATCATCTCCCATTCTCTCAAGGTCGAGCCAGCAAAGTCGATACGCTTTAGTTTCGCCGATGATTTTAGGCTCGCCCATCAGGTCTTCGAGTAAGAAGAAAATACAAATACTGTAATTAAATTGTATTGTTAAATAGACTACCATATTTTTTTCCAATAAATAGAATTATTATTATTAAGTTAAATGATTATGATCATAACTCCAAATTGTATAAAAAAATTGCATAGCGAGTTTTTGACTCCGGTCATCCATACCATTCTTTGGCTGCTTGAATCCATTTTGCAGAACATCCTGTACTATAACAAATTTTTCAACAGACGTTTATGCAAATCGTCTTTGCGTGATCCTCGCGTGACAAGCGTTTAAAATTTGACCTTGTTCGTACCTCTATTGATAGTCTTTTGTAATTTATATGACAACCATTAATATTACTCCCATGAAAATATAACATGTACTCTCTGAACAGGGGTACCAAATCATCTGGATTATGGTAATACGTTCAGAATGATCTCAAAGTAAAAAATATTGCAATAAAGTAAATAACTAAATGCGCCAGACAATCACAGCAATCAACCTGGTCTCAAATTAGGGCAACCGCTGTACTATAAGTACCAGGTGACGATAATTAACTGGGGGCGTCAACCCAGAATAACCAGATTCAAGAAAACTTAGAAAATGTAGTTTTCTAAATAAACTTGACCGGGAATCGAACCCGGGACCTTTCGCGCTTCGGGCGAACCTTAGCCACTGCGCCATCGAGGTCGTCATAAAATGTTTTACTTTTTAATTATACGAAGCCGTGATTTTTTTGACGCTGAGATTCTATTCTTCTAAGATTGCGATGTCAATTTCTGAAGAAATATTGAATTTGAGGACTCTTACGAAAGATAAATCTCGAAAAATAACACATTACACTTGTAATACAATACTCAAGCGTTATACTATAGTCTAATCATAAAAAAACTAAGTATTTAAAAACATTTACGTCCCTCTACTGTGTATTTTTTTAATGTGATAGGGGGCAGACGAACAGACGAATCACCTGATGGTAAGCGATTACCGCCGCCCATGGACACCCGCAACACCAGAGGAGTCGCAAGTGCGCTGAAGGAGTACGCTCGCATTTTGAAGGTTTGCAGGTCGTATAGTAATTTTAATGGCACCATCTACATATACAGCCCTGTTGTAAAGAGTAGGTAAAAACTTAACAGTTTCCGCAATCGTCGAAGTAACTGGACAAAATTACCTCGTCACCACATAGCTGAAATCGTGCGAATATAACGGAATACGCGAATTCACATTATGTGAATAATAGATCAAGTTTGGTCACTTGGTTAGTCTAGTTTAGGATGTGATGTTTGCGGAGTCTTAGACGGTTTTTGATCCAAATAGCTACATACATTCGTTTTACAGTTATAAAAATCATTAGCATTACAGTTATAAAATTCCTGACCCCAAAACTCATGATTTTCGATATTAAATAGCATGGGTTTTTTAGGCGGGGCGTGAAAAAGCATCTCAGCAGGCCTTCAGGGTGAGAATGACAGACTCAATAGGTAATTAGTTAGTTCTTTAGTGCCTGTCAATCTCATATTTGGATCATACGGCAGCTTACCATCAGGCGGAGTGAGGTCATCTTGATTGTCCTCAATATAAAAAAAAATATGGCGGATATGGCTTCTCAGTGAACGTGAAGCAAGCCTGTGCTGTGTTTCGAAGAGTGAGTGAAGGTACCGGTGGCCCATCCGGGGGATGGGGAGTTTGAAGGTTGGTCGCGTACTTGTGACTACTGGCATTGCAGGTGTCCATGGACGGCGGCAATCGCTTACCACCAGGTGGTCTGTATGCTCGTCTGTCACCTATCACATGAATGTCTCCCCCTTATTTAGAGGACCTAATTTAAAGTGGACGTTTCGACCGAATCGGAGTTCCCCTCTCTTTCACACGCGCTGTGCACGCTTTTGTTTGAATGTGACAGGTATATCCTCTTTCGTCATGGGACGTCTTCGTTATAAGCAACCAGAATTCAACTAAACAAAGTTTTTTTAGTAACGGTTGTTGTTTTCATTCATTCATTCATAGATACTCAATGGTATTTTTTTGTCTAATTTGTGACGCAAAGGCTCTGCCTACTTGTTCTATGACGGCAAAACCACTTTCACCTAACATAGGCAGGTATAATTTATGATCGCTTTAATATATCAACAACAACACGTTTTGCCAATCCTCATCGAAGCTAAAGATCACATCCTTACACTGACTTTTTTTAAACATTTCCGATTTCACTTTTGGTTCCAATGAGTAGAAGAGCATGATAATTTTGGCTGGTACAGTCGCCGTCAGATATATCGTAGCAGACAAGATGACCAAATATATCTGAACAAATTAAAATGTCAATAAGTTCTGAACGTTACAAGTAACCATTAATATCTGAACATTCAGTACTGCATAAATATCTGAGCAGGTGCCAGTCATTAACTTCTGAACATACAACTAACCAATAATATCTGAACACTCAGTACTGCATTAATATCTGAGCAGATGTCAGTCATATATCAGGATAAACAAAGTACGTAAAGAAAAGAATCAAAGTGTCATTACATATTTGAATCTGAAAATTATTTTTAAAAGTGTGTGGCCAGGATGTAGGCATTAACAGTAATTGGAAACTAAGGAGTTTCATCAAAAAAAACCAAGATATTTATTACCAACGAGCGGTCACGAAGCGAACATGTTAAAGATGATTGTATTCGTTTATATGATGAGATTGATGATTCATTCATTCATTCAGGTGATTCAGAGACACTTTTTACTTTTCGAATAACTGCTGTAACAAAAAAGTTGATGTCGCAAAAATGGCCGCCATTTTGTTTTTTTTCTTTAAATATCAAAAACCTATTATTTTTTGATATTATTAATTAAAAAACTCTCAGGGTTGTCGAAACTTTTTCCGCAAAAATAATCCCCAACACACCAAAAAACAGCCCTTATCAGTGAGTCAGTCATTGGTAATCGAGCTTTATATAAGTATTATGTTGAGCGACGAACGCGACGTTGCCAAATTTAATTCTAAAACGATAGGCAACCTCGCATTGGTATTGACGTGCGTAAAGGATGACAGTTCAGATATTATTGGTTATTGTATGTTCAGAAGTAAATGACAGCATCTGCTCAGATATTAATGCAGTACTGAATGTTCAGATATTATTGGTTAGTTGTATGTTCAGAACTTATTGACATTTTAATTTGTTCAGATATATTTGGTCACCTTGTCTGCTACGATATATCTGATGGCGACTGTAATAAAACAAACTGTATTTTTTAAATAACAATGTAAGGTCTGGTAAGCGAATGCTAGCTTCCTATAAGGTGCTTATAGGATACTGGCAAATTATGAATGACTAGCGGCCGCCCGCGACTTCGTACGCGTAGAGTTAATTATTGACACTTACCGTCATATTTTGGACAATCCACACAATATATTTTTATAAATTGTAGCCTATGTATTATTCTGATGTATAAGCTATATTGTGGTAAAGTTTCATTCAAATCCATTCAGTAGTTTTTACGTGAAAGAGTAACAAACATCCATACATCCATACAAACTTTTGCCTTTATAATAGTAGTAGGATTGCCAAGATCTAAATGTCCGCAGTTATTGGAAAAAGATATGGTAAGGGGCGATTGTATGAAATCTCTAAATTCTACCTCATTGTAGAATCCACGAGGTTGTCCACAATTTAAATCTATTGGCGTCGCTAATGTGCCCTTCGTCTTAATCAGATAAGTAGTCGTTTCATCGGACTTCATAATGTCCGACCCTTTGCAGGAAAGTCATAAGTGCATTGAATGCTAGCTATGAAGATTGCGGCGTCACGATTTTAAAGTGAGACAGCATACTCGTGTGTTCTTTGTTTCGTTACGGCACAGAATACTTAATAGTCCAAGGGTTACGGCAATATTTTCGTAGGTACCTACAAAATGCTGCAAACGCCCGGTTGGTCTAAGGGTTTAACACTTAACCAGGCTACGTACCATATGAGACCAGCAGATTTTGAACTTTATGCAGTTATGATAAGGTTGAAAACCAATGAAAAAAAATCGTACCGGGGCCTGGTTAAGGGTTAAGTACCGGGCCGTGATCTCGGGATCCTGGGTTCGATTCGGGTCGAGCAAAAGTATGTGTCGAATTTTTCTAACATAGCTCGGGTTTGTAATATTAGACGTAACGTAAAACACCGGATTGTATAGAGATTTTATTGAGATGTATTTTTTCCCTCGTTCAATCTTTTGGGTCATCATAACTGAATCAAATAGGGGCTATCGTGTATGAAAAATTCGCTAGAGCTATCTAGCGAATTTTTCATATGTAGTACGCCAGTACTGTTAGACTGAGATTAAACTTCAACGTTATTGGTTGTTTACTTATTTAGTGTCATTTTCTCGCATCAAAAATAACCGATCATCGTGTAGACGAAACTCAGTTAGACAGTAGGGACGCCTTCTAGCGAAATTTCACCAGCGATAAGCCTACATTAGGTAGTATTTTTTAACTTGATTTTTTTCCTGTTTGAGGTATGAGGCCTGAGATTTTGTTCGAAAAGTTTTTTATATAGGTACCCGTCGTAATAAGTATATGGACCTATGGTCAAAGGTTGTTATTTCGCAATCTCAGGCGCAATTTATGTAATGCGACGGCCATTCGGAGCGTAGCGCCTCCGCTTTCACACTTTCTACCGCGGATCATAATAAGCGCGCCAAATGAGACTTGCTGTTTGAGGATCGTGTGAGCATAAAAGTATGTGAAATTTAATCCTCTTTAAATTGGTGGCAGATGTGCAGACGGATCACCTAATGGTAAACGATTGCCTCCGCCCATACACATCTGCAACACGAGTGACAAGTGCGCTGCCAACTGTTAACCCCTTTTCCCCGCGATTGGGCCTCCGGTGCCCTCACTCACTCGGCGAAACACAGCGAAGGCGCTGCTTCACGCAAATAGCAGATAATAAATAACATTAAATATAAAATATTCCTTAATTGACCTGACTCCGTACTAAGTAGCTTAAGCACTTGTGTTACAGATATCAAACAACAGAGGATCACAAATATAATACTTAAATAAATATATTACACTCAGACAGTGAACAAACACAAGTGTTCATCACACGAATGTTTGTCTGTGGTTTGAATGGCGGGGTTCGAACCTTTGGCGTATGAGGTAGGGTCACTATCAACTGCGTCATTCGGTCAGTCAATACGCCAGATTGATGTAAGTCAAGTATCAGCCTATATACTGTCCCACTGCAGGGCAAAGGCCTCCATCATAGAAAGTCATTGCTACTATGATGGGATTAGGCTTAATCACCGACGTAGAGTGACCTGTCTATCGGTTTTATACAGGATGCATTTTGGGGAGTGTTCGAAAGAGCTTCACGACCTGATACCACCTTCTCCTTTCTACCACCGGACAATGCGGAAGACAAAAGGAATTCACCCTTACACTGTGGAAGTTCCACCAGCTCGTACTAAGCGTTTCGCTTCTTTCTTGGTACGAACTGCTAAGGAATGGAACAACTTGCCGGCTTCTGTATTTCCAGAGAGTTACAATTTGGGTGTCTTTAAGTCGAGAGTGAATAAGCTTCTTCTGGGAAAGCACGCTACATCTTAGACCTCATTGTCACTCTCCATCAGGTGAGATGAGGTCAAGTGCAAACCCATCTTATAAAAAAAAAACATCACGCTTGCCTAATGCGGATTGGTGATCATAAACTCGAGCTATATTCGAAAAATTCGAAACATACTTTTTGCTCGACCCTGAGATCACGCCCGGTACTTAACCACTAGACCAAAGGGGCGTTAATAAATTTATGTAAACTATCTCCTATATCTTTCCAGGTGGTAGGACACAGGGAGGGGTTAGAAATGATGGAGTCGGCAGACCCCTTAGTTCTGCTGGTGCTACTGCCCACGATACCCGTGACGCTGATCAGCGCCAAGATGTACAACTGGGAGGACTCTGTGCTGCTCTTCCTGAGGAAGTACTGCGCGAAGGTGCCGGCCCTGGCGTATATACTGCCGTTTGGCAAGTGAGTATTAACCCATCATCATTGGTCTATTGCAGGTATCACAAGGAACGTAAGTATTCATCATATCACGCAAGCGGCTGTCATTCCATACTCATCATCTTGTTGGTTGGCGATCTAGCGCTGTGCGTTTCTCGAGGAATTTTCTTCCGCGAACCTCAGTTTTGTTGAATAGTTTAGCTGCGGCAGTATTTCCTGACGACTATGACTTAGGGACCTTCAAGAGAAAAGCGAACTCCTACTTAAAAGGCAGGCAACGCATCAGCGACCTCTCTGATCTCGCAGATGTTCATGGGCAGCGGTGATTACTTACTAGCAGGTGACCCGCTTGCTCGTTTGCCGCCCCTAGTACAAAAAAAATATCAGCCTAACGTAGCATCTATTGCTGGCTATTAGGCCTCTTCATTTGTCCTTTATTTTGATCAGTCATCATAGACGATGTCAGATTCTTTTAATGTGATATGTGGTAGATGTGCAGACGGATCACCTGATGGTATGCGATTGCCGCCGCCCATAGACACCTACACTACTAACCTTAAACCCCCTTTCCCCCAATTTAGTCTCCGGGACCGTCACTCACTCGGCGAAATACAGCGCAAGCGCTGCTTCACGTCAGTCGAGTCGGCCCATTCATGCCGAATAGTGGCTCCCACGGTTAATTTTGGAAGCAATTTTTTTATATGCACGCCAATTTATCCTGCGAATATGTAGTTATTTTATCTCCTATAACTATGTTGGTCAAATCGAGATTTGTTCATATAAGTTTTTACTTACGTACTGTAAACATTTTTCCAGCGTGGAAGGCGACAGAGGCGCCATCGTGACAGGCCAGAACAACAACCAGAATCCAAATGCGAGCTCACACCTCTCCCCCACCAGGATATTCTGCTCAGCGCTGCTCCTGCCCACCATATCCACCATCATCGGGAAGATCTTCTTCCGCTCTATCCAGAACAACTTGCACAGGTAATAAACATACACAGGTCATATACATACACAGGTCATATACATACACAGGTCATAGACATACAAAGTTCATAGACATAAACAGGTAATATAAATACACAGGTCATAGACATACAAAGGCCATCCATAGGCACACGCAGGTCATAGACATACACAGGTCATAGATATATAAAGGCCATGGACACACGCAGGTCATAGACATACAAAGGCCATGGACACACGCAGGTCATAGACATACACAGGTCATAGACATACAAAAACCATGGACACACACAGGTCATAGACATACAAAGGCCATAGGCACACGCAGGTCACAGACATACACAGGTCATAGACATACATAGGTAATAGAATTAGGTACACAGGTCATAGACAGTGGAACTACTGTTCCGAAACGAAGTGAGGGCGGGCCACTAGTTCATTCATATTTCTAGTCTATCTTTGTATGTCTAGTTCTTAATGATCGATTGTTCAATGAATGGAAATCGTGGGTATTTTGAACCCGAATAAATTTTAATGTTTGTATTTCTTAAACCTTTACAGGACCATCCTCGGTGGCCTCACCTACATCACCATCAAAGGAGCCCTCAAGATCTACCACAAGCAGATGCTGTACATCAGACATTCCAGTAGAAAAATACTTGACTACACAGAATCCAATTTAAAGTTATACAGAAGTAATACTGCCACTGCGGACGCTGTCTCCAGTACCAGAGACGATTCGGAGCAAGTGGTCTAGTTCGTATGTCTTGTACATTGTATGGAATAAATGATAGGTCGTGTTTTGTATACGGGTGAGTAGACTTGACACTGTTGATAGTACACCAGTACGCCGAGTTTTTAAAGAAAATTTTGGATTGTATGAGTTTTTTGACTAAGGGCCGGTTTTTTGATCCGTAGTTAAACTTAACTATTGGCTAAAAGTAATCAATGGTCAAATATAGAACAATAGCTTAACCAATAGTCTTTTTTTAATTGCTGCCATCGTGCTCTAGCAAAGCACATTTAACTCTGCCAACGTCGAGTGATTAAAGATATACGTTATTTAAAATAAAATTGGCCAGTGTGACGAGATTATACTCTTCTGGTTTTTATTAATAATTGAGTTTTACACCATCTATAACAAAACAACAAATAATGTTAAGAGGGAGATTAACCAATAGCCATATTATGACAACCAATAAGCTGTCACTTTGACCATTTGTTCTGACCATTTGTCAAAGTTAATTTATAGTCAATTTAACCAAAAGGTAACAACGGATCAAGAAACCGGCCCTAAATGATATGGTGGTCGCTATTGATTCCATTTTTGTCGTTTATTTGGGTTTCTTTGTTCGTAAATTAATGATTTGTCCATAAACATCCAATATGACAACGCTTTGACAAATGTTTGACTGTCATTATAGAGAAAATAATGATACATACATGCCTCATTCAACTATTTGACATGCGATAAATAAAGCACATTTAACCATGTTCGCATAAAATATTTATTTTTCAATATCATCAACGTGTGTTATGCATTTCTTTCGAGTCACTTTTTCATATCAAATGTTACCTCCGCTTTTCATTTAAAAAAACAAAGGTTATTTCAAATTATATATTTTGTTTTAATATTCAAGTGACCTCCAATTCTTAATTTGTTGTTGTAAAATAATTGTTTTTTAAAAACGTTTTCAAATAATGCGTTTCGACTGAATGGATTTTTAATGCGTGCCAAATTAGGAAGTGTAGCTAAGTCCCAAGACAGTTAAATTTATGCGTTATGTCTCTGACACTAAATTCCGTTAGATGGCGCTCTATGGCACTGAGGTTCATCTACAAGGTGATTGGTTAATTTTGAATGCGATATGTTAAAATGACGAACGAACAACCAATTCTGTTGAAATTTTACCTCAGTCTGACAGTACGCCACCTAGCGGATATTTCAATTATACGTTTTGAGATTTAGAAAAATTATGAAATGTAGTGTTGTATGATTTAGAAATTGGTCTAATAAGTTATTCACTGGTAAGTTACTCACATATCACAATAATTTTATTTAATATCCAATTAATATTTCATTACTTATAATATTAATTGGTTTTTGATTTCAGTTAGTAACATATAAAGTGCGTCTCTATAATAATATGTTTTGATAGTGTTTGGAATACGCGCGGCGATCACAGGGTCTAATTTTCGCGTTTGCAACTGTATATGGCAGTAGAAACTCAAAATAATTATACACAGAAGGTCGGATCTTGCAGACATTGATACCCAAAAGTTCGTTGACCTACGCCTAGGCAGTATATCGTAGCGTGCATCTCTCGCGCTGTTTCGTATAGTCTGTCTCTTGTCGAGATCACTGTGCGTGCGCATGTATTATCAAGCGTACTATTATTTATACCACGTTATCAAGGTCGCGGGAGTCCATTGGATGCGGGTGGCACAGAACCGATCTGTGTGGAGAACTTTGGGGGAGGCCTATGTCCAGCAGTGGACGTCTATTGGCTGAAATGATGAATGATGATGATGATCAAGTATGAACCTTATGCCCCTGGCATAAGAGTCGAGGTGTTTACATTTTATCGTAGGAGACTTTTTGTGTACGTAGCCTGTTTGGATCAATCGAAGCCGCCGTTTTTCTATGTCTAATTATTTAATGGTACAATTTTCGGCCAATATAGTCTCTAAATTCAATTTTTTGGGCTCCTTAGTCCACGAGAAACTCATAAGAGTTTCTCGTACTATAATAGTATTTTAGTATCAGTTAAAAGAGTAGTTTAAATGAAACTAATTAATATGAAAAATTGCTGGTCTTCCAATAGTGTTAATTAATGGCCAAGAGCTTTACAATTATGATTAGAGTTTAAAATATGTTAAAAATTATTAACTATGAAAATGTTTACTCCCCCTTATTACTATTGATTGGACTAAAAATAATTCCGGAACAAAAATCTTTCCAGCCCTTTTTAACTTATTGAAACGGGTCTGCATGAGCTTTAGCACGGTAATAACTTTAGATCGCGTTTTGTAATACAAGATAGTCTCAGTTTAATTTTAGACGCGTATTAATTAGATTGCCGCCCGTGTTCTATAATGCCCCAGAAATTAAACAAACACAATAAACAGAAAAATATTACGATAACTATGGTACCTTTCACAAGATTTAATTGTAGATAATATACAACAGAGTGCCTTTGTTTTAAATTGTATAAAGAATGGATATTATTGTATGTAACATAGTAATAGCGTATTTATATGATCTTGTTTTAATTTAGTCTACTTAGATTTGGATATAGCTTACATGTAATAAATTATCCTAGGGTGATATTTATAGATTAGCCCAAAAATTTAAAATAAAATTTCGGCTCGGACGCACATTTTCCACCCATAACATTTTTCATACAAAACGCTCACGGTTTCATAATGAAAAAAAAGGGATATTTTTTTATGTTAGCCTGTATTGTCCCACTACTGGGCAAAGGCCTCCCCCGAGTCCCTCCATTGATCTCTATCCATCGCCATCTGTGGCCAATCGATTGCAAAGGTGTTAAGATCGTCACTCCATCGCTTTTTAGGTCTGCCCCGTTGTCGGCGTCCATCAGGTAACCATTGGGTTACGATGTTAGTCCATCTTTGGGAGTCCATTCGACAGACAGACCATATTTATTATATTGTAATATATTTACTGAATGAAGGTTCTCAATGGGGGCTATCGCGTGTAAAAATCCGCTAGATGGCGTATTTGAGAACTGAGGTCCAACTTCGACGTCATTGGTTGTATAGTGGCATATTGACATCTCACATCAAAAATAACCAATTACCATGTAGATGGACCTCTGTTCTCAAGTACGCCATCTAAACGATTTTCCACACTCGGTAGCCCCCATTTTCGCTGAAACCTAAATTACCCAAAGGCTAAAACGTAGGTATTCTTGACCTGAACACTAAGATCATAGCTGGTACCGATTGACTGAATTCTGTGGTTTCTATAATATGTTTGATCTGGTTCAAAGACGATATAAAAATATTGCTATATGCATTTTACTTTATTAATGAAATTATGTGAGGTCCTTTGTATTAAAAATCCGTCATGGGTGTTTTTATGTGCTTCTATGGCGAAATATACCAATAGGAATTTATTATCAATGCAACTTTTTTTAATTGGAACTTGGCCTGTCTTGTGTATTTTTCTTGGCAATATGGCGCCTACTTGTAAAGAATTCCTATTAAAGTAATAACTTTTTTTGTTAATTAAATTCTAGTAATAAAACTTGGATTTAACTATGTTTGTAAAGTGATCTACAGACCGCATAGATTATAATGTTGTTATTAAAATACTACAGCTGAAGATATTTGCGAAATATTACAATGTTATATTTGTGATACTAGCCAAGATCGGAAAAAAATTTGGGTCCTAAAACTTTCAAGTTAGACTTTATTTTCAATCGAAGACTAGTCTTCATACTTGGAATTTGGCTAAATTAGTAAGATTTTTTTACGTCTTTATTTATTAATTATTTGTTGATACGCTAGCAGGAAAATGATGACGCGTGTATATCACTGCACTTGTGTAATTGATTTAGAATTGTCCAGTTTATTTTTAAATGTGATAAATATTTACTTATTCTTGATATTATAATCTAGTCCAATGGAGACTATTGCGTATGAAAAATCCTCTAGATACGACTATTGGACAGGGGTCCATCAGCAAGATAATTTGTTTCTTTTGAATATGAAAATGTATGTCAAATAAAGTCAACATTATGTGAATATGTCATTTTAACGAACGAACCAACTATTGACGTTGAACCTTGGTCCAACAGTGCTCCATTTAGCGGATATCCCACACGCCATAGCCCCCATTAAAATGTAAACAATTACGGTTCTTGGCTGGTAACACAAGAGATATGCTTTAATCTCTAATTCATTCACTAGGTGCTAACATTATGACACATTAAAGTTCAAAAATTAGCCTTAGATTTTAGACCTAGCTAGATTTTTACACGTGTTGTTGAATTAGTATAGTACGCCGACAATATCTTGGTATTTCTGTCAGTCGAAAAAAGAATCAGGAATACTCTGTACACTTGCTTTCAATAAAATTGACTCATGGACTATTGGATAGTTTGACATTGATATTTTGAAGTACGTACTGAAGCTAGTCTACTATTAGCACCAAAGTTAGTCTTCTAACTGATGTTAAACTACGTTCTGTAATATTTTATTAACTTAGTACTAACAGATGAATCCAGAGAACCCAGTCAATACTTAGTTTAAAAACCACATTTTTTTACAAGGGGCCTTATGTCTATGCAATAAGGTACATATTAAAGTTGTACACGTGACGAAAGTACATACTTTTAAGGGTATTCCTGATTATTAGTTCGTCTGTAACACACTGCCCGTCAAGTAAAGAAGATTATGATAACGGATTGTATTCCAAATAATAGCTACATGCCTTAAATAGTGAGTACCTAATTTACTAATTAGTTTAGTCAAATTAGGCTTAAACGAGCTTCAGCGTATAGCGGCTGAAACTAACTCTTGCCAACGAATTTTGAAAAGCAATACCTACATTTAAATTTTTTAAAGTAAGAGCAGGATGGAAGAACTGGTAGTTTAATTCACTTGTAATAGTATTGATTGTCATCTATTTTAATATTGGGGGATCTTGAACAAACAACTGACGGTTATCATCACGAATGGTAGAATCTGTTTGGATTGCAGTTACGCCTACAATGGTAGACGCGAGGTCAACCAAACAAGGCGGCAAAGAAATCCAACCACAGCAGATATAATTTTGCCGTTTTAGATAGAAAGGAATAGGATCTCGTTTGCAAGGAGATTTTCGTATAAATGATTGTTGTAACGTTATATTCTAGAAGTGGCTTCATTTCTTTGTCCCCAAGTGTAAACGTTAATAATAAAATTCATAGCAATAATACATTCGTGCTGTGTCTTAGACTATGTTTATACAATTGCGCATAGACCAAACGTTTTCATTATGGCATTTTAGATGGAATTGTATAGTCTATAATTTTAATTTTGGGTTACGTTAATGTAACTCGTGATCGCTTGACCGTAGATAACTTTGGTTATAATAAAGGAGTGTAAAAGCAATAGTGCCACTCTTCAAAAAAAAAAATGGAAACAAAGGCAAATGTGGCATTTTTGATTTTACTACAGTTATTTGAAACTGGTACAGTCAGCTTCCTCTGGGTTATACACTGTTAAATTTTAGTCGTTTTAATCCGAAAGCCGTCATAATAGGTAACACGAATAAAGCCCCTATAGCATACAATTCAAGTGAAAAATATTTACCAAGCAAGTCTATGGAACAGTTAATTTTTATTTTGCTTATTTTAATGATCTTTATGGGCTTTATTCCTGTTACCTATTATGAGGGTATTAGAATTAAAACGACTGAAGTTTAGCGGTGTATAGAAGATTGACCATATACATAGGTATTTGTATATGAAATATAAAGTGTGATCTATTTTACGACCGCGGCCGAATAATTAGTTATGTCTTGTTATGTGTTATGTGTTTGCTATTTCTTTCCATTGTATATTCGAGAATTTCTCATTATCAGCCAAATGTTCGCTACTTCGATCGATCTTTGGATTCTCGCATCCAACTCCTGTCAGCCATCTTGCGGAGATATTTACTCCAACTGGCCTGAAGGCGTCCTATGCTACTTACCGAAACGCGGTCTATACTCGTACTCCAGAGCTCGTTTACCCCATCGGTTGACCAAAAATACTCAAACATTAATTTATTAATAAAGTTGATTTGTCTTCATACCGCCTAGAAACGACCTTCGGAGGTCGGTCGCTCATTTTCCCTGATTTTATATTTAATTAATATTACAATCTCTAGAGAATTATCGAGAATCGTGACATGTTCATGTTTAATTATCATTATCAACAAAAACAATTTATCAATCAACAATCTGCATTATCTGCAATGCCGCGGAGGTCTGGCTAATTTACGAAAGAAAATACAATTAATGCCACACGTGAAATAACCAAACTGATGTAACAATTAACACAAGTTTAGCGACTTCACCAATGTTTATAGCTAGCGGCATGAAAGAATAACGATGACCGTTATTTTGCGCACTTGTAAAAAATAAGACTTTCTATTAAAATTGGTTTCTGCGCACTCAAGGTCATAACTACTGTTTCATGCCGCAGACTATACCTCATTGAACATTGAGAGGATATTAACATACATCAATGTATTGTATCACATTATTCAAAATTCCTCAATCGATTTTTCCTTAACATAAATCGCAGGTTTTAAGACTGTGAGGTCCATAGATGTGGTTCACGTGATAAACGTTTGATAATATTAAGGTAGCCTTTGGTTGCACTGGGGCGGTATATTGAGCGGACACGAGCGCTCTGGTGACTCATAATAAAACCTTCCCCTAATCTACCCTAGCAGGTGATCCATCTCCTCGTCTGAAAAAAACCCTAATGAGAATAATATTATGTATATTCACGAGAGAGACGCACAGCGCGGGTGAAAAGGAGAGGTATTCCGATTAGGTGGTAACGCCCAGTAGCACTACCATGAGTTTGAAATACTATCCTCGCTAGCGAAAACTATCGCTTTGTCTCATTTGAAATTGTGAGACAGTTGAAAGAGACAGAGCAATAGTTTACGTTATGTCAGTTTTCGATGTCAACTCATGGTAGCGCTACAGTTCGTGTTACTCCCTCTGGTCAAGTGGTCGCGAGCCGTAGTTTTGCTAGTCGTTTGTTAAATCTAGCTAGACGTCCCGAGAGAGACGTAGAGACATTTGTATAAATACACGCTTACTTTTAACTTTTTGTCTATTATGTACAATTTAAAATGAATATAAATATTTTTTATTAAAATGTGTTTTTACTTTTTGGTTTATTACTAAGTACGTTAGTTCATTGAGGCTTGTAAATTTAAACGAACTAGCTGTCTTAGCGCCCTAAAGCGTTAAAGTCGAAATTTAACCCGAAATCCCCCTAATTTTTCCCCTAATAAACCGCGGGTTATCAGGTGAAATTAGGTGGTTTTAAAGTTCAGATTGGACCTTTTCCTTTTTTGGAGACAGCCGCTTTTGAACGCATGAAGTGTTAAAACAACTTTTCCCTAAACTTGTGCAGTCATATATAAAGTTACATTCGAGATGTCCATATGATTAGTCATATTCACGATACGCGGTAACATCAACACAACGTAGGAAGCCAAATTTAACAAAGTGGTCAAAAATGTCTTAACAAACGTAAACGTCAGCGTACGTTTCTTCTTTCCTAATTGACGGTTTGGATAAGCCAAATCGATTGGACATTTTGGATGTAACTTTATATAAGATGCTGAATGTAAGTATAAAACTAGATTGATTTAGAATTCATTACAATAGGTGTTCAATTTGGTAAACAAAAAGAATGGTAGCTATCTTTATTATGAACAAAATTATGACCTAAATCACCTAATTTATCTTTAGGTACAAAGATACGCTACAACTTTTTAAAAACGTAATTACCAAAGTATATCCTAAGAGAGTAAGATCAGTTACATATCCTAAGAGAGTAAGATCCGTTAACATTTTAAGGTAACTTCTACCTAATAACGTCAGGTGTACCCAAAACCATCAAGTTGGAGCAAAACAATAGGTATAAGTTGTAAACCAATGATTTTGTTACAGATGAAAGTAACCAAAACTAACTAGACCACGTTTTGTTGTTAGCCGGTTAATGATTTTAAGTTGGTCTGTCTTACCTTAGTTGGAAGGATTTATTCCGTTAGGCTATAGGTACGTTCTCACAACTGTTCTAAATTACCTTACATAACGTCATAGGCGTTTAAACTTAACAACTTAGTATAAGGAGAGTCTTAATTCATCAGCAACCCACGCTCGTCCACTGCTGGACATAGGTCTCCCCCAATGCACGCCACCGTTCCCGATTTTCGGCCACTCTCATCCAGCTCACTCACTCCAGCCAGCCTTCGAATGTCGTCATCCCATCCTGTAGCAGGGCGTCCAACACTACGCTTACCGAGTCGCGGTCTCCACTCAAGGACTTTACGGCTCCAACGGTTGTCAGCTCTGCGGCTAATGTGACCAGCCCACTGCCACTTCAGTTTGCTAATTCGGAGTCTTAATTGTATGGTCGGAATAACACAAGTAAAAATCGAGTTGGTTTATTTATTTGCACACCTATTACTATCAGCAAATTAAAAACACCTTGCGAAATCAAAAGCTTACGAACAAATTTTCATTACCTGCTAATGATAAGTAATTCAAATATATTATCATATAGAAGCGATTGATAAGGGCTATCGAGTTATCTTATCACAAGATGAAATTATGGTAAACCGCGAGTATAATGCAGTCGGTGCTCAAGTTTGTTTGGAGAAGTGTGTGTTATCGGGTGCAAAAAGGTGGCGAAGTCTCTTATCAAGCTATTATACGACGTGCTAAACATTGCCTATCAAGAGGTGAGTAGTTCCTATAGTCTATTTTGGTGGTGGATTCTAGGACTAAACGACTCAGTTAAGCTCAAGAGCTGAACATTTCACCTTATTATTAAATCCTTCAACCGATATTCGGCAGCCAATCTTTAAGATCAGCCACGTACGCAGGATATATTATAGTGCTGCAAGTGTGTGCGTAAACTCAGGTACACTCTCTATTCCCTTACCCTCTTAATTCGATGGGACACCTGAAATATTATATTATAATATTTCACCTTAAAAGTGTAAGGACTTTACAATTTTGGTGTGTAATGATTGTGTTAGCCTTAAGCTTCAAGTCACCATCATCTCATTCTCGGTAAGGACCAAAGTGGTTGCTCTGGACCCTGAGTATCTACCTACGCTGACGCGGCGTGAACCGTCGCGTCGCCATGTAGAATGTAAGCCAAGGAAACAACTAATCTTCGCAACGGGTTTATGCATACTGATTGTACATACAACGAACGTAATGTACGAGTAACTTAGCAATGAAGGTCCCACCACACCACCACGCTTGGACCATGATCCAGGACTTGGTATGTCTGGTAATTACTGTAAAACCACTGCTACAACCAGGGGCGTAACTATAGCGGGGCAGGGCTGGCAGAATTCTTCAATCAACTCTCATCTTACCTTCAAAAATTGAGTTTGATTTGAATGAATGAACATATTACTTTTTATTGCACAATTTGCACACCAAACAGAGATATAAAAACTAGATTTACAGGAGTAATGTACAAAAAAGGTGGCCTTATCAATTTGTGCGATCTCTTCCAGGTTTTGATTTGATTTTGTTTGGATGTGACGTGGGATAACATTGAATATTTAGTAATTTCCGTTCGTTATGGAGTTCCATAACGGAACAGTTGTTCCTTTGTTGCTCTCACAGTTGTAGTAAGCCGGTATAACATAAAGTACCTAAAGTAAAATATCTGCAGCCTATAGTATACTGCAGGGCAAAGGCCTCCATCATAGGAATAAAGTTATCACTACTATGATGGGATCAGGCTTATGGGGCTACACGAATGAAACTAGCGCCGCCAACCTATTTACACCGATTGTGGCGAAAATATGATATTTTTAGAAAGCAAAACATTACAGACTTAGATCCAAGTAAATTGGATTTTTCAAGATGCAATACAAACACGCGACAAGTAACAATAATGTCAATTATTGCTAAAGTGGCCGTTTTAGCAATAATCAACATTGTACATCATACTTACATATTGTTACTTGTCGCGTGTTAGAAATATTTTATTGCATCTTGAAAAATCAAATTTACTTGGATCTAAGTCTGTAATGTTTTATTTTCTTCAAAAATAACATATTTTCGCCACGATCAGTGTAAATAGGTTGGCGGCGCTAGTTTCATTCGTATAGCCCCTTAATCACCACGCTTGCCAAATGCGGATTGGTGATCACAAACCCGAGCTAATTCAGATTCGAAACATAGGTACTTTTACTCGATCCTCGGACCCCGAGACCACGGATCACTAGACCAAACGGGGCGTAATGCCAGTGTAACATAGGTATTATTCTTTTATTCCAGGAAGTAGCTGACGATGAGCAGATAAACCTCGAGTCTTTAACTGCAAAATTAAACACAATGGCGAAGTTCCTAAAGTCCATTTTCCATCCGACGGAAACTCGTCGAGCGGTCAGCTATGACGGGCAGGCGTCTGAAGAGGACAAAAATAGTGACTTTCATCCTGTGGAAGTGAGAAGGAAACTGTCTATTTCGAGGTCTGGAAGGATGAAGCAAGCGCAGAAGAAGAGGCTGTCGCTTAGTATGGATATCTATGGCGGAGAGGTAAGGTCTATTTTATTACTCACTAGTGGCCCGCCCTCACTCACTTCGCTTCGGGACCGTAATTCAGAAATGAACCCATAGATGGCGCTGTGTCCAATTACATCGCGCAAGCGTTTCGTGTTTTCGGTTTACCTATAAGCCTTGTCGTTGTCTATAGAAGTTATCTCTTTATAAATAGTATAGATTTGGTCAGGATTAGGGATTTTTTTATTTTATGATATAGGTGGCAGACGAGCCGGCGACGGATCAACTGATGGTAAGCGATTACCGCCGCCCATGGACACCTGCAACACCAGTAGTGTCACAAGTGCGCTGCTTTCCTTTAATTGGGCCTCCGGTACCCTCACTCACGCAGCGAAACACAAGGTTTAAGGTTGGCGTTACTTGTGACTCCACTAGTATTGCGGCTGTCTAAGGGCGGCGGCAAACGTTTACCATCAGGTTATCCCTCTACTCGTCTGCCACCTACCACCACATACCATAAAACACATGAATGCGAATAGCACGACAAGATAAATAGACGAAATTCTCCAATAGCTGATCTTGATAGAAGTGTTCGTTATTTTTCAACAGTAGGTAAGTAAGTATACCGTATCGTGTACCGTAAAATAAAAGAAAAGTCTTGAGATTAATTATCAATAACTAGCTTTTGCCCGCGACTTCGTTCGCGCGGACTTCAGGTTGTAGCCTATGCGTTATTCTGATGTATAAGCTATAGTGTGGTAAAGTTTCATTCAAATCGTATCGTGTACCGTAAAATAAAAAAAAAGTCTTGAGATTAATTTATCAATAACTAGCTTTTGCCCGCGACTTCGTTCGCGTGGACTTCAGGTTTGTAGCCTATGTGTTATTCTGATGTATAAGCTATAGTGTGGTAAAGTTTCATTCAAATCCATTCAGTAGTTTTTACGTGAAAGAGTAACAAACATCCATACTTACAAACTTTCGCTTTTATAATAGTAGTAGGATTATGAACAATAGGTACAGTACGGTTCACAATTTGACGTTTGATTGCATCTATCGATTCGAACTAAAATCATCTGTCTGTAATCACACGTTAAATTGTCGACTGTCAAAAGATATGTAACAAGTTTATTTGTATAAACCCTTGAACGACTTGACCTCTAGTGCGATACACAACTCTTCCAAAATACACTATCAATGGGTTTATCCATACATTTCTATAACATCAAACAAAACCGGTGATAACATATCTTTTTCATTTCAGATCGACATCCAACCAGTAGAAAAGCCAAAATCGGTTGAATATCACGTCGGCCAGAAAGTACCCCGAGAGAACCCCCTAGCCAAGGCTAACCAAAGACGACGGAGTGGGGACTCCCTGTCCTCTACTGAAAGCGGGAAGGTGATACTACGAGGGCAGGGGAATCTCGTCACTGTGGTCCCAGTCACGAGGCAGGTAACTGAGGGGGTGATACCTGAAGCGAAGATTCCGGATGAAGAGATAGATAGTGCGTTTGAAATTATCGATAAGTTATAGTGAGAGGAGCGTGAGATAGTCGTGGCGTGCTTTGGAGCACGGTGCGATTAGCTTGGCCTTCGCTACTCAAGAAACATTTGTCTCGTAGGTAAATAGATGACGACTTAAAATGGATTGCATGTAACTTGCGTGTAAGTTAAATCGGTAAGAGTGTGTCGTTTCGGGTGTTGTTTACCCGACACCAAATTTTCTAAATAGCAGTAATTTTTTGACTGCCTGCCCACCGAAGAGGAGTCAAAACCACCAATAACTGTGGGACAGCCACGCTTCGGCGTGAATGAGCCGGCTTAGCTGTATTTCGTCGAGTGAGTGAGGGTACCGGAGACCCAATTGGGGCGAAAGGGTGGGGAAAGGTTGGCTGCGCACTTGTGACACTACTAGTGTTGAAGGTGTCTATGGGCGGCGGCAATCGCTTCCCATGAGAGGATCCGTCTGCTCGTCTGCCACCTTTCACATAAAAAAAAAATAGAATTGCATGAAAACTCCGTTCTTCAACGAGCAATTGGTGGTAGTACTCCGTTTCGTAGCGGTGGGCAGCGGATCCCTGAGTATTGACAAAAAAGGCACAAAATAATTACACTCAGAAGGTAGACTCAGCCTGATTTTGAATTTAGAAGAGTTCGTTGACATATGCAAGGGTTGTTGCCCGGCACGAGTACATAAACGCGCGGCCTCTACCACTTCGTTCGACAATCTTATGTCGTAGGCTAGGATTAATGTGGTCGAAAAGGCGTATTTCCCCGTTAGTGCGAATGCGTGAGTAGAAGACACGTTTTTAGCTCTTAGTGGTCAGCCTACTTTCTGTGTGTAATTATTTTGTGAAAAGGGCAGTATCAATAATACAGGGTTGACTGTAATGGAAGTTTCTTCAAGGCTGTGAAAATAGTCTTTGCATGATTTTATTTAGATAAGTGTTTTTCTATTAGTCAAGCCCCGTGGTAGTTGGACTCTAAAGATTACTAAAGTTTATGTTAAGTGAAACATATTTAGGCTGAATTAAGTTAGTAAATAAGTAAGTAGTATAGTAATAATTTTTGTGTGATCCCTACTCATAATAATGTAAGTTTATATCTCAAGATCAGATATCTGTTAAATACCGACTCGGAAAACAAACAAAGCCAATCTATATTTTATCAAAGTCATCACATTTCCTGTGTTAGGTATATAATTTTAGTAATGAATGCACACAATAGTTATCTTTTAAGTGACTGTTTTATTGTGTCATATCTTTACGAGTAACAAGGCAGTGTATATTTTAGTGAAAATGACTACTAGTGTTAAGCACACCGGTGAAATGAAAATATCTCCTACTAGCGGCCGCCCGCGACTTCGTACGCGTGGAGTTAATTATTGACACTTATCGTCATATTTTGGACAATCCACACAATATATTTTTATAAATTGTAGCCTATGTGTTATTCTGATGTATAAACTATATTGTGGTAAAGTTTCATTCAAATCCATTCAGTAGTTTTTACGTGAAAGAGTAACAAACATCCATACATCCAAACAAACTTTCGCCTTTATAATAGTAGTAGGATCTAACACACATTTTGACTATGGGAGAGCCACTCTTCGGCATGATTGGGCCGGCTCGACCGGAGTGATAGCACGGACTCACAGAAGGCTGGCGGACTCAAAGAGCGCCTGCGCTGTGTGTTTCGTCGAGTGTGTGAGTGTACCGGATGCCCAATTGAGGGAAAGCAGGGTTAAAGGTTGGCAGCACACCTGTGACTCTACTGGTGTTGCAGGTGTCTACGGGCGGCGGAAATCGCTTACTATAGGTCCGTCTGGCACTGATATGGCCGCCATATTGCCACTTAAGTATGCTGAATCGATACATTATGTCGCTTTGTTAAAATGCCTTTGTTAGATGGGAGGTCTAGCCGTTAATTTTTTTACATGTTCAGACGCGAGTTGAATGCCTTATTATATACTTTAAGAAATTAAACATCTTTAAGGTATACACAAGATGTATCTGTAGACATTTACATCCCTTTAACAGCATGTTCTTTGTAGAACCATTCTGAACATTTTATTCTACAAGTTTTTCTTTGGAAATTCGTCGATTTCGACTCCACATACAAAATGTAGACACGTGTCTTAGTCAAACTACGTATGAAACAGACTATTTGTGAAAATTTGATTTTTTTAAGCGAATATCCAAAAGACAGTTCAAAATGGTGAGCACACATAGTTAAAGGGATGTAATAGATGACGACCCGTTTGGCGCAATGGTTTGAGCGCCGATTGAGACGCAAGGATCGCGGGTTCGATTCCCGCACCAACACAAATGTTTGTTGATGAAACAGATATTTGTGTTGGGTCTGGGTGTTTGTGGTTCCTTCGTTGTTTCTGGTTTCGATAGTACAAGGGAAAACCTTAGTTTGGGACCAGGACAATGTATGTGATGTTGTCTCAATAAAAAAAAAAAGTTATCTCCTGCGACTTCAGTGCATGTCCTATTTTCGAAAATTAAGTACTTATTTCAATCAATAAGTAAAACAACTTACAAAGTTACCGAAAAGAAATTATATTCTCAAAGGTAGATTGATAATATCGAACATTAGATTAATTTTATAAGTATAATGTAGGTAATAAATGAATTCAACAGTTTTTTGATGTAGATTTAGATCGTAGGTATGATTTAATGTTAAAATAAATAAGACTGAATTTAAGAATGCTTTTGATTTCAAAATGCTACCCAAAGTGTAATAGTAATCCCATACGTCATAGAGTATAGGTAGCCCCATTGTTTATAATCATCAGGGATGTTACGAATATTCGCATTCGCATTCGCTTATGCGAATGGTACGCGAATGCGAATGTGTGCAGGTCGTGCGTGCGTGAACTCGCGACTCTTGATCTTGCTAGACTGACATGTCTAATGTCTGTCAAGTCAGTACATTATGTATGTTTTTTGTCTTTTAAGTATTAAAAATGATTGATTTAGGTATATGTTGTTTTTTTTTACATTTGATGTGACTGATGTCTTAAGTACTTAACATTCGCATTCCCACATTCGCGGCGTAAACATTCGCATTCGCGAATGTGAACATTTGACATTCGTAACATCCTTAGTTATAATACTATGGAACTCCGTAATAGTTCTTCGAGACTAAATTTCACGACGTCATTGACAGATTTATCTTTGTCTTCGTTGAACAATCCGATTAACCTTGCAACCTAACCCCTTCAAGGCCAAAATTATTTTATCTTGCTGAACTGCAAAACATGATGCAGTTATAAAATTGCACTTGATATCTAATTATAATTATCGACATTGCTATCGCTTTAATCTAGCCGATAGAGAACTTGTCGTCTTTCTTTGTAAATATGTTATCTTAGATAAGCGATACGAGTCCAAAACCAAGATAATTTCGGGAGATGTTATCATCAATAGGTAATACATGCAAATTAATTATTAACAGTGTACAGCCACACATCAAAGTATACAAAACTGTCAAATTTCTTCAATCGACTCTCATCTTACTATCAAACACATTAGGTTGAATATCAATTGAGGAAATTTGACAGTTTGTGGTGTGTAGTATGTGCGTCCTTAATGTGTTGCCGTCTGTATTAAATGTCATTTAAAAGGGTTCAGTAGTTTTGGCGACCAACACGGACAAACAGACAGAGTTATTTTCGCATTTTTTAAATTATAGCGGACAAACGAGCAGACGGCTCACCTGATGGTAAGTTATGATCACTGCCGCAACTAAGGCATCATAAATGCGTTGCCGGTACCACAGACCTCGACAGTTCGACAATCTTATGTCATAGGATTGATGTGGTCGAAAAGGCGTATTTCCCCGTTAGTGCGCATGCGTGAGTAAATGACACGTTTTTAGCTCTTAGTGGGCAGACTACTTTCTGTGTGTAATTATTTGGTGATACCTGCTTGCTAACTAGCATAATAAGTCAAATTAAAGCCTAGCCTCTTTACTACACAGCTGCACAGCGACGTTTAACTAGCGGCCTGAATTTATCTATATGTCTGCGCCCCTAATATACTTTACTCATTGGCAAGAAATCCAGACATCAAGCTTTGGAACATAGAATTAATTCAATGAATAATTAACATAATCAGTTGTTGATTCGACACACGTAGCGATCTTATCAATAATATAAAATAGTCATAAAGATAAAAAAATAACGTCATATAACTAACTATGCAGAATATAAGAAAGTAGAATGACCTCTACATTCTTAAAAATTGGGAAATTGAAACCCCTTGTCAGCAAAAACTTTTTCCTCCTGAATTTATCGAAAGTAAGATGACACTGTTCGAAAATCGTTTTTGTCTATATTTCACCATTGGTACTTTTATAGCCATTAGTTTATTTTTTCTATGGATCAAAAAATCGGCCCTTGGTTGTCGGCGGGCATCGTAGTTTTTAGTGGGTAACCTTCAAAACATGGAAAATTAGATGTGAATAAAAGTCATGACATAGAAACTTACTGCTATATTATTTACATAAAATCGACTGTGGAACTATCACACCTTCATTTTCTTCTTCTTTGGCTTGATCGGCAAGGGCCCTCCTATTTTGAACACCGTACTGTGAACAAAATAATACAAAATTAAAGGACAACTGGTAAAAAATAAAACGAATCGTATAACATTTGCAACATTTGGTTCGTAACTCGAAAGATTACACACCGACGGCGAAGTTGCCGGTTCTTAAGGATGGAATAAGGCTCATTCTTGAAGATCACTAGGTCATATTAGAATATTAGCATGGATAAACAAAGACTTTAAACAATATACCTGCACAAAATAATTACACACAGAAGGTAGACTCAGCCTGATTTTGAATTTAGAAGAGTTCGTTGACATATGCTAGGGTTGTTGCCCGGCATGAGTACATAAGCGCGCGGCCTCTACCACAGACCTCGACAGTTCGACAATCTTATGTCATAGGATTGATGTGGTCGTGCGTGAGTAAATGACACGTTTTTAGCTCTTAGTGGGCAGACTACTTTCTGTGTGTAATTATTTGGTGATACCTGCTTGTTAACTAGCATAATAAGTCAAATTAAAGCCTAGCCTCTTTACTACACAGCGACGTTTAACTAGCGGCCTGAATTTATCTATATGTCTGCGCCCCTAATATACTTTACTCATTGGCAAGAAATCCAGACATCAAGCTTTGGAACATAGAATTAATTCAATGAATAATTTAGTTATCAGTTGTTGATTCGAAACACGTAGCGATCTTATCAATAATATAAAATAGTCATAAAGATAAAAAAATAACGTCATATAACTAACTATGCAGAATATAAGAAAGTAGAATGACCTCTACATTCTTAAAAATTGGGAAATTGAAACCCCCTTGTCAGCAAAAACTTTTTCCTCCTGAATTTATCGAAAGTAAGATGACACTGTTCGAAAATCGTTTTTGTCTATATTTCACCATTGGTACTTTTATAGCCATTAGTTTATTTTTTCTATGGATCAAAAAATCGGCCCTTGGTTGTCGGCGGGCATCGTAGTTTTTAGTGGGTAACCTTCAAAACATGGTAAATTAGATGTGAATAAAAGTCAAGACATAGAAACTTACTGCTATATTATTTACATAAAATCGACTGTGGAACTATCACACCTTCATTTTCTTCTTCTTTGGCTTGATCGGCAAGGGTCCTCCTATTTTGAACACCGTACTGTGAACAAAATAATACAAAATTAAAGGAAACTGGCAAAAAATAAAACGAATCGTATAACATTTGCAACATTTGGTTCGTAACTCGAAAGATTACACACCGACGGCGAAGTAGCCCGTCCAGAAAATTCTCTCGGAATATCTAACATATTTAACATATATTAAAATTCACAGAAGACTCGCGTGAAGCAACGACTGCGCTGTGTTTCGTCGAGAGAATGAGGGTACCGGAGGCCCAATTTGGGGGAAAGGGGGTTAAAGGTTGGCTGCGCACTTGTGACTCTACTGGTGCTGCATGTGTCTATTGGCGGCGGCAATCGCTTACCATCAGGTGATCCGTTTGCTACCTATCACATAATAAATAGTTAGCTATAAATAAGTATGCCTTTTCTTCGCACTTGATGTAAAATGTCTAAGTTAGAAGGCGAGAGCGTAGGAAATATAACTATTGAAGTAAAAACAGAAGTAACATGTATTTCGGAACTGCCGTTTTAAGACAATAACTTCTGGATGTAAAGTTTTAAATTATGTGACGTCACATGTACGGTGGGAGTCTCCCATGTAACCATTGGACATCTAATACACCAGAAGGAATACATATACAACCGGTCTTTTAGGGTATTGTAAAACCTTTCTTTAGTAGGTTAAAGACATCATTCTCATTTATATTCAATACAACAAAGTAAAAAGTCACGCTTTATCCAAAATACACTTTGTGACAAATCGTATTTGACTTAAATATAATTTAGCTAATCCCAATATTAAGAACGGTAGGCGATAAGATATATCTGCTTTAATTAGACTATGATTAATACATAGGTTTATAGTATTTTTTTTGCACACAACTAACATTACATAACACGTCACGATATTATTTACAGTACATTATCAAATCAAAGTTGATAAGTCATAAAATTGTATAATATTGAGGTTTTCAAAGTTTTTTCTTTTCTGCTAGGTGGAAGAAAAGATACATAATTAATTAATTGATATATGTAAAAACTATCCATACTTTTCGATGTTATCTACACCTAGCGTCATCTATTGGTCAAGTTTGAAACTAATAAGAAGTCTGTGACAAATTGAAGGCGGGTCTCTAGTCCATACTAATATTATAAATGCGAAAGTAACTCTGTCTGTCTGTCTGTCTGTCTGTCTGTTACTCTTTCACGCCAAAACTACTGAACGGATTTAAATGAAATTTGGTATACAGATGATCTAGACCCTGAGAAAGGACATAGGCTACTTTTTATTGCGAAAAGGGGGTTGTAAGGGGTTAAAAGGGGGGTAAAAATTTACTTTTCCACGCGGACGAAGTCGCGGGCGGCCGCTAGTTTATTATAAAGAGGTTAATCGACCAAGTCTTAATAGGTGAACCGAAAACACGAAACACTTGTACGATGTAATCGGCTCCCAGCGCCATCTGTTGGTACCTACTGGTTTAAGTTAAGTAAGGAAGCAAAGTGAGGGCGGGCATGAACTATAGAATGCCCGCCTGGGCAACGCGTCGTATAGTTTGAGAATCCCTGGATTACAATACAATAATCCATACAACGTCTTATACATTGACCCGATTCCCTACTAAGTAGCTTAAGCACTTGTGTTACAGATATCAGACAACAATATTTTTTATCATAGAGTTTATTAGTGCCGTCTCTAATTCTTTATATTCTTAAATACCATATTGTTTCTGTAGTTATATTTATTTGTAAACAGCTATCTGTTTGATACGGCTTTTCCTTATACGATTTCCAGAACTAATGCAATTAGAAATTCGTTTTCGCTGGCTTGTCCACAACTAGATATTGGAAGAAGACTGTTTTTGTTTTTGACCGACCGTTTGTCCGTGGGGCAGCCCTGCTTCGGCATGAATGGGCCGGCTCGACCGGAGTGATACCACGGCCTAGAAATCTGATCGCTGATCTGATTTCTCCCGAACAAAGCACTAAAATCGCGCTTCCGAGATTTGTATCCGACACTCAGTCCGGGTTGCTGAGTCTCTGAAGTAAGTAAGTAAGGTAAAATTAAACTAGAATGTATACTTACTGGCATGTCGTGCAGATTGGGCTGAACTTACAGAACACTGGAAAAGAAAAACAATGTTTTAGATACATATTTCATCTACACCCATGTCATAATAATCTTCAACTAAAAAGTTTTCTTGCATCTTAGAGGACAGTATTCCACAAAAGGATATTGACAACCTTGTTTGAGTATGGCGCAGTGTCTAAGGTTTTCGCCCGAAGCGCGAAATGTCCCGGGTGCGATTCCTGATCAAGTAAATTTAAGAAATTACATTTCCTAAGTTTTCTTAGGTCTGGGTGTTCTGGGTTGACGCCCACTGACTTTTAAATCATATGGAGTAAACTGACAGATGCAAATGTCACGTTTCTGTACATTTTGTATCTGTTAAATTGAGTGATAATGTATGGGGATGACACATTGATTGATCTGTCAGCTTACTCCACATTATTAAAAATCTGAGTTTAGTTAATTATCGTCATCTGGTACTCATAACACAGGGGCTGCCCTAGTTTGAGACCAAGTTGATTGGTGTGATTGTCTAGCGCATTTGTTATTATTATTTATTTATTATTATTAAATCCAGAGTAACAGTAATCTATGTTAAAGGATAAGTTTTGACATACTAACCTAGTCTAAAAGATAGTGGTCAATTTAAACTAGAAACCGCATTAAATATAAAAACAAATATAAAATCATGTTTGTGTCGAAATTGTTATTGCGCCATAAAATTAATTATCAATGCAAATCTAATCTTACTCGTAAAATATCACTCATCATCGTATTTGTTATCGTAGGGGATTTAAATTAAAATTAAACTTTATTATCAGTCTGTCCTTAGTTATTACACGTTATAACCAGTTGGCTTATCGAATCTCAACACAAAATTAATAGTAGTAGTATCAGCGTATATACTGTCCCACAGCAGGGCAAAGGCTACCATCATAGAAATCAAGTTATCACAAACCCGAGCTATGTTTGAAAATTCGAAACATACTTTTGCTCGACACGGGAATCGAACCCGGGACCACGAGATTACGGCCCGGTACTTACACCACTAGACCAAACAGAATATACCTACTGTTAAAATCAATATAGTTTGTGATAAATCCGTTAGATGGCGTACGTGTAGAGGTCTAACTTCAACGTCATTGGTCGTTTAGTGACATCTTGACATCTCACATCAAAAATAACCAATCACCGTGTAGTTGGACCTCAGTCTACACGTACGCTATCTAACGGATTTTCCACACGCGGTAGCCCCCATTATTGGTGTAAATCTATACTATTTATAAAGAGGTAACTTCTATAGACAACGACAAGGCTTATAGGTAAACCGAAAACACGAAACGCTTGCGCGATGTAATTTAGCACAGCGCCATCTATTAGTTCATTTCTGAATTACGGTCCCAAAGCGAAGTGAGGGCGGGCCACTAGTTGTTTATATATACTTAACTTTCTTTATCTGTAATGCTATTTTTTTCTGAATAAATAAATAAAAAATGTCCATGACATCCCAGGCGTAGAGTATACTCACCGCTGAGACACACATAGCACACATAGCCTATACTAAGGAGCTTGCGGTGGCAGAGCCTCGACAGGACCAGAGGTCCTCCACCAGCCCATGGCCTTCCTACCGTCTGGCATACGGACCGAATCTTGGAGGACGCTCACCAGGTACTTGCTAAGGCTCTTTCCCCGGTGCGTTTCTTCACTCCTAAAAGTCTGTGTCTTTAGCCATCTCAATGCTCAAGTCGACGGACCAGCTTGGTTCGCTCCGACGCGTCGAGGAGGAAAAAACCACCCACTGCGGGTAAAACAACCTTACTTCACATCCCATCCATGAGTCCCTGGCCTAGTGTCATGGTCATGACACCCCTGGCCTAGTGTACTCACCGCTGAGACACACCGTAGATAGAACCTTACTTCACGTCCCATCCATGACATCCCTGGCCTAAAGTGTACTCACCGCTGAGACACACGGAGCACACGTAGCCTATAGTGAGCAACACCCACTGCGGGTAGATAGAACCTTACTTCACGTCCCATCCATGACATCCCTGGCCTAGAGTGTACTCACCGCTGAGACACACGGTAGATAGAACCTTACTTCACGTCCCATCCATGACACCCCTGGCCTAGTGTACTCACCGCTGAGACACACGGAGCACACGTAGCCGATGGTGAGCAGCTCGCGGTGGCAGAAGCACGCGGCGCGGTAGTCCACCCGGGAGCACCAGCTTGGTATGAACACCCACAGGTAGATAGAACCTTACTTCACATGGTCATGACGTCCCTGGCCTAGTGCACTCACCGCTGAGACACACGGAGCACACGTAGCCTATAGTAAGGAGCTCGCGGTGGCAGACGCCTCGACAGGACCAGCTTGGTTCGCTCCGACGCGTCGAGGAGGAACACCCACTGCGGGTAGACACAACCTTACTTCACGTCCCATCCATGACATCCCTGGCCTAGTGTACTCACCGCTGAGACACACGGAGCACACGTAGCCTATAGTGAGCAACACCCACTGCGGGTAGATAGAACCTTACTTCACGTCCCATGACACCCCTGGCCTAGTGTACTCACCGCTGAGACACACGGAGCACACGTAGCCTATGGTGAGCAGCTCGCGGTGGCAGAAGCACGCGGCGCGGTAGTCCACCCGGGAGCACCAGCTTGGTATGAACACCCACAGGTAGATAGAACCTTACTTCACATGGTCATGACACCCCTGGCCTAGTGCACTCACCGCTGAGACACACCGTAGGTAGAACCTTACTTCACATGGTCATGACACCCCTGGCCTAGTGCACTCACCGCTGAGACACACCGTAGATAGAACCTTACTTCACATGGTCATGACACCCCTGGCCTAGTGCACTCACCGCTGAGACACACCGTAGATAGAACCTTACTTCACATGGTCATGACACCCCTGGCCTAGTGCACTCACCGCTGAGACACACCGTAGATAGAACCTTACTTCACATGGTCATGACACCCCTGGCCTAGTGCACTCACCGCTGAGACAACGGAGCACACGTAGCCTATGGTGAGCAGCTCGCGGTGGCAGAAGCACGCGGCGCGGTAGTCCACGCGCCCGCGCCCGGGAGCACCAGCTTGGTATGAACACCCACAGGTAGATAGAACCTTACTTCACATGGTCATGACACCCCTGGCCTAGTGCACTCACCGCTGAGACACACCGTAGATAGAACCTTACTTCACATGGTCATGACACCCCTGGCCTAGTGCACTCACCGCTGAGACACACCGTAGATAGAACCTTACTTCACATGGTCATGACACCCCTGGCCTAGAGTGCACTCACCGCTGAGACACACCGTAGATAGAACCTTACTTCACATGGTCATGACACCCCTGGCCTAGTGCACTCACCGCTGAGACACACCGTAGATAGAACCTTACTTCACATGGTCATGACACCCCTGGCCTAGTGCACTCACCGCTGAGACACACGGAGCACACGTAGCCTATGGTGAGCAGCTCGCGGTGGCAGAAGCACGCGGCGCGGTAGTCCACGCGCCCGCGCCCGGGAGCACCAGCTTGGTATGAACACCCACAGGTAGATAGAACCTTACTTCACATGGTCATGACACCCCTGGCCTAGTGCACTCACCGCTGAGACACACCGTAGATAGAACCTTACTTCACATGGTCATGACACCCCTGGCCTAGTGCACTCACCGCTGAGACACACGGAGCACACGTAGCCGATGGTGAGCAGCTCGCGGTGGCAGAAGCACGCGGCGCGGTAGTCCACGCGCCCGCGGCCCGGGAGCACCAGCTTGGTGCGCTCCGACGCGTCGGGGAGGAACACCCACTGCGGGTGGATACAATCTAATTTAACGCCGTAAGACCCAAAAGCCCCACACGAAACAAAAACAATGGATTTTCTATTGTGTCTGCTGTCTGGGCCTTACGACGTTTAACAAACATCGATACTAATATTAAAAACTAGCGGCCGCCCGCGACTTCGTCCGCGGTGGGAAAAGTAACTTTTTACCCCACCTTTTAACCCCTTACAACCCCCTTAATATTATTATGTTGATACACTTAAACAAATTATTTCGACCAAATTTGGTACCATAAAAACGGTCATTGTGACTAAACCTTAAAAGATAGACATATGCCGTCGCGGACTTTTTTTTAGATCATGTATAGAGGAATAATTCTTTCATACATATTTTTTGTGTATCTTGAACCGTTTTCGCAGCGCACGCCAAAGGAAAGCCGTTCAAAATGAATAATTTTCCCCCGTTTTTTACACATTTACCGTATTTAGCCTATAGCCTTCCTCGATAAATGGACTATCCAACAAAAAAATAATTATTTCAAATCGCACTAGTAGTTTCGGAGATTAGCGCGTTCAAACAAACAAACAAACTCTTCAGCTTTATTATATTATTAGTAAATTAGTAAATTAGTAATATTAGTAATAGTATAATAGTATAGATGGGAAAGTGTGTCTGTCTGTATGTTTATCTTTCTTTCACGGCAAAACGGAGCGACGAATTGACGTGATTTTTTAAGTGGAGATAGTTGAAGGCATGTAACATTGGCTACTTTCTAACCCCCCCATTGTAGGGAAGTAAAACGCGCGAGCGAAGCCGCGGGCAAAAGCTAGTCATCTCATATTTTGACCTGACTCCGTAATAAGTAGCGTAAGCACTTGTGTTCTGGATATCAGACAACAGAAGAAACACACATTGTAAAAGTTACATACAAGATGTCCAAATACTTAGTAACGTTCATGGTATGCACTATGCATGCAGTAATACTAACACAACCAACGTAGCGAAATTTAACAGAAGTCAGAACATTCACAGTAGTCAAAAATATCGGTACACCGCAAATGTAATTAAGGGGCTGTAATCTACTTTCGGCGGGTATTAAATTTTCTGCTCAATAAATGTGGCTATTTGTAAACGCATTATTATATTACACCCTGAATGTCCTGTATCAATGGGTGATTGTTGATATTGGCTCCAATCTGCTCAGGGTTGTGGGTACTAACCAGCAAGTACTGCAGCAGGCCCTCGAGGGACGGCACCTTCAGGTACAGCCCCCCGGTGATGTCGCAGCCCTGCTGCAGTAGGCTCAGGTGCTTGTCCAGCGAGCACACGTCTATCAGTACTTGTTGTTTCTGCAACAATATACGTAATATACATTAGTACTCCACTGGCTCAGCGACTCGAAATGAATCTTGGCCTCCGATACAAGAGAACGCAACTTCGGTCGATCCTGTACCAATTGTGGCCCGGCATGAGTACATAAGCGCGCGGCCTCTACACAGACCTCGACAGTTTGACAATCTTATGTCATAGGCTAGGATTAATGTGGTCAAAAAGGCGTATTTCCATGTTAGTGCGCATGCGTGAGTACATGACACGTTTTTAGCTTTTAGTGGGCAGCCTCCTTTCTGTGTGTAATTATTTTGTGCTATGGGGATGGAATGTTCCCCATGAAAAGGGAAGATCTTCCGCCGAGCCGGGTGGTATTGGCTCGGGGACCAAGGTCCGATGTATCATCTTGGTTTGTCGTATATATTCCAAGTCGACATGCGAACTTTGCTTTCGCGATGTAGGATTGAAGGGGAATTTGCATCTTGTATGGAACAGTCAAATTAGCGCCATCTGCTGTCGGTTGGATGGTACTGTAGTGGCAAACTTCTTTCTTCGGGCGATGTTAGATAAATAAATAAATTGAGACAACATCACATATGTATCCTGGTCCCAAACTAAGGTTTTCCTGGTAATATGGAAACCAGAACAACGAAGGAACCACAAACATGCAGACCCAACACAAATTCTGTTTCATCAACAAACATTTGTGTAGGTGCGGGAATCGAACCCAAAGATGCAATGATTGCTACACTTTGCAAGCTTTTCTTATCCAGACATTGCCTGCATCATCATCATTATTGACAGGGATGGCGCAATTGGTAGAGACCCTGCCTCATGCGCAAAAGGTCGTGGGTTCGATCCCCACCCTGAACAAACATTCGTGCGATGAACACTTGTGTTTGTTCAGTTTTTGGGTGTTATATCAGTACTAGCGGCCGCCCGCGACTTCGTCCGCGTGGAAAAGTAACTTTTTACCCCACTTTTAACCCCTTACAACCCCTTTTTCGCAATAAAAAGTAGCCTATGTCCTTTCTCAGGGTCTAGACCATCTGTATACCAAATTTCATTTAAATCCGTTCAGTAGTTTTGGCGTGAAAGAGTAACAGACAGACAGACAGACAGACAGAGTTACTTTCGCATTTATAATATTAGTATGGATTAAGTATTATATTTGTGATACTCTGTTGTCTGATATCTGTAACACAAGTGCAAGCTTAGTACGGAGATTAATGTGTGAGATGTTGTGTGAATTTATTTATTTACTAGTGGCCCGCCCTCACTTTGCTTCGGGACAGTAGTTCCACTGTCTACTAATAGATGGCACTAGGCGTTGTTTCTGGTTTGTATACAAGGTTTATCGATATTCATAGAAATTATCTCTTTATAAATAGGGTATGGATATAGTTTTATTACCTGGGCAGTGAAGAAAACGTTCATGTAGTTGATGTACTGCGCGGCGGTGTCCGAGCTGCCCGTCACGATGAGGATGCGGCTGCTCATGCGCAGCCCGGGCGGGGCTTGGCGACGCATCTGAAACGAATAACAACAGTCAAACTGTGGTCAATCAAATTACAATTTAAGATTATAATTTGAAGCAGACCCGGATTTGGCAATAGGCCGTGTAGACTATGGCCAAGAGGCGGCAGCGTCTTTGGGTATCTAAATTACTATCTTAATAAGGCAAGGTTAATTTGTGTTAGAGGTGCCGCAAAATTTGAATTGTTAAGAGGTGGCAAATGTGTAAATTTGCTACTAGTTTCATGGTATAATCAATGCATAGCAAAAGAAAACATGACATGCTCGCTTTCAAACCAGAACAATGAAGATTGGATAAATACATTCTTTCCATAGGGGGCTATGGAAATAATGTATTTATCAATCACCAATGAGCTACCATCGCTCATGGCAATTACAAAAATAAGTTTATTTATTATTTACCCTTGCGATAAAACAGAGAGCCATAGCCAAGGCACCAGCAATCAATGATTCCCCTGGTTTCCCTTCTTGAGGTTGACTTTTGACTAAATTCACTAATCTGAAACATAAACATTAGTAGTTCCGTTGATTAATCATATTTCGTAATAAATAAAAACACAAGTGTTCATCAAATAATTATTTGTCCAGTGTGGTAGACCATGATTAAGGGTTTGTGAAATCTGATTATTAAAATGAAGTGACTTCTATCTCACCTTCACAACCCTTAAAAATTCATAGTAAGGTACCATAAAATACACTCCGTTGGTTTAAAGGCTGGGCCGTGATCTAGGGGTCCTGAGTTTGATTCCGAGGTTGAGCAAAAAGTTTGTTTCGAATTTTTCGAACATAGCTCGGGTTTGTGATCACTAATCTACATTAGGCAAGCATGGTGATTTAGCCTAATCTCACCATAGTAGGGTGACATGATTTCTATGATGGAGGCTGTCGCCCTGCAGTGGGACAGTATATAGGCTGATACTTTACTTTTTTAAATATACCATGCATGTGTTACTTATACCTTTTCACCATTAATACTTTTTTACGCATCAATAAATACCATGCTTTACCTCATTTTTATTGTCTTCTCCACTAATGTGAACAGTTCATATTGTCCATCTATTTGTCTAACATCCAATGGCTTTCCTGGCGATGGGTAGAGATATTCACTGAAAAATAATAAAAAACATATAATTTATTTATAATCACCTGATGGAAAGCAGTTAATGCATCCCATGGACACTTGCAACACCAGTGGAGTTACAAGTGCGCTGCCAACATTTTATCCCCTTCCCCCCCGAGTGGGCCTCGGGTACCCTCACTCACTCAGCGAAACACAGCACAGGGGCTGCTCCACGCCGGTTTTCCGGTTATGTGTGCTACTAGCCTTTTAAAAATGAGTTTAAAATAGATATCATACAAATATTTTTTTAAGTGTTATTTAAGTCTATCCTCAATTTCTTGGCTCTTATTCTGAGAGAAGTAACTAAACACAATAAATGAATAAATTTTCCAAATACCTTTTATGAAAATGACATCCAATAACAGAAAGCTCATTGCGAGCCTTCTGCATTAAATGTGAATTTGCAAATGCAATGACTGCATCAAGACATCCAGTGAGGACTTTAGGCTCTTCTGTAATGTACCGCTGGTTCGGGTTTGTGTCTACAATGATCACTAGTAGGCTGCTGTCTGATGGAACTGTAATGTTAATGAAAATGTAAGTCAACTATTTAATTTGATTTGAAAAAACTTTTATTGCCGTTAACCTGTATATATTATTAGTTACTGCTTATGCTAAAATATAATTAAAACACCTAAAAATACATTGTACCCATTATAAGGATATACACAAAGAAATTGATACGTTTTTGTTTACATGCCATTTTGAGGTTAGGAATGCAAAACCAATTAATGTTATTAATACTGGTTGAAAAAACTAAATAATCCATCAATAATGCAACTTAATAGCTGAAACTGTATCTACTTTTAATAATATGACGATTGTAAAACAATAAATAAATCCTTTTCGGCAAAATATTTTTTTATACTTACGTTCATCATCAGCCATTTTTATTTAAACCCTCACTTGAGCCTAATCTCCGGTTGATAAAGTTTAGTTACAATAAAACCGTACTATATAGGTATTTAGTGTTTTAAATTAATTAAAACACTTCAATCGATTTATTTAAATAGCTCTTCGCCAGTTGTTATTACATACGTCAACTTTTTTTTAAATGTTCAGTGTTACCTTTACTTACCCTCGATTTTCCCCGAAATATGAGATCATTATTATTCTTCCATTTGTGAACATAATAATGCCCTTCAAGCCCGCACACAATAAGGTAATTCTTTCAATAAAGATGTACAACATGAGTAATAATAAAATTCATCTATAAAATTATGCTGTACTCCAGTTTGTTTAGAATTAAGTATTATTGCACTTAAAAAAAATCTCGAAGGGTTCAGGTGGGATCCGAGGAATTTTTTAAGTGCAAGATTATTTACTTAAGAATAAATTGCAAAGAATTGCTATACCAAAAATAAAAATTGTTCAGAATTATTAATTTTTTTTTTTTTACAATATTTTCTTTCTCTAATATAAGACCAATATTTTTGTAATTCACTATAGTAGAGGAGCCGTAAATACCTGTTTCCGGCCAAATACCTATTCCTTGAATATTAATTACATTATAAAGATGTTTGGGGTCTTATGGAACGTTTTTTTCCCGATTTCAAGAGAAATAATCCTAAGGTGGCAACTTTAAGACGTCAAGTTGACACATGTCACTGTCATTTCACATGAATACACCGGTGCCACAGACTTAAAAAATAATGGCGCCAACTCTGTTTTTTTTTGCTTGGTTGCCAAATCTTATAAACGAAAAGCTGAACAATCGGACTATAATTTAGGTAAAAAGGCCAACACAAACCCAATAGGCCATTTTAGAATTTATCGGTAACTATTAAATACCACCTAAACATTCAATTGATTAATTTCACCAAAAACAGATACCTAGAATGAAGAAGTGAAATCTTATGTTTCATCCTTGGTTTGAATTTTATGGGTGAAAATCTAGCTAGAACCTACACTGAACCCAAAGGCTTCATCGCTAGCAAACCAAATCAGCCAACCACTGAATGTACTCTGCTACATTCTAAAGAACATAGACGATCCACTTTGCTATGTGTAAAGTTATAGGCTTTAGTAGGTAGGAAGATTTTCCCGCGATGAATGATGACTGACTAAGATAAATGATTAAAATGAGTGTTTAAAATAGTTTTTCAAACATATAAAGTCAAACTGTAAAGCAAAAAATTATAATATTTTATGCACTCTACATAGGTACCTAGGTGGGTGGGCGGGAACACTCTACATACCTCATCATCAGCCTGTTGCAGTCCACTGGACATAGGCCTCTCCAAAGTGCGCGCCACTTTGATCGATCTTCGGCTACTCGCATCCAGCTCTAGCCAGCCCTCTTGCGCAGACCGTCACTCCATCTGGCCTGAGGTCGTCGTACACTATTACGTTTACCAAGACGCGGTCTCCACTCCAGAACTCGTTTACCCCAACGGTTGTCAGTTCTGCGGCAGATATGGCCAGCCCACTGCCACTTCAGCTTACTAATCCGGTGAGCTATGTCGATAACTTTGGTTCTCTGCCGGATCACCTCGTTTCGGCCTCGATCACGCAGATAAACGCCGAGCATAGCTCTTTCCATACCTAGCTCGCTGAGCGACTTTAAACTTCTGGACTAGCCGTGCTGTTAGCATCTACGTTTCGGCATAGGTTAGGTCTTAAGTAGAGTGCATAGGTGTTCATGTAGAGTGTTCCAGTGAATTCCAGTGTTACAGTAAAACCTTCCTAAGTTTTAGGTATTGTAACATGAATAGAAGAAGTTATTGTAGCCGGGGCCAAATCGATCCTCTTTAGAGAGGTCTAAAACGAACCGAACTTTATAACTGAGGGTCTAATTTGAAGTGGACGTTACGACCGAATCGAAGCTCCCCTCTCTTTCATACGCGCTATGCGCTTTTTTGTTTGAATGTGACAAGTATTCTCATTCATTACGGGACGTCTTCGTTACCTATAAGCCACCTGAATCGGAGTTTACGGCATACCTCACTTTCATAAGCACTGAGTACCTATCTCTACTTATTGTATAACTAGTGGCCCGCCCTCACTTCGCTTCGGGACCGTAATTCAGAAATGAACTAATAGATGGCGCTGTGCTCCAATTACATCGCGCAAGCGTTTCGTGTTTTCGGTTTACCTATAAGCCTTGTCGTTGCCTATAGAAATTATCTCTTTATAAATAGTATACATAGATATAGATTTGTCAAGAAAGTCATGAAAACGGATTTTGGGGGAACTAACGGAACTCGCATGTTTTTTAATCAAATGGGGCTCTATGCTGTTTCTTCTGCAACGACATGTTATTACTGGGTAACATCCAATCATTTTTTTTATTTATTGTTATGCGGATGAGATTTGAGTACTGGCCACGCACGCTATTTCGGAAGACATGCGGCAAAGCAGACCGAAACGTAGGTGAAGAGGAATCTTCTTGTCACCGAGCTTGATGGGGTCCTGGACCGCATTTCCAAATGGGTTGCCAGCAATCTTGTCTAATTCAATGCCAAGAAAACACAGGCGTGTGTATTTTCTGCTAGGTGTCACCCTTCCTGTCCTGTTATTCCAATTAATCCCATTCTCCCCTTTCCATTCCCAAACAACAGCGTTGCCATCCACATACCATCCAGACAATGCCGGCGAGCACCAAGAGGTTTAGCTCCTCGTTCCTGCCCCGAACTATCAAGTCATAGAATGCCCTTCCAGTTCAAGTGTAACTTCTTTCAATCCTGGGTTTGTAGGCGGGGTGTGAAAACGCTAGGCCTTCAGGGTGAGAGTAACAGACTCAATGGACACTTTGTCTGTTCTTTTGTGCCTGTCAATCTCATATTTGGATCTCAAGGCCGCTTACCATAAGGCGGAGTGAGGTCATCTTGATTGTCCTCAATATTAAAAAAAAAGTACCTAGGTGTCAGGGTTAGTTAAAGGCATTTACCCTGTTAGATAGGTATACTGACTTATCAGTCGGAGCCAGGTTTGCTCTACAAGCCCGTATCCCACCCCGTAGCCCTGGATAAGCCGAGAAAGATGTCTTAGTTGGTATGCCTATGGACCGCCTCAGATTAGCTGAGGCCCTAGTTATGGGAGAGCCCATTTTGTTAAACAAACAAAATATGCACTTTTCTCTCACATTTCTATGGTAAAACCCTCACATTTGGAAATCAAAACAACAGTCATTATCTCTTTCTACTGCAATGACGATAACGTTTCGGATTACGGTAATCCAACGTTAATTAATCTTAAAAAAATGCTTGTCATTAAAGTGTTAGTTTAATAATTGCATCCTGTTGTTGATAGGAATACACATTAGACATGTATAGATATGAATTTATTTATTAATTTTTTATATAGAATTGAATTGAATTGAATACATAAAAAAATAATGATAAAAAGTAAATATAAATAATAAGACGACTAATCACCGCCCTCGACCTACCTACACGTGGAGTTACTAAGTTATCTGATAGTCAACCCCTTCTAGGAATTTTTACAGATGGGCTATATCAATATGCGTCAAGAAAGTGTAGTAGGCAAAATAATCTAAAGTACTTATGTAGCCAATGTTACCTACAAGTATTTGCTCACACAATAAATAACGGTCGCTCTCGCAAGGAGCGACAAGGGGGCAACATTGTTGTGAGATGCGCAAGGTGTCGAGAGGAGTGGGGACTACGGTGCGGCGACCTCCTCTTGTGGTCCCCCGGTAGTATTTTTGCTCTATTTAGAGCTGCTACCGGAGGTAAAACTGACATAACGTAAACTATTGCTCTGTCTCTTTCAAATGCATCACAATGAATGAAATGAAGCGATAGTTTTCGATAGCGAGGATAGTATTTCAGATTCATGGTAAGGCTACTTACTGGTGTCTCTGCGCAACGACGGGTAGCAAATTGGCGTAATCGCCATATTGTTACCCGACGGCTGACAGCTGCAAATTGAGGCCCAGCTCTGTCTAGGCCGGGGCCCTGTCCGGCGCCCTGTGAGGATTTCCTCCACCTTAGGCGCATCTTGACGTGGGCCCTGACCGAGCGCGGTGCCTCCAGGCGCCACCCCCCACATCTTTTGTGGCGGTCGTTTGTCGCTGGTCTGCGCTGCGTCCCACAGACAGTGGGATGCGGCAAAGACCGGCAAACCTCACCTCTTTGCTGACAGCGACCGACTGGTAGTTTTTGGAAGCCTTCAGGCACTTTCCCTACCTCGCCCTGCAGCCGCAGGGTGTGGGTTTGTGGAGAGTTCTGCAGGAGCCCTTGTCCGCAACGCCCGTACCGCAATTCAGCGATGCGGACGCCGCCCGGTGAGGGCTTTGTCGAAGGGCAGTGGGAGCTGCCCCGGGGGCTTTTAGCCCCGGCGTTGGTAAGAGGCTGTGCTGGCGTGCCTCGCTGTCCATGGGTGGGAAGCGGTGGCAGGTTCTACAAGCCCGTATCCCACCCCGTAGCCCTGGATAAGCCGGAAAAGGTGTCTTAGTTGGTATGCCTATGGACCGGCCTCAGATTAGCTGAGGCCCCAGTTATGGGAGAGCCCAACACTACCCGTCAATCTCCCAGCCGGCGGGTGTGTAAAAGGCGACGTCGGCTCATTACTCTTCGGGCCGGCGGGATTTCACCTGGGTCACCAAAAAAAAGGTGTCGAGAGGAGCACACTGCTTCCTACCCAGTGTCTGTAACAACAGACACTGTGCCAACTCGCGACCAAACATTTTTTACTTTCACACTACGGGCTTAAAGCTCTGGCATCCCACTCTGGACGGCCGGTGAAGGCATGCCAGAGGTGAGAGTCCTGCGGCCCTTGCTGGAGTCCACTCCAGCTGGCCAATAAAGGCAAGCCGAGGAGAGGGGCCTGGTCGATTCTCGGGAGTCTGCCCGAGGACATGGGACCCAAGGGACATCACATTCCATTCAGCTTGCCATAAAGCTGCCTTGGTGAATCTGACAGCACTGATAAGAGTTGTTGTTTCTCAATGAAGACCTCCAATTCTCACCAGCATGCGTTGGGGTCGTCACTTCTCTACGCACTAATTGTTATTATTATTGTGTACTAAAAATAAAGATTTTCTATTCTATTCTCTTTTAACTCAATGAGCAGCAGCAGCTCAGACTAAATTCCTAAAAGATCCTATTCATGCTGATAGTAGGTAGGCACAGTCGACGAAACTTGAATCATGACCCACTTTGCCGATTTTGTCTTTGTATTCATATTTAATGTAGTACCTAATTAGGTTTTCTTCACAGTCGTGCATATTGCACTTATTTCGTTTTAGTCAAGAATAAAAACGCGTCATTACAAGTCAGAGATCTTTATTATTACTGTATTTGACATGTTTTAGTTAGAAGTTTGTTGTTGAATTGTCAATTCATCATCATCATCCTCATCATTTCAGCCAATAGACGTCCACTGCTGGACATAGGCCTCCCTCAAAGTTCTCCACATAGATCGGTCCTGTGCCACCCGCATCCAAGGGACTCCCGCGACCTTCACCAGATCGTCGGTCCACCTGGTGGGAGGCCTGCCACGGCTGCAGCGTCCTGCACGCGGCCTCCATCCACTCAAGGACCTTTCCACCCCAACGGCCGTCTGTTCTTCTCGCAATGTGCCCTGCCCATTGCCACTTCAGCCACGCAATTCTTTGGGCTATGTCCGTGACCTTAGATCTCCTGCGGATGTCATAATTTTGTGACACGATCACGCAAGGAGATTCCGAGCATTATCATAGCCCTCTCCATTGCCCTCTGAGTGACTTTGAGGCAATTTTAATTGCCAATTACATTTTATTGAATTAAAGTATCTACTTGCTGTTGTTGCCTCTTCCACGTAGGAAAGAAGAATTTAAGGTGGGTCATGATTCAGGTTTATCGAATGTACTAAGTATTATCAATCATCAACAGCATAATTATGTTTGCGATTTTGCATTATAATATTAGTGGGATTAGTAATAATCGGATTTCATTCTTGCCAATGTGACATATAAAAAGCTCAGCATGCTTGTATGAAACCAGTGTGGAATGATGCTTGGTGCTAAGTGTGTTTTCTTCTGCCTCCTGGCGGTAGGCCCTCGCGGGTCCTCCCGTCTTCCAATCCAGGGAGGATATAGAGGAGTATAAGAAGGTTCTGGAAAAGTCTATGGAAGGTACCAAAATACTTGTTTTAATACTTTTTTAATGCGCCAGACAATGGTGTGATTGTCAACCTGGTCTCAAACTTAAAGTCCTCCCTTAAATTGCTACAACTTTGTCTTTTCTGCTTGACCCAAAGGTTGGCTGGTAGAGAATGCCTCTTGGCATTAAGTCCGCCTAATGTACGAAGTTTTGAAAATCTTAACGATGTTAGCTCAGTGGTTAAGAAAGCGCATACGTAACGCGCACGTATTTTTGACATTTCATAAAAACTCAATAACCTAACTTGGAGGCCATTCTCGGTCAGTCGAATTTGGAGATTTCATACATTCGTCCATACAAATCTCTAATAAGATTTTAATGTCGAGTGCATGAGAATTGCCCCTTTGGTTATTTTGTATATTTAGAAAATATGTCTCGAATTTTTCGAACACCTTGGGTTTGTGATCACCTGACCACCAATCCACATTGGCAAAGCGTGATTAACCTCAATCCCATTATAGTAACGAATGACTTAATTTCTATGTAGGAGGCCTTTGCCCTGCAGTGAGACAGTATTACAAGCTGGTACTATAGTTTACGTTTTAAATCTACAGATGACGGCCTACTCCTCGAAGACCGCATGACTGCCTACCCCGAGGCTAATGTGTGGGAGAACAGCGGAAGGTACCAGGGAGACATCGTGCTCGACAAAGAACAGATCGAGCACATGGTGACCAGCTACGCCTCCGGCGGAAGGATGGCCTACACCAGGCCTAACACCCGCTGGCCGCAGAACACTGTGGTTTATGAGTTTGGGGCCAATGAATTTAGTAAGTAGAATAGTGTTGCTGAAGTAACGATTTTTGACCTCGAACCTGTTACCAACTCTCAAAAATGTTAATCCCTAAAGTTTGTTTTAAAAACCCCTAAAATCGTCTTAATTATTTAGTTGTCCCCCTCAAAATATTTACAGTAGACGCTTTATAAAGTTACGCTTTCGGATTTAAATGGATATAGTTGAAGAGATGGAAAGTAACAAAGGCAACTTTTTGCCCCTTTTGAACCCCACATTTTAGGGAAGTGGGGGGCGCGATCGAAGCCGCGGGCAAAAGCTAATGTATACTTAATAACTCAATAACTCCAAAAATGTTGTTTGAAGCCTTGAAACCCAGGCACTGAACAAACACGTATTCTGCACATGAAATCATTTCACTTTGGTCTACAGATGCGGCCCAGCAGAGACACATTCTCGCCAACATGAATTGGATCGAGAATCAGTCTTGCGTCCGGTTTCGTCTAAGAAATGCCAATGACCGCCACTGGGTCAGGATTACGGTAAGTTTACGTAACTACAATTTTCTTTGAAAGGATCCGTTGAAAATCCGTAAAAAATATTTGGTGTGATTCGATCAATCTTTATTCGACAGTTAATCTGTGGTATAAGGGCCTCGTTCACCATCTCTGAGTAAAGTTTCAAGTAATTTACTCCTCAATTTAAATGGGTTTGGAGGAAACTGGCCCCTGGTCCGCGATCTAATTAGTTAAAAATTTAAATAAGTAATTTATTCAATACAAAGACCAGGGGCCAATTTTCTCCGAACCCACTTGAATTGACAAGAAAATTACTTGGATCTTTACTCAGATATGGTGAACGAGGCCCTAAAACTATCGTTTCGTACGAATTGGAGCGTTAAGTATACCATAAATTTATCCTTTACACGAAACATTGGGACTGACCTTTGATGCTTTACTTATTTCAGGGAAGGCCTAGTGGTTGTTTCGCCAGCGTAGGTTTTCACTCAGGCCGTCAGATCTCCACTTTCAACGTGGCTCGCGCCAACCCTGGCCAGGGCTGCCTCAACAGTGTGGTCATCATTCACGAGTGGTACCATGTCCTCGGGTTCTTCCATATGCAGTCCACCCATAATAGGTACACCTACGTCAGGATCCACTGGAATAACATTGAAGCCGGTAAATTATCAGTTTTTAAACTTTTTTTGCAGGAAACTTAGGAGTGACCCCACACTGGCGTCCTTTGAGTCGGCGTCTTGCCGACGACCTCCCCACACTAGCGTTTTAGGGCGCCACATAGACGCAACGCCCTAAAAATGCTAGTGTGTTGGGTCGCTGACAAGACGCCAACGCTCAAAAGACGCTAGTGTGGGGTCACAAGATTTAAGGGTGGAAAAATGATCTGATTCGGGAGGAATTAATCTTAAATCCAATTTTATTAAAAGAAGATATTACTTTATTTTCTACCTCTAGGATTTTAAGGATGAATGAGGATTGTACAGTGGTGAAGCTACCAGGGGTGGTACACCAGAAACCTCCTAGGATGGGATGGATGGGACCTCTGTGTTGTGGCCTTGGTACTTAGTACTTTTTGATGCCAAAAAGTAGTTGGACTTGCCAATCTCGTCTGATGAATGGAATATTGGTAAAAGATAGGTAAAACAGTAATCTCAGAAAACCGGCGTGAAGCAGCTCCTGTGCTGTGTTTCGCCGAGTGGGTGAGGGTACCGGAGGCCCATCGAGGGGAAGGGGATAAAAGGTTAGCAGCGCACTTGTGACTCCACTGGTGTTGCATGTGTCCATGGGCGGCGGCAATTGCTTACCATCAGGTGATCCGCCTGCTCGTCTGCTACCTATCACATAAAAAAAAAAACTAACTACTCACTCACAAACGTCAAACGTTACTCACAAATGTTAATAATTAAAATTTGTCTTAGGTCTGGGTGTTTGTGGTTCCTTCGTTGTTTCTGGTGTCCATAGCACGAGGGAAAACCTTAGTTTGGGACCAGGACAATGTATATGATGCCTCAATTTATTTATTTGTTAAAAAAATTTTGTTCTTCAGGTAAGGCCCACAACTTCCAAAGATATGAATCCAACCTGGTATCGAATTTGAATGCCCCATACGAGTACGGCAGCTGCATGCACTACGGCACTCACTTCTTCAGCAAGAATAGGCAGCCAACTCTTTCTACCACTCGGGTGAGTTCGAACTAAAAAGTCAAATTTTTAAGTTTACCAGATTTAATGACTCACCTTAGCTTGATAGTAGGCAAATCCCTCTTTGCCGTTACGGACTCGACGACACAGCATCACTTCTAGGCACTGTCATACTGGCCAGCGAGATGCTTCGCTTCTTTTTTCGTCGCCTTCAGGCCAGATGCAGAGCTCCTTGCAAGACTGCTAGCAGGAGCTGTAAGCGAGTAGCTAAAGATTGATCGGCATGGCGAACATTTGGAGAGAACTGCAGTGGCTGCAACATGCACTTGAACCATCAGATCAGCATTTTTACGTGGTTCGTCAATCCTGGCCAGGGCCGTCTCAACAATCTGGTTATAACAGCCACAACAGCGTTGATGACCACATCGTCTTTTACACACATTATTACTACGACGACTACGATTGACTGGATGGCGGATTTGGTTTTGTACTATCTGTAACATAAGTGCTTTAGCTAAGTACTTAGTACGGAGTCAGGTCAATGTATGAGATCTTGTGAGAATTTATCCGACGATGATCCGACGACGTATTTAGCGCAGTGGTTGAGCGCCGGTTGAGACGCAAGAGTCGCGGATTCGATTCCCGTACCCTTGAACTTGAACACAAATGTGATTGCTGAAACAGATATTTGTGTTGGGTCTGGGTGTTTGTGGTTCCTTCGTTGTTTCTGGTTTCCATTAGTCCTTAGTTTGGGACCAGTAAGCCTAACATGCAACTCTCGTTCGCGAGAACGCATCCTTCGATCCCGCTCATCGCTCAGTCAGGAGAGTGAGAAGCAACTTGAGCCGACACGATACGAGTGTCGATAAAATTATCTCGTGGCGCGCATCTTAGCCCGGCTGGGCAATGTATGTGATGTTGTCTCAATTTATTTGATATTATTTATTTATTACCTACTGTTTCAGACCTACAACGGCGTGCTCGGTCAAACAGTCCGGCATTACAGGCTGGGACGTCCTGCGCCTTAGGAGACACTACAACTGTCCCTGGGGCTTGGAGCGCCATGGCCATGGAAGACGCTCAGGGTCTCCGCCTACGAACCTAACGAGGAAGGCGAGTTCGAGCTGAAGGAAAACCCTTACCCAGTCTCTGAGATGGAAATGGATGATGCTGAGGAGGATCTAGAATAAAGGATCGCTCCTAAGCCTACGTTGCGTGTTATGGACCCTGTACTATTGTAAAATCTATCACATTATGGTTTTGCAATAAACGATTGAGTAACCAATGGAAAGTGTTTTCTTTATTTTGCGTAATAGAATAAGTAGGCATATTTTTTTTTTAATTTTATACTTTTAAAATGGACTTGCCCATGAAACTTTGAATGCTCTCAAAACCAGCTAGACGATATGTTTTTACTGAAAATGTTGGCCATTGGTTCTTATTTACCAATATTTTGATAGAGTATCAATATTTTTTACTATATCGAGATTAGTCAAATACCCAATGGGGCGCTTTATAAATTGTAGGACCAATGTCAAAACACCCATGGGATGACCTGCAGTTCTAAATAATGGACGATAGGTGTCCTGCCGGGCTAAGATGCGCACCGCGACAAAATTTTGTCGACTCTCGTTCGCGAGAGCGTATCCTTCTATCCCGCTCCTCGCCCTGTCAGGTGAGCGAGAAGCAACTAGCGATGACGCAATACGAGTGTCGACAAAATTATCTCGTGGTGCGCATCTTAGCCCGGCTGATCGTCCTAGTCTATTCCTAATATCATTCTACGAATTCTGTAGAGATGGATGTTCTTGACAAATATGCATAACTCAAAGGCTAAAGCAATGTTATTCTTTGAGTTATGCATATTAATTGTCAAGTTATGCACATTTGTCAGATAGCTGTGTACCAGTATATAAGTGACTTAAATACCGATACACAGCTATCTGCATTCTTTAGCCCACACATTGCCCGAATTCATCGTTTTTGTAATAAAAATTCTTTTTGTGATAAATTTATAAACGATCCTAATTAAATAGATCTTGAACTAGTTACTTACATTAATGCGAATGAATATGGAAATCAAAATTTTTTCTTTGACTTTTGGAAACAACTTTTCATACAAAGTACCCACGCGACCAAGTTATCCTAATCTTACCCTAACCTTAATATTATAAATGCGAAAGTAACTCTGTCTGTCTGTTACTCTTTCACGCCAAAACTACTGAACGGATTTGAATGAAAGGGTATAGCCGCAGCCCCATAGTGAAACTGCCCCTGGCTGAAATGTATACCTTTCTTAGAAGCGTTTATAGGTCTTATTATTATATACCATTTTACAAATTTTCAAGCCTGGAATCGCCTTGGTTTGGATAAAAAACAAAAAAAATAAAAAATCTTTTTGAATTTTTTTAAGCTAAATTAATGGTTCGATTTCTTTGAAATTCGGATTATACATGGTACTAATAGCGATACATTTGCAAAAAAATAATCAAGGTTGTAACTTATATACAAAGGCCTAAAAAAATATTTTTTTGTTTTTAAAATTTTTTTTTTACTATTTACAAGAGGGCGACAACCTCAATTTTAAGGTATGTAATGCACAATATAATATTGTATAAAATATATTTTTTTCATAGAAATCCATTTGTGGCAACATGGTAAAAAAAATAAAAATGTCTTACTAATGCAGGCCATTCGTCCTACCACCATTAGGAAGTTATGAGCGGTGGTAGCCTAGTGGTTTACAACGCGCCTTCCATGCTCCGGGTCCGGGTGCTTCCATGGTCCGGGTTCGACTCCTGGCATGCACCTCTGTGCGTATTTTTACCATTAGCTCGGCGGTGAGGGAAACCATAGTGAGGAAACCTGCACGTTTCGAATAGTTTCTGAAACGTGTAACCATGATTCAGTTGGTCTGGTTCACCTGTTAAATGGTTGCGAAGGTCAGACGGCAGTCGCTTCATTGTAATTACCAGACTTTCCAAATCCTGAATTATGGTCTAAGCGCACCCTGGGTTCCAAAGCGACAGTTTTGGATGCAACCTGGAATAACACGCAAAGATGAAGATAAGATGAAGAGTAATAACTATAAATATTTGAATACAATTTTGCGCAAATTGAGCTAGTCCTAGGCTAAGCAAAGCTTATTTTATGTACTAGGCGAAGGTAGGTACTCATACATAATTATAGAAAAAATCACAAATGCATAAATAAAATACATAAAAAACACCCAAGACCAAAGAACACTAGCCATACTCATCACACAAAAGTTTGTCCTGGCCAGAATTTTGATACATTTGAATTTTAATGCGAACATTATTATTTTGAATTCGAATTTCGAACACGCGTTGCCTATTGCAACGCGTGTATGTATGTAACAAATGTAACGCTGAAATATTTTTAAACATGTTAATGCCCAGCTGCTGATTACGTTTAGTACCGATTAGTTATAATTAAAATCAGTAATTTAAAAAAAAACCGACTTCAAGATTACAGACACTATATATTTTTTGTAGTTTTTCAATAACCACCGAGTCAATTTTGATAAAATGTTTATGGGACCACCGCTGAATAATGGCCTACTAAACAAAAAAGAATCATTAAAATCAATTCATAATTGGTGGAGAAATTGAGTAACATACATACAAAAAAAAACATACGGGTCGAATTGAGAACCTTTATGAAGTCGGTTAAAAATAAATTCTGGCCAAGGCAAACTTTTGTGTGATGAGTATGGCTATGTGTTCTTTGGTCGTGGGTGTTTTTTATGTATTTTATTTATGCATGTATGCATTTTTCTATATATGTATGAGTATTTACCTTCGCCTAGTACATAAAATAAGCTTTGCTTAGCCTAGGACTAGCTCAATTTGCGTAAAATTGTATTCAAATATTTATAGTTATTACTCTTCATCTTATCTTCATCTTTGCGTGTTATTCCAGGTTGCATCCAAAACTGTCGCTTTGGAACCCAGGGTGCGCTTAGACCATAATTCAGGATTTGGAAAGTCTGGTAATTACAATGAAGCGACTGCCGTCTGACCTTCGCAACCATTTAACAGGTGAACCAGACCAACTGAATCATGGTTACACGTTTCAGAAACTATTCGAAACGTGCAGGTTTCCTCACTATGGTTTCCCTCACCGCCGAGCTAATGGTAAAAATACGCACAGAGGTGCATGCCAGGAGTCGAACCCGGACCATGGAAGCACCCGGACCCGGAGCATGGAAGGCGCGTTGTAAACCACTAGGCTACCACCGCTCATAACTTCCTAATGGTGGTAGGACGAATGGCCTGCATTAGTAAGACATTTTTATTTTTTTTACCATGTTGCCACAAATGGATTTCTATGAAAAAAATATATTTTATACAATATTATATTGTGCATTACATACCTTAAAATTGAGGTTGTCGCCCTCTTGTAAATAGTAAAAAAAAAAATTTTAAAAACAAAAAAATATTTTTTTAGGCCTTTGTATATAAGTTACAACCTTGATTATTTTTTTGCAAATGTATCGCTATTAGTACCATGTATAATCCGAATTTCAAAGAAATCGAACCATTAATTTAGCTTAAAAAAATTAAAAAAGATTTTTTATTTTTTTTGTTTTTTATCCAAACCAAGGGGATTCCAGGCTTGAAAATTTGTAAAATGGTATATAATAATAAGACCTATAAACGCTTCTAAGAAAGGTATACATTTCAGCCAGGGGCAGTTTCACTATGGGGCTGCGGCTATACCCTTTGGTATACAGATGGTCTAGACCCTGGGAAAGGACATAGGCTACCTTTTATTGCGAAAAATGGTTTAAAAATGATTAAATAATAAAAAATGCTACCCGGACGGAATCGCGGGTAACAGCTATTTTGTGTAAGTCGAAAAAAAATTACGATGAATTTCAAAAAGTACCTTGAACACACTTTGTTATTCAAAATAGTTCGTAGAACACGTGGTTAAAGCGATGTAAATGTTCATAGATACACCCTGTATTATAAACAGTAATAGTGGTATAGATGAGAACGTAAAACGTGCCAGCCTATAAAATAGAATAATTATGTTATAGAGGTTTATATAGCCATACTGCCATGTACATTATATACCTACTGTTCCACTGCAGGGCAAAGTCCTCCATCATAGAAATTAAGTCATCACTCGCTACTATGATGGGATTATAAATTAAAAACAATATACAGGGTGTATCTGTGAACATTTACATCCCTTTAACCACGTGTTCTACCAATTATTCTGAACAACATTTGTTCAACGACTTTTCGAAATTCATCGAAAATTTTTCGACTTCTTATACAAAATGACGAAATCACGTGACTGACTTAGTATGAAAACTTATTTTTTTATGCGAATTTCCAAAAGTCAAGGTACAAAATGTTGTTCAAAATGGTTGGTAGAACGCGTGGTTAAAAGGTTGTAAATGTTCAGACCCTGGAGGTCAATTCTCGGTTTTCGCCTCCTACTCGTACTTATGTCGAATCGACTTCATGGAATCGCACAACCAATAGGAGAACACAGATTACAGTCGACATTCCTTATCATTTTCTTCTATTGGTCTATGCGTTCCATGAAAGATCGACTCGACATAGAAGGCCTCCAGGCTGCCAAATTCTCGGTTTTCGCCTTCTATGTCGAGTCGACTTTATGGAACGCAGAACCAATAGGAGAACACAGATTACAGTCGACATTCCTTATCTTGTTCTCCTATTGGTCTATTGCGTTCCATGAATGATCAACTCGACATAGAGGGCGTAAACCGAGATTTGGCCTCCAGTATGGATTTAGAATTAAAGATGAGAAATGAAATAAAAAACCTTTTTGCTGTTGTTTTACTGTTTCATTCCGTTTGTCAGTTTTTATTCAGTTGTTAAGTTAGTATGCGGGTTCCAGCTCATCAGCAAGGGGCTGTTCCGGTACAGTCGTCTCCACGATCTCGTCATCCTCATTGGGGACGTAGGCGGTGAACCTGAGTGTTAAACATTGATGATTTTAGTTAATTACCTGGTAATTTATAGGAGTACTAGTGGCCCGCCCTCACTTCGCTTCGGGACCGTAATTCAGAAATGAACTAATAGATGGCGCTGTGCTCAATTACATCGCGCAAGCGTTTCGTGTTTTCGGTTTACCTATAAGCCTTGTCGTTGTCTATAGAAATTATCTCTTTATAAATAGTATGATTGATTGATGATGATGATGATAATAATGGTCATAATGTTTAATTGTTTAAATATATTGTTTGTATAAATGAATGAAATGAATCCATACTAATATATAAATGTTCGGGATCTCCTTGCGCGATCGTGTCAGAAATGATGAGATCCGCAGAGATCTAAGGTCGCGGACATAGCCCAAAGAATTGCGTAGCTCAAGTGGCAATGGGCAGGGCACATTGCGAAGAGAACTGACGGCCGTTGGGGTGGAAAGGTCCTTGAATGGAAGGCCGCGTGCAGGAGGGCGCAACCGTGGTAGGGCTCCCACCAGGTAGACCGACGATCTAGTGAAGGTCACGGGAGTACCTTGGATGCGGGGAGCACAGGACCGATCTGTGTGGAGAACTTTGGGGGAGGCCTATGAATAGGGCCGCCGCAAGCGGGCGTTGAAGGCGTAAGGCCCAGGGGGACGGCATATTGAGCGACTTCTCAGCAGTAAGTAGCGTTGCTAGTTAGTAGGGAGACTAGGGCGGCATAATCGGTATAGCACGCGGGCGCCGAAACAGCTGGCTGCGGGCCTGCCTATGTCCAGCAGTGGACGTCTATTGGCTGAAATGATGAAAATTCTCTAAACCTAACCTGGCTTTGTTCAGGGCCTCATCACTCCAAGCTCCCGGGCAGTTGTAGTGGCGCTGCAGGCGCAGGATGTCCCATCCACTAATCTGACGCAACGAGCCGACCGTGCCAGTGTGTTGCTGGAAATTGAAAGAGGTTTTATACGAAGGACGTCCGATAATAAAACAGCGTACTATCCAGTTTTTAGATGTTTCCGGGATGGTGAAGTCGAAGGCCAAGATCCATTTTGGGTCGGTGGGCCAGCGTAGTAAGTTAGTTTTCATAAAAAAAAAACAAGTCTCACCGCCCCATTGGTTTAGAGGTTCGTTTCCCAGGTTGAAAAGTCAAAAAGTATGTTTCGATTTTTTTCGGGTTTCGGGTTTTTGAACATCAATCCGCATTAGGCAAGCGTGGTGATTGGGCTTTATCCCATTATATACCTAATCGATGACTTGATTTCTATGATGGAGGCATTGGAGGCCTTTGCCCTGCAGTGGGACTGTATTTAGTGTGACCTTACACAAGCGTCTTTTTCCGCACACGCAACGACCGAAAACGCTAGTGCGGTGAGGTCGCCGGCAAGACTCCAACGCTGAAAAGAAGCTAATAGTGTGGGCTCACTTTTTTTGTACTCACCCTCAACACCTGCATGGTAGGGCGTCCGTTGCGACTCGCGCTGAAGAGGCCATAGTGCATCATGCTGCCGTACTCGTACGGAAGACGCTGCATGTCAAAGTGCTGGGCTGGGTCTCTGTTGAAGGCGAACCGGTATCCTGCGCAAGATTTAAAAAATATTAGTCTACATTCAGGTACAAAAAAGAGTACATGCACTTAAAAATAACTCGACACATACATTTATTTATCTAAAATGATAACAAATACCTGATATAAATGGGGCTAAAGACGAGGATGTATCTAAGTAAATATATTTAATAGGTACCTAGAACGTACGTGTATAGGATAGGATCCTGGCTATTTTAGTCTGCCTAACTCCGCCCAGAAGCCCAAAAGCGTCTTGGAAACTTCGCAGGCTTAGCGGAATGACCTCGCAGATCCGAGGATGTCAACGGAAGGAAATCCTCATAATTAATTTATTATGAGTTTTTTTTTTATATTGAGGTCAATCAAGATGACCTCTCTCCGCCAGATGGTAAGCGGCCGGGAGATCCAAATATGAGGTTGACAGGCACAAAATTACATCATCATTTCCCTGCCCTGTTCCCAGGTTATCTGGGGTCGGCGCAGTATGTTTTCTTCTTCCATTCGTCCCTGTCATTCGTCATCGTATCAACAAAATTACATATATATTATTAATGCGAAAAGCTGTTGATATTTAATATAGATTGGATGCGTCTAGCTGAAGACAGGGTGAAATAGCGAACATAGGGGAGGCCTACGTCCAGCAGTTGACTGAGACAGGCTGATGATGATGATGATAATAGTGTCTCTTTATAAAGAGTATAGATTTAAAAACATACGGTCCATTATATTGTCCCAAAGTACCCTGATGTAGCTGTCGCGAGGTGGAGACTGGTGCATGTGCGAGAAGCCGAGGATGTGGTAGAACTCGTGGGCAATGACGATGGCGTTCAAGCAGCCTTGGCCGATGGTGTTGCGGGCCACGTTCATGTTATGAGCGGTCCTTGAGGGGTTGAAGCCAAGGTGCGCGTAACAGCCAGTTGCTCTGCCCTGAGAGCATAGAAAAACATTATGTGAGACACCGATAGATTATCTTTATCATCATAGGGATGCTCGGTCCGGGCACTTTGTGTTCGATACTTTGGATAGCAATGGATTGTTATACACTGCATCGATCCAATAGATTTGATACGATTTTTTGGATCGATTCAGTAACGCATCAAGTATTTTAAAGAATGAAACTAGTGGGATAAACCGACCACACTAAGGAGATTTAGATGGTTCAAGATAATCAAATTAATATCTACACAAAGATAATGAGTGTTATATAGAGGTAAACGAGTGCCTATCTTTGCCGTTAAGGTAGATTGAAATTAAACATTAACAAAACCTAATGAATTATCTGGGCCTAAACATAAACGGACTACGTTTAAACAACCTAAGATTCCACGACTACTGGGGCAAATGGTACAAACATTAGCAAAAAAGTAAAGAAGTAGGTCTGGAGATGAACGGGCTGTGGTATCACTCCGATCGAGCTGGCACATTCATGCTAATGCGTGGCTCTCTCGCGGTTAGTAAAAATCATTTTCTGTCCAATATATATTAATGAGGACAATCAAGATGAGCTCGCTCCACCTGATGGTAAGCGGCTGTGAATTCCAAATAAAGGTTGACAGGCACAAAAGAACAGTACCAATTGAGTCTGTCATACTCACCACGAAGGCCTGAGATGCCGTTTCACGTCCTACCTAAAAACCCAGGATTTAAATATCACCAAAAACGTTAAAAAAAGCGTTGACTTACAGTGATCGTCATAAACTGGCGGTCGCTGCTGGTCCTCAGCCGGAATCGTACGCATGTCCTCCGCATGATGGTGTCCATAACACTTATAATGTGTCTTTGTTGCGCTTGAGCTGAAAACAAAATTCTCATTATTGTTGCTGACCTTTTTTTACATTGAGGTCAATCAAGATGACCTCTCTCCGCCAGATGGTAAGCGGGCAGTGAGATCCAAATATGAGGTTGACAGGCATAAAATAATTAATATTGTATAAATTTATCTTGTGTATACTTTGGTGTAATTGCACTGTAAAATACCAAGTGTCCTTAAATAAATAAATAAATAACAGTATACTTGGTATTGAGTCTGTCATCCTCACCTTGAAGGCCTGCTGAGATGCAGTTTCACGCCCCGCCTAAAAACCCAGGATTATAAGAAGACGGAAGCACATGAACTGGAAGGGCATTCCACGACTTGATGGCTCGGGGCAGGAATGAGGAGCTAAATCTCTTGGTGTGCGTCGTCATTGTCTGGATGGTACGCGGTTGGCAACTTTGTCCTAACTAGTTTTTCTATTTTTGTAATAGTTACAATCTTTGCCAATAGATGGCGCTGGATGTCTATTACATCGCGCCAGTGTTTCGTTTCTTAGGGTTATCTATAGCAGCGTCGACAAAAGACTAAAGTGACCGACATAGTTTATCGAATCAGCATGCTGAAGTGGCAATGGGCCATATCTGTCGAAAAACTGACTACCGTTGGGTAGCAAAATTCTTGAGTGAAGACCGCGACTCGGAAAGCGTAGTGTAGGACGGCCTCCGGCTAGATGGAGTGACGATCTGCGAAAAGCTGTTGGTATACACTGGATGCGTCTAGCCAAAGACAGGATGAAATAGCGAACATAGGGGAGGCCTACGTCCAGCTGTTGACTGTTGGCTGATGATGATGATGATAGTAGTGTCTCTTTATAAAGAGTATAGATTTAAAAACATACGGTCCATTATATTGTCCCAAAGTACCCTGATGTAGCTGTCGCGAGGTGGAGACTGGTGCATGTGCGAGAAGCCGAGGATGTGGTAGAACTCGTGGGCAATGACGATGGCGTTCAGGCAGCCTTGGCCGATGGTGTTGCGGGCCACGTTCATGTTATGAGCGGTCCTTGAGGGGTTGAAGCCAAGGTGCGCGTAACAGCCAGTTGCTCTGCCCTGAGAGCAAAGAAAACATTATGTGAGACACCGATAGTTTTCTTTATCATCATAGGGATGTTCGGTCCGGGCACTTTGTGTTGATAGGTACTCTGGATAACAATGGCTTGTTCTACACTGTATCGATCCAATAGATTTGATACGATTTTTTGGATCGATCCAGTAACGTATCAAGTATTTTAAAGAATGAAACAAGTGGGATAAAACGATCACACTAAGAATTTTTAGATGGTTCAAGATAATCAAATGTAATATCTACACAAAGATCACCAAAAACGTTAAAAAAAGCGTTGACTTACAGTGATCGTCATAAACTGGCGGTCGCTGCTGGTCCTCAGTCGGAATCGTACGCACGTCCTCCGCATGATAGTGTCCATAACACTTATAATGTGTCTTTGTTGCGCTTGAGCTGAAAACAATATTCTCATTATTGTTGCTGACCTTTTTTTTTAGATTGAGAACATTCAAGATGACCTCACTTCATCTGATGGTAAGCGGCCGTGAGATCCAAATATGAGGTTGACAGGCACAAAATAACAATATACTTGGTATTGAGTCTGTCATCCTCACCCCGAAGGCCTGAGATGCCGTTTCACGTCCTACCTAAAAACCCAGGATTATAAGAAGACGGAAGCACATGAACTGGAAGGGCATTCCACGACTTGATGGCTCGGGGCAGGAATGAGGAGCTAAATCTCTTGGTGTGCGTCGTCATTGTCTGGATGGTACGCGGTTGGCAACTTTGTCCTAACTAGTTTTTCTATTTTTGTAATAGTTACAATCTTTGCCAATAGATGGCGCTGGATGTCTATTACATCGCGCCAGTGTTTCGTTTCTTAGGGTTATCTATAGCAGCGTCGACAAAAGACTAAAGTGACCGACATAGTTTATCGAATCAGCATGCTGAAGTGGCAATGGGCCATATCTGTCGAAAAACTGACTACCGTTGAGGTAGCAAATTTCTTGAGTGAAGACCGCGACTCGGAAAGCGTAGTGTAGGACGGCCTACACTACGCTAGACTAGATGGAGTGACGATCTGCGAAAAGCTGTTGGTATACACTGGATGCGTCTAGCCAAAGACAGGATGAAATGGCGAACATAGGGGAGGCCTACGTCCAGCTGTTGACTGTTGGCTGATGATGATGATGATAGCAGTGTCTCTTTATAAAGACTATAGATTTAAAAACATACGGTCCATTATATTGTCCCAAAGTACCCTGATGTAGGTGTCGCGAGGTGGAGACTGGTGCATGTGCGAGAAGCCGAGGATGTGGTAGAACTCGTGAGCAATGACGATGGCGTTCAGGCAGCCTTGGCCGATGGTGTTGCGGGCCACGTTCATGTTATGAGCGGTCCTTGAGGGGTTGAAGCCAAGGTGCGCGTAACAGCCAGTTGCTCTGCCCTGAGAGCATAGAGAACATTATGTTAGACACCGATAATTATCTTTATCATCATAGGGATGTTCGGTTCGGGCACTTTGTGTCGATACTTTGGATAGCAATGGATTGTTATACACTGCATCGATCCAATAGATTTGATACGATTTTTTGGATCGATCCAGTAACGTATCAAGTATTTTAAAGAATCAAACAAGTGGGATAAAACGACCACACTAAGGATTTTTAGATGGTTCAAGATAATCAAATGTAATATCTACACAAAGAGAATGAGTGTTATATAAACAAGTGCCAGTTTTGCCGAAATTTAAGGTAGGTATATTGAAAATAAACATTTAATAAAACGTACCGCCAGGTAAATATTTATGAAATATCTGGGGCTAAACATAAACGGACTACGTTTAAACAACTTAAGATTTGCAGACGACTTGGTTCTACTGAAGAAGACTCAACGACTACTGGGGCAAATGGTACAAACATTAGCAAAAAAGTAAAGAAGTAGGTCTGGAGATGAACGGGCTGTGGTATCACTCCGATCGAGCTGGCACATTCATGCTAATGCGTGGCTCTCTCGCGGTTAGTAAAAATCATTTTCTGTCCAATATATATTAATGAGGACAATCAAGATGAGCTCGCTCCACCTGATGGTAAGCGGCTGTGAATTCCAAATAGAGGTTGACAGGCACAAAAGAACAGTACCAATTGAGTCTGTCATCCTCACCCCGAAGGCCTGAGATGCCGTTTCACGTCCTACCTAAAAACCCAGGATTGTAATATCACCAAAAAAGTTACAAAAAGCGTTGACTTACAGTGATCGTCATAAACTGGCGATCGCTGCTGGTCCTCAGCCGGAATCGTACGCACGTCCTCCGCATGATGGTGTCCATAACACTTATAATGTGTCTTTGTTGCGCTTGAGCTGAAAACAAAATTCTCATTATTGTTGCTGACCTTTTTACATAGAGAACATTCAAGATGACCTCATGCTAAAGTGGCAATGGGCTGGCCATATCTGTCGAAAAACTGACTACCGTTGAGGTAGCAAATTCTTGAGTGAAGACCGCGACTCGGAAAGCGTAGTGTAGGACGGCCTACACTACGCTAGACTAGATGGAGTGACGATCTGCGAAAAGCTGTTGGTATACACTGGATGCGTCTAGCCAAAGACAGGATGAAATGGCGAACATAGGGGAGGCCTACGTCCAGCTGTTGACTGTTTGGCTGATGATGATGATGATAGCAGTGTCTCTTTATAAAGAGTATAGATTTAAAAACATACGGTCCATTATATTTGTCCCAAAGTACCCTGATGTAGGTGTCGCGAGGTGGAGACTGGTGCATGTGCGAGAAGCCGAGGATGTGGTAGAACTCGTGAGCAATGACGATGGCGTTCAGGCAGCCTTGGCCGATGGCTGTTGCGGGCCACGTTCATGTTATGAGCGGTCCTTGAGGGGTTGAAGCCAAGGTGCGCGTAACAGCCAGTTGCTCTGCCCTGAGAGCATAGAAAACATTATGTGAGACACCGATAATTATCTTTATCATCATAGGGATGTTCGGTCCGGGCACTTTGTGTTGATACTCTGGATAACAATGGCTTGTTATACACTGCATCGATCCAATAGATTTGATACGATTTTTTGGATCGATCCAGTAACGCATCAAGTATTTTAAAGAATGAAACTAGTGGGATAAAACGACCACACTAAGGATATTTAGATGGTTCAAGATAATCAAATGTAATATCTACACAAAGAGAATGAGTGTTATATAGAGGTAAACGAGTGCCTATCTTGCCGTTAAGGTAGATTGAAATTAAACATTAACAAAACCTAATGAATTATCTGGGCCTAAACATAAACGGACTACGTTTAAACAACCTAAGATTCCACGACTACTGGGGCAAATGGTACAAACATTAGCAAAAAAGTAAAGAAGTAGGTCTGGAGATGAACGGGCTGTGGTATCACTCCGATCGAGCTGGCACATTCATGCTAATGCGTGGCTCTCTCGCGGTTAGTAAAAATAATTTTCTGTCCAATATATATTAATGAGGACAATCAAGATGACCTCGCTCCACCTGATGGTAAGCGGCTGTGAATTCCAAATAGAGGTTGACAGGCACAAAAGAACAGTACCAATTGAGTCTGTCATACTCACCACGAAGGCCTGAGATGCCGTTTCACGTCCTACCTAAAAACCCAGGATTGTAATATCACCAAAAACGTTAAAAAAAGCGTTGACTTACAGTGATCGTCATAAACTGGCGGTCGCTGCTGGTCCTCAGCCGGAATCGTACGCACGTCCTCCGCATGATGGTGTCCATAACACTTATAATGTGTCTTTGTTGCGCTTGAGCTGAAAACAAAATTCCCATTATTGTTGCTGACCTTTTTTTACATTGAGAACATTCAAGATGACCTCACTCCACCAGATGGTAAGCGGCCTTGAGATCCAAATTATGAGGTTAACTGTACCTCATAATTTGGATCTCAAGGCCGTTTGAATACTGTGTTGTCTATGTGTACGTTTTGTTTGTTATAGATGCTGTTTTTACTAAAAAAGAACTCGATTCATTGACATACACACTCAAAATAACCGGTCAATTTCAACACAACGTAACGTGTCTCTTTATTCACTAGGCCGAATTAAAGTGCCCAAGAGCACGGTCCAAGCCAAATCGAAAAAAAGAAACTTACTGAATTCGTTTTGGAGAAACTGATACGGGACTATGCGGTTCGGCCAACGCCTGTTGGGCCTGATGTAGGCCATGCGGCTGCCGGAGTGGTAGGCCACCATGTCCTCGATCTGCTCGTCGCTCAGCAGGATGTCGCCCTGGTACCGGCCGCTGTTCTCCAACACGGTGCCGTTAGGGTTGAGTGCCATGCGCTCTTCGAGGGTGAGGCCATCGTCTGAGGAGCAATTCCACTAATATTAAAACGGGAAAGTTTGTAAGTATGGATGGATGGATGTTTGCTCCTCTTCCATGCAAAAACTATCGAATGCATTTTAATGATACACTAGAATAACTCATAGGCTACAATTTATAAAAATATTTGAAGGATTGTCTAAAATATGACAGTGAGCGCCTCGTTCACCACCTCTGAGTAAAGTGTCAAGGTTCGGAGAAAATTGGCCCCTGGTCAGCGGACCAGGGGCCAATTTTCTCCGAACCTACCTAGAACAATTTAAATAATTTATTCAATACAAGGACCAATTTTCTTCCTTCCCGGGTATGAAGTTGCGGGCGGCCGCTAGTAATAAATAAAATTCACACAACATCTCATACATTGACCTGACTCCGTAGTAGACTAAGTAGCGCACTTGTGTTACAGATATCAGACAACAGAGGAAACACAAATACCTAGGTACACCGATAAATTCTAGTTGTTTTAATTCCGAGGTCCTGTATGATGATCTTTAAATACGCTAAAGGGGCTTTATTCATGTTACCTACATTATGAGGACTTAGGGAATACAACGACTAAAATTACATATTACAACCAGACATTGAACAAACACAAGATTATAACAAAAAATATTAAAATTGATTTTATTAAAGACTTTCACTGATTGAAATAAATAAATAAATGCGCCAGACAATCACACCAATCAACCTGGTCTCAAACTAGGGCAACCCCTGTACTATGAGTACCAGATGACTATAATCTGGGGGCGTCAACCCAGAACACCCAGACCCAAGACAAATTAGAAAATGTAGTTTCCTAAATTGACTTGACCGGGAATCGAACCCGGGACCTTTCGCGCTTCGGGCGATCACCTTAGCCAGCTGCGCCATCGAAGCCGTCAAAAGCTAATATTTAATATTTAAATATGAAAAAAGCTAATATTTTACCTTCTCTAGACTTTATCAGTGCTTCCATATATTCGTGGACCTGTTCTGGTGTCCTGAGGATGGCCTCCTCAGCCAGGGCTACAGCCAGCAGGCAGCACAAGACTAGCTTGGCACCCAACATCTTTGCAAGTTGTACTATGCACTGAATCCTTCGATATAAGTATTTATACTGTCATTGTGGTATTGGGGAGCTAATCCGTAATTTCATTTATCCGAGAATTCCGAGATATAAGCGGATTTCATAATCTGATCTATCACTTTGATTGATGTTACGCTCTACCTACCTACGCCAATGTTTACTAATCAGTCAGTACTTATAATGCACTAGGTACAATCTGCACGTTTGCTTCTCTTTCCTTACTTCACAAAATTTATTAAAAAAAAAAATCTTCAGCATCACCGGTTTAAAGTACAATTCTTTTGGATTCGGTGTGTGTGTTTAAACCTTTTTACTTTTAAAGTAGGTACTCTATTCTGAAGGTACATAAGAAAACTTATATCAAATTTTTGACAAAATTATAGGTAAGTAGTTAAGAGAAATTTCATAAAAAATACCTACTTATTTTCCACCAAAAATGTCTAAGATCATCAGTGGCAAAAATTGTTCGATTGTTTTCATTCTGAACTTACGGGGTGTACTTATTAACCCTGTAACTTAAAAAAATAAATGTTTTTTTATACAATGTTTATTTTTTTTATTAATGGTGAGTTGATTGACGTAAATCCAAAGCCTTCGTTGGCTTGGTTGGAGCCAACAACGAAGGCTTAGCTTTGGTGTTTGAGGGGTTGGGGAAAGACCCCTCAAACCCCCAAGAGTTGGGGGTAACTCGTCCCAAAAAACTCGTCACAGAATTTCAAGATTTTTTTGCTGGTCTAGCCTTACGTCACCAATATTTTATTGTTTTGTAGAGTTTAGTAAATATCATCGCAAGAACAGTGATCACCAAAAAGATCTTGAAATTCTGTGACGAGTTTTTTGGGATGAATTGCCACCTCACACATCTTTGCCTAACACTATTTAGAATCTAGGTAGGTAGGTATTACTCGTGTGTAGGTACAGTCAACAGCAAAAGTAGATGATTAAAATCAAAAACTCTGTGAACCACTTTGTGTTGATATGGAGTTCCCCCCTCCCCCCCTAGATACGCCCATGTTTTTTTTTAATATGGCCTGTGTTGTGTTCATGACACATTTAATTTTGCCAATGTCAAGTGTAGGTTGATAAATTGTAGTCAACAGTCGAAGTCACAGTCACTCAATAAAACGCCGGTGTTTAGCGTTTTAATGTCCTAAGGATTCTGTGGAGACTATTTTTAACAAAGCCGTAGGTTTTAAGACTCTATTAGGTCAAAGCAAGTTGTTCACGTGACAACTTACTCGACACACAATAGCAGTGTTAAAAACGACACAATTCAATGATTCTTATATTAATATCACCCTGCGGCACTTCACTGCACAAAGTAACACCAAATTTGTACACTAAAACCACTAGATACTAATTAAAATCTTTGGATTGCATCAGCCGATGCGGCTTGTTTCACAATTACCCACAGAATTCTACGCCCATGTTTGCAGATGTTCATGGGCGGCGGAGATTACTTATTAACATGTGACCCGTTTGTCACCAATTAATAAAAAAATACACTCTACCCATTACCCTATTGTCCAGAGTGGTTAAGACAAGGGCACTTCAGTAGGCTTGCTTGATTGTCTAGTTCAGAGTTTCTCAAACTTTTTCACTCTACGACCCTCCCATATTTCGGGGCCCATACTTATTACAAATGCTTATAGTAAGTTCATTATTGTTAAAAACGGCCACTTTTAGCAATAATTGACATTATTGTTACTTGTTGCGTGTTTTATACAGGATGTAACAAAAAGGGGGTATCAACCATAAAGGGAAATAATGTGTACCTTGTGTAGATGCTATATGCAAAGTTTCAAATTAATAAAAAAATAATTTAGGTAAAGATAAACAATCTTACCTTAATTAATTTATAAAATGTTGTATGCAAACAATTGTCAGGAATGCAAGGGGCGGTAACTATTCAAAAAGGAGCGGTCAAAGGTTAATATCCCTATCAGCTGATTGCTCATTAGTGATGTGCAAATTGAAATAGATTTCACGAAGAATCGGATTTCAATTAAATATTAATAATCGTAATATTAACTTGGCAGGTTAAAAACTCTAATTTGAGATTTGTAAAGTGTGTCAGAATCGGTTCACTTTGGGATGATACCCCCTTTTTGTTACACCCTGTATATTGCATTGCATCTTGAAAAATTCAATTTACTTTTATCTAACTCTGTAAATGTTTTTCTTTCTTAAAAAAGATCGTATTTACACCACAATCAGTGTAAGTAAATAGGTTGGCGGCGCTAGTTTCATTCGTATAGCCCCTTAAGCATTTGTGGTACAGATATCAGTTAACAGAGGAAACACAAATATAAGTAATCCTTAAATACATATGTATATTACACCCAGAATATATTCTATTCTATTCTATTCTATTCAGACACTGAACAAACACATCACACGAATGTTTGTCCAGGGTGGGGATCGAACCCACGACCTTTGGCGTATGAGGTTTGGTGTTTGGTGTATGGTTTGAGCGCCGGTTGAGACGTAAGGGTTGCGGGTTCGATTCCCGCACCAACACAAATGTTTGTTGATGAAATAGATATTTGTGTTTTGTCTGGGTGTTTGTGGTTCCTTCGTTTTTACTGGTTTCCATAGTACAAGGGAAAACCTTAATTTGGGACCAGGACAATGTATGTGATGTTGTCTCAATTTATTTATTTGTTTATTTTTGAGGTAGGGCCACAACCAAATGTGCCATCCAGCCAGCCAATAATCTTCAGTAATACCCCAGCCGGGCCATAACCATTTGAGAAACAGGGGTCTAATTGAAAACTGATTCCGTGCTATAAGGGAGGTCCGTGGTTAGTAAAAAAAACATCTCATTTTCATTGCGACATCATTTATTACGGCAGTTAGTTATCCAGGTCCTCAGAACTCATTAACCATCATCATATACAGGGATGCCGGTGTTTAAAAAATAACCCTGTATACTATCAGCGTCGAGTGCTTCCACCGTTTGAGAAACACGGATCTAGTTGAAAACTGATTTCGTGCTAAAGGAGTTCGATGGTTATGTGAACCCTTAATCTGGCACAGGGAAAATAGTTCCCACCAGATTTTGAACCTTATCCATCACGACATAAGAGCCAAATCCAATGAAACTGTTAAATGACTCATTCCCTATTAGGGGTTAAAAAAAAATCTCATTTTTATTGCGACATCATTTATTACGGCAGTTAGTCATCGACATCCTCAGTACTCATTCGTAATCATCATCATATATACCATCAGCGTCGACAACCTCCAGCTCGTCAGCCAGCGGCAGATTATCGACCTTCTTCTCGGTGAGGTCGACGCCGTTGTCAGCGACTTCGTATACCGTGGTCCTGGCCTTCTCCAAGGCCCCAGAGCTCCAGGCTCCAGGGCAGTTGTAGTGGCGGGCGATGCGCCAGATGTCCCAGCCGGTGACTCGGACGGTCTGGCCTAGTACGCCGCTGTAGTGCTGAAAGGTACGAGTATTGAGTAAATAATAAATAAATAAATAGTCAATTCTTACTATGATTATAAAACCTTGTCTTGCGATTTATTGGTGGAAACTTATGCAAACTTCTTCAAAGAAATAGCTTGATTAGGTACATTATCAAATTACTAGTAGCTCGCCCTCGCTTCGTTTTATAAGCATAATTAGTTTCGTCAGCTTCAGCATATTTGACTGGCCGGTTGGCGCAATGGTAGTGACCCTGCCTCATACGCCAAAGGTCGTGGGTTCGATCCCTACCCTGGACAAACATTCGTGTGATGAACACTTGTGTTTGTTCAGTGTCTGGGTGTATTTAAGTATTATATTTGTGATCCTCTGTTGTCTGATATCTGTGACACAAGTGCATAAGCTACTTAGTACGGAGTCAGGTCAATGTATGAGATGTTGTGTGAATTTATTATTATTATTATAGTTTACCAATAGATGGCGCTGAGCTGTTTTAGCCTTTTCGGTTTGTATATAGGGATTTTCGATGTCTATACAACTTATGTCTTAGTAAATACTATAGATTTTTGACTCACTCTAGTGGTGGAGATGGTAGGGCGTCCATTCCTGCTGAAGAAGTGGGTGCCGTAGTGCATACAACTGCCGTACTCGTAAGGAAGGCGCAGATTTGATACGATGCTCTGATCATAACTGTAGAAGTTGTGTGCCATACCTGCGAGGAAAAACTCATCATCATTTCCAATCGCCCAAAGCTTCTCTTATGAGCCCATGGTAAGTTTGGACCTTGATCCAGGACTTGGGAAGTCTGGTAATTACAATGATGCAACTTCTGACCTTTGCTACCCTAACAGAGGAACTAGAGTAACTGAATCAAGGTAATACTTGCTGAAAAGATCTGAAACGTGGTTTCCTCACGGGAATTTTCCTCTCAATTAGCCTTCCTTCCCATTTAAGTCAGAGGAAGGCAAGATACTAGCTAACTACAAGATGACGATCGTCTACGCATGTAATCTCATGAAGTAGGTACAGACTTAAGACAAAAAACATGATTAATTAAACATACGAGTACCTATAATGCGTTTAGTCTAAGCCCTTGTAATTTATTTATTTAATGTGTCAAATTGAGAACGTGCCATTTCTTCATGAGATTACATGCCTAGACAATTGTCATTTGTGGTCATCTTTCGTGAATCGACCTGTATTAGCCGTGAGTACGAGCTGATCACATCCAAAATATTCATCTCATCTTAGAGACGATGGGCGTCTCGAAACTCAGACATACCTAGGTAAAGAAAGATTCTTACCTTGCTGGATATTTTCCCAGTGGATCCTGACGTAGTTGTACCTATTGTATGTGGATTGCATGTGCCAGAAGCCGAGGTTATGCATCAGCTCGTGGATGATGACGACAAAGTTCAGGCAACCATGGCCGGGGTTGTTCCGGGCCAAGTTCAGGGTGGAGATCTGACGGGGTTCCCACCACCCGACATGGGCGTAACAGCCTGTTGGTCTTCCCTAGGAATTCAAAAAATATCATCATCTTTTGAGTAAAATTCCAAAGATAAAATAATTTTTTGAACGAAAAAAGATTGTCATATCATCAAATACGAGTATAGTTGTGAATTGAGAGCCAAATTCAATATTTTGCTCGTAATAAAGCTTTGCTTGATGGGATTATCGTCAAAAGAAGGGAGATTCAAATGGGTGCTAAGTTTAACGATCTTCTTGGCTTTCATATACAAATTATTATAAACAACTAATTATAAAACTGCTTTAATATTTTTCGTTAGTGAGAATTAGCCATTATGAGAAATAGCCAGAGGTCAGACGATTGGACTTGGCACCTATTTAGTTTTCACTTTTCACGATGAACTCAACGAACAAAGCATATTTTAATATCAATATATTGAACTTAGCTTTCAATTCAGATTTGTGTTATTGTTTGGTAAGAGTTTGTCTATTCACTTGAATAAGAAGAGGAATATCATAATGATTCTTAAACGGAAATGAAGCATTGATGGCGGACCCTAACATAATGGGAGAGACAAAAGCACATACACTCTGATGGCTCAGCCATGGTGATAGAATTGTATCAGTTCGGGCGCCAAAAGGGCATATCTTGGGTAACTGGTCGTCGGTCAGTGGTGCGCACAGGCCATCGCTGGCGGGATGTAGTAAACGCGGACCTACAAGAATTGGAAGCAGAAGATTGGCGAAAAGCTTCACAAGACTGAGACAACTCGAATCGGAGGCCAACACTCATTTTGGGTCGTTGAGCCATCGGAGTATGTAAGTATATTAAATTATCCGTCGTCTACTTACAGTTACCCTGACCCAATGACGATCATTATTGTTTCTCAAGCGGAACCGAACACAAGTGTTTGCTTCGAGGGCATCCATGGCACCTCTGATGTGTCTCTGCTGTTGAACATCTGCAAAATAATAACAGAGTATACTTAGTCACAGTCACAGTATAGTGTACGCTCACAAGATATTGAGGTGTGACGTCACTAGTAGCCATTTGTAGGTATAGAGCGTTTTTGGGCTTGCCCAAAATATTATGTGCTCTTAAAGTTGTCATATCTCAGGTAATTCAAATGTGAATCAAGTAATTCTTTCAACGATGTTTGTTAAATTGAGGGGTCTTTTGATTAAACACATTAAAAAAAATAAGTCAATACCCTGGTTTGCCGCCTCTAGTATAAAAAAAAAAAATTCAGAAGATCATGGTATTTTGTGCTCTTGGACTGAACTACACTTACTGAACTCATTGTGTCCCCACTCGTACACCACAGTGTTGTGAGCCCAGCGTCTATGAGGCCTGACGTAGGCCATGCGGCCTCCAGTGGCGTAGCTGGTCACTATGTCCTCGATCTGCTCATCATCCAGCAGGATGTCTCCTTGGAACTTGCCGCTGTTCGCCCATTCGTTCCCTTCAGGGTGCTCCTCCATGCGATCCTCGAGTAGAAGACCATCGTCTGAAAATTTTATGTTGCTGTTACTATACCAGCATTGTGTTGCAGGTGATTATGGGCGGCGGCAATCGCTTACCATCAGGTGCTCGTCTACATAAAAAAGTAGACTAGAATTACCTTCTCTAGACTTTTCTAAGGCCTCCTTGAGTTCTTCGATTTGCTGCCTGCTCTTGGCAACTGGAGGGCCAGCTGCAGCCGCAGCTAGTAAGCTCCCAACCCAATGTAGGCAGGGCCGCTAGTGAATTGTAGGGTGGACTCCTGTTTCCGCGCTTATAATCCTACTTGGTCCATTGTACATACGTGTCCTGGCTATTATAGTCAGAATAAGTCCACCCAGAAGCGCAGAAGCTTTCTGGAAACATGCCAGGCTTCGCGAAGCGAGGATTTCCTCCTGTTGGCTTGTCACAGCATCGCACTCTAGTACTACGTGTGTGACTGATACTTCGGCGCTACAGTATCCCCTTCATAAGGGGGTGGTTGGTCGCGCCTAAAATTAAAACTTACTTACTTACTTTACTTAAAGTTTACCTGCATTTAAAGTGATAAATATTGTTATGCAATTCGTTTGTGCTACAAGGCTTGTAAAACTGGTTGTGGATCGGAGTATAGTGTTAGCAGCGCGCAACTTTACATAATATTGTGAGTATCATGTGGATAGCGTTGTGGGCTGCATTATTGTTAAAATAGCTTGTACTTTTGTGTTTAGAATAATATTTTATGTGTAGTTGTTTCCAATCCTTAATAAATAAAATAAAATTGAAAAAAAACGTATGTTTAATGTCTATTAATAATTCACCTTGACAATTATCTTAACATTTTCCGAAAATACATTGTCACTAATAATTCTTTCTTTACTTGCAGGTTATTACATACTCTAGGTACTTAGGCTGATTTCGGAATGTAACTAATCCATATTAATATAAATGCGAAGGTCATTCTGTCTGTCTGTCCGTCTTTCACGCCAAAACAACTAAAAAAATACGGTACACACACAAAGTATATAGCTAGAGCATGAGAATGAACATAGGCTACTTTTTAAATGAGGTATGGGGAATAAAAGAATAATCCAGCCAAATAAAGAAATTATTCCAGCCAGAGGCACTTATAGATAAGTGGATTAGAGTCCAAAATAAGTTAACCGTGGGAGAGTCTTCGGCATGAATGTACCGGATCGACTGAAGTGATACCACAGCCTCCTAGAATACCGTTTTCGTAGAGTGAGTGACTGTACCGGAGGCCCAATTGGGGGGAAAGGGGGTTAAAGGTAGGCAGCGCACTTTGATTTTATGTGATGGGTGGCAGACGGTGATACGGATCACTTTGATTTTGTAGCGATACCGGCCGCCTTGTAGGACCTGCAATAACAGTAGAGTCATAAGGGCTCTGCCAATCTTTAACCCCTTTTCCCCCAAATTAAGACTTGAGGCTCTACCTGTGTTGCAGGCGTTTATGGGCCGGCTGGCACTCGCTTACCATCAGGGACCCTTCATGCATTGCTTCTACGAAGTATCCCATACAAGACTAATGTTAACTAGAATTATCCTTATCTCTAGACTTTTTCTTAAGGCCACCTACACTTGAGTTCTTCGATTTGCTGCCTGCTCTTGGCAACTGGAGGGCCAGCTGCAGCCGCAGCTAGTAAGCAGCACAACACCACCGCTACACCATGCATTTTGGCAAACTGTTCTGCTGCAATTTTGCATTGTCCATTTATACTCCGGAATCAGATTAACTTTTTTGTCTTTACATTAATTCTGAGATAGCAATGCTATCTTTGTATTAATTAGTAACCATACATCAAAAGTGTTATCATGTCTAGCTATCTACTTCAAAATTCATAAGCATTGGTACTAACCCTTCTACACTTTAAGCCTAATGTGCCAAGAAAGTCTTGAAAACGATTTTTGTGGAACTAATGGAATTCCTATGTTTTTTTTATGTGATAGGTAGCAGACGAGCAGGCGGATCACCTGATGGTAAGCAATTGCCGTCGCCCATGGTTATTAAATCAATGGGATAAGCGATAACCCTATGACAATTTAAGTGGCACCATCAAATATTAATAAGTACTTCATTAGATAAAACGTTTTAGCAACAACAAACGAAAATAAAAATCAAATCTCAAAACAATAAATATCTGATAAATAAGTTATTGATACAATATTATCTAAAGTCTTGGATTGCACCTGTTTCGTCGATCTTTTTAAGTATTTTAAGCATATTTGTAGATTAGGAAGATAAACTGTATTGTAAGTCCTTTAATATTTATCGAAGGCACTTGACTTTACATAATTTATTAGACTACTAGCGGCTTGCCTCACTTCACTTCGGGACGATAGACCCAAACTAAACTGTGTTTATATATTATCAAAATGAAAATTGTAATGATCATACATAATTTGAAAAGAGTAACTAAGTACTGAGTTTCTTGCTGGTTCATCTCGGTAGAAATCGACTTTCCGAATCAGCGGTAGCTATATTTGACTAAATGTTCTGTATGGATTTTAACTGAATGAAGAATTTTTCTATTTCTAATTTTGGTCGTTGTCTATAGAAGATACGTCTTTATAAATCGTATAGAAGAAGATTGACTAAAGTCCTTAGATATATCTACAGGTTTGTGAGTTAATTCAAATCAAACATAATTAATACAATTCAGAAGGATTATCTAATAAGATATATGACTAACTATTCCGACCGCTTTTAAAGACGTAAGTACCTCAGGGCTTAATCTAATTCTAAGGACACTGTTCGGATGTCTAAATAAGACAATCAAGATAATTTCGATTATTTATTTAATTTGCTTGCCGTATTTCGTTTGGCCAAAAGTCGTCATGTGGTCCACAGGTAGTAAAGAGTCTTATAATTAACAATAGTAGTATCTCCGTGTCCTGGCTTTGGGCATACGATTAGGTCGGATCATTCGTTGTCCTCATCGAGTTGTTCATCGTCGATCGGTTCGAGCTCGTCTGCCAGCGGCAGGTTGTCGACCTTCTTTTCGATGAGTTCTACACCGTCCTCATCCACCTCGAAGACGGTAGTCCTGGCCTCCTCCAAGGCTTCCGCGCTCCAGGCTCCAGGGCAGTTGTAGTGGCGGCGGATACGGGAGATGTCCCAGCCTGTGACGCGCACAGTCTGACCCAGGGTTCCGCTATATTGCTGAAAAATAAAACAAAGATCCATAACAAACAACATCATCATACACCAGTGTCAGGTCCAAAGCCGGCTTACGTCCAAAGCTGTCGCTTCGGAAGCCAGGGTACGCTTAGGTCATGATCTAGCGCTTGGTAAGACTGGTAAGTTTATACTTACCTGGTAAGTTTATTATTAAAGCAAATGCCGTCATCTACTACTAAAAATATTTCGTCAAGACGAATCAAAGAAGCTGAAACTTGATGGGGTTGTGTCGTTTAAGTGCTGACTGCTGACTTTCTAGCTCCATAATTTAATCCTAGTCACCATATATCACCAAAAGTAGTCATCAAAACAAGGCAAACGGCTCGTTTGTTTCCTTGATGGGGCTTTTTGACCACCTTCCAGCTCCTTCATCAAATCAGACCCAAGTCAAAATGATTTTTTTTGCATTTATATCCAATTTACACACATTAAAAAATTTCAGCTTGACTAGTAATCGAGAAGTTTCCTTTATGTCTATAAAGGAAACAACAACGGGACAAGTGAAACTAAATAAAACTTGTAAAGAAACAATATGGTTTGACAGTAAGGACTCACCCTAGTGGTGGACAGAGTCGGTTGTCCGTTCCTGCTGAAGAAGTGGGTGCCGTAGTGCATGCAGCTGCCGTACTCATAGGGGAGGCGCAGGTTTGAGACGATACTCTGGTCATACCTCTGGAAGTTGTGCTGTGTACCTGCGATGATAGGAAAATATTGATTAAACTGGTACTGGCTGGTAGTCAACTTAACATTCTATTTACGATAAAAAATCGTAGAGACGCGAAAGACTGCAGCGCAGTGCGTCCTTCCCCTACGATCGCCATCGGCAGACTGATTCTAGTAGTCTACGTAGATACATAACATTGCCTACGTCGCGGGCTGAACAGGCTGCGCACACATACATGCAAGCGTAGTGATCTTGGCGTGAGACAGAGATAGACTATACGGAACGTGTGCAGGAGAGACACGATACAGTGACCTAAGACACTGTGTAACCTATGAAGACATTGTGGAACCAGCTACGGTGCTTTGTCCGAATGATGATCCTGACAATCTTCAAGAAAAGAGATTTTGTTCCTTCTTTTAGCCAGAAAGGCATCCCAGCCGGGCTAACATGAGCGCCGCGAGATAATTTGTGTCGGCGCAAGTTGCTTCTCGCACACCTGACTGAGCGATGAGCGGGATAGAAGAATGCGCTCTCGCGAACGAGAGTCGACAAAATTTTGTCGCGGTACGCATGTTAGGCCTACAGGAGTGTTGCAGTTGCTTACCTTGCTGCATGTTGTTCCAGTGTATCCTGACGTAGGTGTATCGGTTGTAGGTGACACCCAGACAGAGACAGACTATACGGAACGTGTGCGGAAGACAAGATACTGTGACCTATGAAGACATTGTGGAGCCAGCTACGGTGCTTTGTCCCAATGATGATCCTGACGATCTTCAAGAAAAGAGGTTTGTTCCTTTTCTTTAGCAGAGGAGTGGTTATAATCGCTACCTTGCTGCATGTTGTTCCAGTGTATCCTGACCGTAGGTGTATCGGTTTGTAGGTGGACTGCATGTGCCAGAAGCCGATGTTGTGCATCAGCTCGTGGATGATCACGACGCGGGTTGAAGCAGCCGCGGCCGACGGTGTTGCGGGCCAGGTTCAGCTGGTGCTGCCGGTTCGGATTCAGCTCAGACAGAGACGGACTATGCGAAACGTGTGCAGGAGAGATACGATACTGTGACCTATGAAGGCGCTGTAGAACCAGCTACGGTGGTTTTTCCGAATGATGACCCTGACGATCTTCAAGAATAGAGTTTTTGTTCCTTTCTTTAGCTAGAAATGCATCCTGGAGTGTTGCAGTCAGTGATTTAAATCGCATATTGTGTAGATTTAGTGGCTTAATTACAGAAAACAACGAAATGTAAGGAACGTGCACCTTTCACTGCTTCTTGCAAGCGACTAGGACGGAAAGAGTGAGCTCACTCTTCCCGACGATGACACATTTTCGTGAGCCTAATGTAAGTTAAGGGCTCATCTAATGATTTCAATCTCTTTTGAAGCTGCTTACCTTGCTGCATGTTGTTCCAGTGTATCCTGACGTAGGGTGTATCGGTTGTAGGTGGACTGCATGTGCCAGAAGCCGATGTTGTGCATCAGCTCGTGGATGATGACGACGCGGTTGAAGCAGCCGCGGCCGACGGTGTTGCGGGCCAGGTTCAGCTGGTGCTGCCGGTTCGGATTCAGCCCAGACAGAGACAGACTATGCGGAACGTGTGCAGGAGAGATACGATACTGTGACCTATGAAGGCGCTGTAGAACCAGCTACGGTGGTTTTTCCGAATGATGACCCTGACGATCTTCAAGAATAGAGTTTTTGTTCCTTTCTTTAGCCAGAAATGCATCCTGGAGTGTTGCAGTCAGTGATTTAAATATATAGTGTAGATTTAGTGGCTTAATAACGAAATGTAAGGAACGTGCACTTTTCACTGCTTCTTGCAAGCGACTAGGACGGAAAGAGTAAGCTCACTCTTCCCGACGATGACACATTTTCGTGCACCTAGTGTAAGGTAAGGGTCATCTAATGATTTAAATCTCTGTTGCAGTTGCTTACCTTGCTGCATGTTGTTCCAGTGTATCCTGACGTAGGTGTATCGGTTGTAGGTGGACTGCATGTGCCAGAAGCCGATGTTGTGCATCAGCTCGTGGATGATGACGACGCGGTTGAAGCAGCCGCGGCCGACGGTGTTGCGGGCCAAGTTCAGCTGGTGCTGCCGGTTCGGATTAAGCCCAGACAGAGACAGACCATGCGGAACGTGTGCAGGAGAGATACGATACTGTGACCTATGAAGGCGCTGTAGAACCAGCTACGGTGGTTTTTCCGAATGATGACCCTGACGATCTTCAAGAATAGAGTTTTTGTTCCTTTCTTTAGCCAGAAATGCATCCTGGAGTGTTGCAGTCAGTGATTTAAATCGCATATTGTGTAGATTTAGTGGCTTAATTACAGAAAACAACGAAATGTAAGGAACGTGCACCTTTCACTGCTTCTTGCAAGCGACTAGGACGGAAAGAGTGAGCTCACTCTTCCCGACGATGACACATTTTCGTGCACCTAGTGTAAGGTAAGGGCTCATCTAATGATTTAAATCTCTGTTGCAGTTGCTTACCTTGCTGCATGTTGTTCCAGTGTATCCTGACGTAGGTGTATCGGTTGTAGGTGGACTGCATGTGCCAGAAGCCGATGTTGTGCATCAGCTCGTGGATGATGACGACGCGGTTGAAGCAGCCGCGGCCGACGGTGTTGCGGGCCAGGTTCAGCTGGTGCTGCCGGTTCGGATTCAGCCCAGACAGAGACAGACTATGCGGAACGTGTGCAGGAGAGATACGATACTTGACCTATGAAGGCGCTGTAGAACCAGCTACGGTGGTTTTTCCGAATGATGACCCTGACGATCTTCAAGAATAGTTTTTGTTCCTTTCTTTAGCCAGAAATGCATCCTGGAGTGTTTCAGTCAGTGATTTAAATCGATATTGTGTAGATTTAGTGGCTTAATTACAGAAAACAACGAAATGTAAGGAACGGCACCTTTCACTGCTTCTTGCAAGCGACTAGGACGGAAAGAGTAAGCTCACTCTTCCAAACGATGACACATTTTCGTGCACCTAGTGTAAGGTAATGGTCATCTAATGATTTAAATCTCTGTTGCAGTCTGCTTACCTTGCTGCATGTTGTTCCAGTGTATCCTGACGTAGGTGTATCGGTTGTAGGTGACACCCAGACAGAGACAGACTATACGGAACGTGTGCGGAAGAGACAAGATACTGTGACCTATGAAGACATTGTGGAACCAGCTACGGTGCTTTGTCCCAATGATGATCCTGACGATCTTCAAGAAAAGAGGTTTTGTTCCTTCCTTTAGCCAGAGGAGTGTTAGGTCGCTTACCTTGCTGCATGTTGTTCCAGTGTATCCTGACGTAGGTGTATCGGTTGTAGGTGGACTGCATGTGCCAGAAGCCGATGTTGTGCATCAGCTCGTGGATGATGACGACGCGGTTGAAGCAGCCGCGGCCGACGGTGTTGCGGGCCAGGTTCAGCTGGTGCTGCCGGTTCGGGTTGAACCCGACGTGGGCGAAGCAACCTGCTGTTCTGCCCTGGGGTAGAAATAAAATAATTGGTAAGTAACACTGATAATGAATTAGTGATGCCGATCGATAGTCGATTCTTGATAGTCTATCGATAGACTGTCGATAGTTGACGTCATATCAAAAGTATCGATAGCTTAGATCCAGCCAATATCGATACTATCGGTAGCATCGATATTCTAACTGATGGCATCACTGTAATGAATGAATGAATGAATAGACTTTTTATTGCACACAAAACAGAGGTATAATTACAGGAGTAATGTATGTACTACAAAGGCGGCTTCATCACTATGAGCGATCTCTTCCAGATTTCCAGTCTCTTATCTTAATCATCATCAATCAATTCTATTTATAAAGATATAACTTCTATGGACAACCAAAAGGCTTAAAGGAAAATTATCGCGATGTAATCGGCGCCCAGCGCCATCTATTGGTTCAGTTAGGAACTACTGTCCCGGAGCGAAGTGAGGGCGGACTACTTCATACAATACTGCATTCATACAACAACTTACAGTGACTCTGACAAACGTCCGATCGCTGGCGGTCCTCTGACGGAATCGTACGCAGGTCTGGCGGGAGATGACATCCATGGCAGCTCTGATTTCCCTCTGTTGAGCCACGGCTGTTAAGAATAAATAATTATAAATAAATAATGCGCCAGACAATTACACCAATTAACCTGATCTTAAACTAGGGCAACCCCTGTATGAGTACCAGATGACGATAGTTAACTGGGGGCGTCAACCCAGAGCACCCGGACCCAAGACAACTTAGGAAATGTAGTTTCCTAAATTGACTTGACCGGGAATCGAAACCGGGACCTTTTGCGCTTCGGGCGTACATTGAAGGCGGCGGGCATCAAGAATCAAACATCATATTAATGTTCCGATATAAAAGATGCAAAGGCCTATGATACCAGCGCTAGGATGCGCTCACGCATAAAGCAGTGCAAGCGATTATCTTTAGCCTGAAGTTCTCGCAGATCATTTTCGACGACGTCGTTCAAGCGATATAGGGGTCAGCTAACAGGGCGTCGGCCCATCGGTCGGCTCTGGTATGCTTTTACGAGATTATTGTAGAGAGGCCTACTCGGAAAATAATTAGTATATACGGGCGACTAAAAAGGTCTACTCACTGTGTTCATTTGGTACGAACTCAAAGACCATGGTGTTCTGAGGCCAGCGCCTGCCTGCCCTCACGTAGGCCATGCGGCCTCCGCTGGCGTACCCGTTCACCAGGTCCTCGATCTGCTCATCATCCAGCAAGATGTCTCCTTCGAACTTGCCGCTGTTCCCCCATACGTTTCCTTCAGGGTTCATCTCCATACGCTCCTCGAGAATGAGACCATCGTCTGAAATTTGTAGTTAATTACTTTAAGCTTACACTTTTCGATATAGTGAAATATTAGACAAACAAACAAAACAAACATTTATTTGCTAGAATACATAATACTAGTAAATCCTAATCCCATCAAAAACAATACTTGTCAAAAAAACCAAGTCTCGCAACTACCGTAAAAATTGGTGAGATCCATGTTTTGCCAAGTCGGTTATTCATTTATTGACTTGGCAATCACACGATATATCTCACAAGTAATGCATTAAATTGATTCGGATGCTGATTGCCAAGTCAATAAATGAATAACCGCACAACCAATAGGAGAACACAGATTACAGTCGACATTCCTTATCTTGTTCTATTGGTTTGTGCGTTCCATTAAGTCGACTCGACATAGAAGGCGAAAACCGAGAATTGGCCTCCTTATTGTACAATTTGTATCTAGTTAACAATTTAAATAATTTATTTAATACAAAGACCAGGCGCCAATTTTCTACGAACCCACTTTAATTGACAAGAAAATTACTTGGAACTTTACTCAGAGATGGTGAACGAGGCCCTCAATATCACATACATTTACCAGTAGGCCTATAGCGAACGACAGTTACTATATTTGTCGCATCGCATCCAAACTTGAATAAAAAATCCTAACATTATGATCTAAGAGAGCCCCTGGCTCCAAAGCTACAGTTTTGGACGCAATAAAGATTTTCCCACTGAGATGAAATGTAGAGAAGATAGTGTTACCCCAATTACCACTTCAAAATGCGTTTCATTGTTGTTAATAGAAAGTAAAAACCTTACCTTCTCTAGACCTTTCCAGGGTCTCCTTAAACTCCAGGATCTCTTGTCTGTTCTTGACGACAGGAGGCCCAGCCGCGGCTGTAGCCAGCAGGCAACACAGAACCAATCTTGATACCGACCATTTTGGCAACTATGTCTATGCATTTGTTCACCGTCTTTTTATACTCTGGATAAAATTTTTGAATCCAAATCGGATTAACTTTCCTTGAAATTTTAACACCTTCATATTAATTCTAAGATAACGTTGATGACAATACATCAGTCAGTTATCAATAAATGAGACAACTTGACATCATCAATCTGATCTAGCATTAAGTAGCTTAAAATACTTGTCTTGTGTCATTTATGACTCAGGTCATAGTAGTAGTTGTCAGGCTATTCCCACTGCAAGGCAAAGGCCTCCATCATAGAAATCAAGTCATCGTTACTATAATGGGATTAGGCTTGATCACCACGCTTGCCTAATGGGGAATGGTGATGATCACAAACCCGAGCTATGAACGAAACTTTCGAAACACACAACACACCTACTCGACCTAGGACCCCGCGATCATGGACCCGAACTTAAACTACTAGACCATCAGGGAACTGTCAGATCAGACAGAAACATAAAATTGTAACTCTATTTCTGATCTTCTTATTTTTAGACTATCAGGGGTAATTTAGAATTCTACCTCTATATCGAGCTATAAAATAGTATTTTCATATTATATTAGATCAAAGAATAACAACACAACGCTTATCCTTTTTAATCTTAACTAAGTATTAATCCATTAAGCATTCTGGATCAAAATAAATATTACTTTCTAAACACTTCGTAAGACTTAACTAGTATTAATAACGATTTTCATTATCTTTTTAGAAGCTATGTGATTAAATCCTAATACAACTGAGGGCGGAACCATTTAAGAAAGGAATTTGACATCTTATAGTAAAATAACGAGTGATTATTATTATTATTTATATTGAGGACAATCAAGATGACCTCACTCCGCCTGATGGTAAGCAGCCGTAAGATCCATATAAGCATGAGGTTGATAGGTACAAAAGAACAGACTAAGTACCAATTGTGTCTGTCATCCTCACCCTGAAGGCCTGCTGAGATGCCGTTTCACGCCCCGCCTAAAAACCCAGGATTGTAAGAAGGAGGAAACACATGAACTGGAAGGGCATTCTATGACTTGATTATGTTAACAATTAATTTAATAGAGACCTAATTTGGGAATAGGAAATGGTTGGAGCTGTGGGTGTCTATGGGCGGCGGCAATTGCTTAAATCAGGTGATCCGTCTCGCTCGTCTGCATTTATTAAAAAAAACAAGGAAAAACCTAAGTTTGAAACAGGATAATGTATGTTAAATCAGTATCATCATCAGCCGGTCTCAGTCTACTGCTGGACATAGGCCTCCCTCAATGTTCGCCATTTCACCCTGTCTTCGGCTAGACGCATCCAGTCTATAGGTACCAACGCCATCTAGCGTCCATCTAGCTTCCTATACTGCGCTTTCCGAGTCGCGTTCTCCACTCCAGAACTTTTCTACCCCAACGGTTGCTAGTTCTTCGACAGATATGGCCAGCCCATTGCCACTTCAGCATGCTGATTCGATAGGTACACTATGTCGGTCACTGTAGTCTTTTGACAGACAACCTCATATGTTATGTTGTTGTCATACGTAGGTATTTTATATTGTTTTAACTTATTAACTAGACAAAAGCTCAAAAATAAAGGCCAATTACAAACCAAAAGAGGTTAATAAAACTATTATTTTTCAGATTATCTGCCACAAAAAAATGAATTGAAGGGTGCGCCCGCGCCGATCATGATGAATTGTCCTGCGCCAGAATGTGAAGCATGCGCGGCTGACAAATATGTATCGGTGGCATCGCGACGGCTGTCGCCTGACGCTTTCTAAACAATTAGTTAGGTTGTGGCACTCAAACTTTTGCTTTCATTAACCACCAAACATAACAGACGGCCGTTGGGGTGGCAAGGTTCCACTACGACACAGGTCCCTTCACCAGCCCATGGTCCTTCCTACCGTCTCGGCATACGGACCGAATCTTGGGAGACGCTCACCAGGTACTTGCTAAGGGCTCTTTCCCCGGTGCGTTTCTTCACTCCCTACAAAATCTGTGTCTTTAGCCCATCTCAATGTCACTTCTCCCCACAAGAAGGCAAGGTTCCACTAGGTGGACCAACGATCTAGTGAAGTTGGCGGGAGTCCCTTGGTTGCGGGTGGCACAGGACTTCTGTGTGGAAAACTTTGGGGGAGGCCTATGTCCAGTGGACGTCTTTTGGGTGAAATGATGATGATGATGAACCACCAAACGAAGGCTGTATGTGCTGTGTGTATGAATATAAATGAATAGGCGCTCTTTCATCTCACTTTCATGCTATAATCATCCCACTTTCATGCTATATTTAACTCACTTTCATGCTATATTCAATTCAGTCTCATGCTACATTCATCTCAGTTTCATGCTATCAACTCACTTTCATGCTACATTCAACTCACTTTCAAGCCATTTTTCTTCAACTTTCATGGTGCTTTCATGCAGTTTTTACCCGTTCTCAAGACGTTTTCAACCGAGACAGACGAGTAATAAGTAAATAAATTGAGACAACATCACATACATTGTACTGGTCCCAAACTAAGGTTTTCCCTTGTACTACCTATGGAAACCAGAAACTACGAAGGAACCATATACACCCAGACCCAACACGAATATCTGTTTCATCAACAAACATTTGTGTTGATGCGGGAATCGAACCCGCGACCCTTGCGTCTCAACCAGCGCTTAAACCATTGCGCTAAACGGGTCGTCAGTAAGTCATAAGAGGATGGGTATATTGAAAAAATTGGTTGTCTTCTTACAAAACAAAGACTAAAGTTATTCATAGTTAAAACGATGCTGTCACTTTTATAAGAGTGACAAATAATGTGAACTTCAGAATTAAATTAAGATTAACTTGGACCAATGTTTTGCAAAAAGGTTATGGGTAATGGCCCTATTTATGGGTAAATGCGTAGTTTGAGAACTTATGGGTTAGATTAATACAAAACAGATATAGCCTACCTCGGGGGTTAGGGAATGCTACTGCACTACTTTACAAGTCTATTTGTTATTGAACATGAATGATCCATTACTCCGAGTATGATTATACTCCCCGGAGATTAAAGATAAGAGAGCTAATAACTAGTAGTTTGTAGTTTTATCATAACTAGCTAACTAGTTAATAGGTTAAATAATTTATGGCTACTATTAATATCGAGTTGCAATTGGAGTCACTGTTCTTTGGACATATGGCTCGGAAAGTTGAACATTACCTAGAGCAGCTAAAGGTTGATTTAAAGGGACGACCCGTTTGGCGTAGTGGTTTGAGCGCTGATTGAGACGCAAGGGTCGCGGGTTCGATTCCTGCGCCAACATAAATGTTTGTTGATAAAACAGATATTTGTGTTGGGTCTGGTTGTTTGTAGTTCCTTCGTTGTTTCTGGTTTCCATAGCACAAGGGAAAGCCATTATAGTTTGGGACCAGGACAATGTATATGTGATGTTGTCTCAAATTATTTATTACTAGTGGCCCGCCCTCACTTCGCTTCGGGACCGTAATTCAGAAATGAACCAATAGATGGCGCTGTGCTAAATTACATCGCGCAAGCGTTTCATGTTTTCGGTTTACCTATAAGCCTTGTCGTTGTCTATTGAAGTTATCTCTTTATAAATAGTATAGATTTTCCGGCCTTGTTATTTCTTGTCCGGTGTTGCAGTGGGTAGTAGGTCGCACTTCAAAGGGACGGTTGCGCTTGGGGTCCCGGGTTCGATCCCCGGGTTGGGCCAAAAATTTGTATCTGAGTTTTTCTGTTCAGAAATTCTCAGTATCAGTCTGGAAGGGCATTGGGCCTGCGCTTGATTTCTCTTTTTCTACTTATCACTTTGGTGTCCCATCAAAATAGGATAGGGGATTGGAACGTGCATTTGTGTCTGCGCACACCTTTGTGCATTATAAATGTCCCGCGTCAATGGCTGATCATTGAGATTGGTCGCCATAGCCGAAATATAATAATAGGTCGCCATAGCAGAGATAGTACCCGCTAGGTGTACACATCCCCACTTTCATTAATGTGTCTCAAAGGGGCCTCTACGTGTTGGATCTGTATCCCCACGCACGCCTTCCAAAAGGACCGGCCTCCGTTACGTGATTTTCCAACAGGAGAGATACATAATAATAATAATAATAGTTCACTACATTACATACATTGGTCTGACTCTGAGATATGTAGCTCAAGCACCTGTGTTACAGGTTTGGCGCGTAGGACATTATTATTAATTCCATTCGAAACTCCCACCTTACTTGGTTACATTTCGTACCTCAGTAGAGACAGACAGATGTTTCCGTTACAATAACATACTTGCCAAGAATAGACTCATGGAAATCACCGTAACCCTTCCTCATTGTCCCGCCTCATATTCAAACTCTAACAAAATAACGACGTCAAAACGGTCCATTACATTGATTTACTCATGCCGGTTATCAGACGTAAGACGGTAGCTTATTATTGCATCCGAATTGTGTTTCAACGGAGAGATGACGGCGCGATACGCAGCAAACTTATGTCATCTGTCAAAATATATGTTAACAGTGCGTGTGGAGATGGGGATCGCGATTACAGGTTAGCTCCGCCTCCAGCAAAAGATCAGCTATGTTTAGAGAAACGCTGAGTAAGTATAGTATCATCATCAGCCTGTCTCAGTCCACTGCTGGACATAGGCCTCCCCCAACGTTCGCCATTTCACCCTGTCTTCGGCTAGAAGCATCCACTCTACACCAACAGCCTTTCGCAGATCGTCACTCTATCTAGCCGGAGGCCGTCCTACACTACGCTTTCCGAGTCACGTTCTCCACTTAAGAACTTTTCTGCCGCAAGTAGGTATAGTATCAGGTCTAGAAAATACTTTAGACTTCTTGTGCATAGGAAATGTGTCTAACCTATATACCTACTCCTACATGCTATTCAGTACTAAAATGTAAATAATGCGTTAGTTTAAAGACTGTTTATGTAACAATGATGCAATTTAATAGATAAAAAAATCTGAATAAGTATGCAACGTAAGTAAAACCTATACCAACTTTTTAAAAAGAGGCAATAAATACTACGCCTACGACAAGTCTTTCAAGTAACTCGAACTTCGACCTGAAATTTGTGCCATCATATAAGTAGTTATAGATGAGAAAATATTCGAATGGTGTGTCTGTTCACTTGTCTAAGGGTTACTAAAGTTTTTTTATACTAGATGCCTGTTGGTAAGTATGACTGCCGTCTATGTACATTTGCGATCACGACAAAGAGTGTGCATTGCCGGTCTCTTAGAAAGATGTACGGTCTTCTCTTAGTAGCCGTTGGGACATACTGCTGCAGCCAAACCAAAACTGAAGTGCGTGGAAGAAAGTTCGACAAGAAACCCGCAGTACTGGATAGCTCGAATATCTTTGCGTATCTTCGCTTGTTATGTACAGCGGCCGGAGATCGTCCCCGGCATGTGACAGCCGCGCTACCTGTCATTTTACGACATTGTTTATGCCTGGCTAATGATATGGCTCATTTAACTGCCGGTGGTCCGCCGGAAAAGTGTAGCGGTTTTTGCTGCTCCATGTAAATGTTTGGACTGGGGAGTCTAAACAACTGACGATCGAAGAAAATGGTTTCAAATTATAAGGTATGTTAAAATGTAGCGGTTTTTGCTGCTCTATGTAAATGTTTGGACTGGGGAGTCTAGACAACTGACGATCGGAGAAAAGTATTCAATTTACTTATAAGTAGATAGTAGTCCGCCCTCACTTCGTTTCGAGACATTAGTTACACTATCTACCAAAAGATGGCGCTCGGTGTTGATTGCATCGTGCTAGTGTTTCGCTATTTCGGTTCGTTTATAAATACGAGTAGTAAGTATAGATAATGTTTCGATGCCTCGGTGGCGCAGTTGGTAGTGAGCCTTACTTTAAAGCGACGGCTGCGCATGGGATCCCAAGTGCAATATTCGGGTCTGGCCAAAATGTGTAGGTAGTTAGTTTTTCTCCGCACACACCAAGACTCTTCAACTAAACAACAATAAGACAACTCCTGCAGGTGACAAGGGCATTGCCAACCTTTAAACGCCCCTTTTCCCGGATTAGGCCTCCAGTACTCATTGTGTCAACCAGATTTTTTGGAACCCGTGGTATCACACCGGTCGAGCAGTCCCATTCGAGCTGCAGCATGGTCCTCCCATGAAGGAACAGTCCCATCCCGCAGCATGGTTCTCCAGCATCAGATTTCTTGATTCCTTTGCCTACTGTTCTTCTTTCTTTTTCTCTTCTTTTACTTCTTTTTTACTGATAGGCAAATTAAGAACATACAGCCTCATCATCAGCCTGCAATTGCAGTCCATGCTCGCCACTTTGATCGATCTCCAGCCAGCTCTCTTGCGCAGATCGTCACTCCATCTGGCCTGAGGTCGTCCTACACTACGTTTATCAAGACGCGGTCTCCACTCCAGAACTCGTTTACCCCAACGGTTGTCAGTTCTGCGGCAGATATGGCCAGCCCACTGCCACTTCAGCTTGCTAATCCGGTGAGCTATGTCGATAACTTTGGTTCTCTGCCGGATCACCTCGTTTCGGATTCGATCACGCAGAGAAACGCCAAGCATAGCTCTTTCCATAGCCCGCTGAGCGACTTTAAACTTGTGGACTAGCCGTGCTGTTAGTGTCCACGTTTCGGCCCCGTATGTCATGACTGGTAGGACGCACTGATTATAGACTTTTGTCTTTAGGCACATACAGCCTACATTCAGCCTACATTCAGACATACAGCCTACATTCAGGCAAAGCACGTCATCCGCTATTGCAGTTATTAACAAAACGGAACGCCCTGCTAATCCTGGCTCAGCGATATTAAACCCAGGGAACAAGCGCGCTATTAAGGCGAAACGGTAGCGCGTAGCGATGAGGACAGAAGGGAATGTCCGATCGTAGTCGACAATAAAGACGGCCTCGATGGCGTTGTGGCTAAGGTGTTCGCCCGAAGCGCGAAAGGTCTCGGTTTCGATTCCCGGTCAAGTCAATTGTCAAAATTTTCTTTCTTTCTAATTAATTCGGCTGCCGACTGTGTTGATTCGGGTTCTTGCAAAAACACATTCAAGCGTGTAATAGCTCGAACGAATGGGCCGGTTCAGACGGAACGATACCACGGCCACACAGAAAAAGACGCGGAGCAGTGATTTACCGAATACCTACGTGATTATCCGGAGGCTCAATCCTTAGAGAAAGGAACTTTCCAGATTGGTAGCGCATTTAGACTTCACTGTTATCAGCTGCTCTTCTTTTTTTGATATGATGGGTAGTAGACGAGCAAGCGGATCACCCGATGGTAAGCGTTTGCCATCTCAATCATCACACAAAAAATATATTTCAGTGTTTCGCGCTGACAAAACTCAACGCCTTGCCTTCTGCACTTCTTCCATCTCTTACGAACGTGAATAATTATTTCGTTCCTCTCTTTTCCCCGTCCGTTTTTCGCTGCCGCTAATGCACCGTCGCTGCGCAGGCGCACGCACTCTTGTAAACAATGTCCTCGTAAAATCTCATTCAATTACCGGACTTCACTTAATAAAGTGTTAAAGTTTACCGACTGTTAATTATTTTCGCCGAACCGCTCGGGTGGTTGGGGGGTTTTAATTAGAGGGAGAGGTGCAAACAATACTTTCGATTTTCTAGATTGCTACTGAAAAAGGTTATGCTTTTCAGTGATAATATGAGTAAATCTAACTGCCTAGTATGCCTCGGTACGCAGTGTATTTTTCTCGTAATATAAAACAACTAGCGGCCCGCCCTCACTTCGCTTCGGGACCGTAATTCAGCAATGAATCAATAGATGGCGCTATGTCCAATTACATCGCGCAAGCGTTTCGTGTTTTCGGTTTACTTATAAGCCTTGTCGTTGTCTATAGAAGTTATCTCTTTATCCTCAGGCCAAAAGGGCTAGCCAGGTCTAGCCAGGTCAAAATTACCTGAGTTTTTCTATTAAGACATTTCCAGTGTCAGCCCAAAGTCTGAAAGTTGGCGGCCTTGTACCCATATTATGCCTTGGGAAGAAGATCCGTTGGTCCTGCGCCTGATTCCTCTTCGATTGTGTTACACTGATGCTCCCATTGAAATATCAGGGAAAGGAAATGGACAGTTGCTCTGTCTGCGCACACTTGTGCACTATAGTATATCCTGTGTTCGAGAGCTGTTAGTTAAATCGATAGGAAATAACGATCATATCCAAAATATCGATTAGGTAAGCTTGTTTAACTGCGATATTATTGTGAGCAGATCACGGTTAATACTTAACTGACATTGATAGGTGATCGTTCAAATGAATAAATTATTAGGCGACTAACTATCCAACAAAAAAAAAACAAAATAAATGCTCCGCAGTTGTAGAAAAAAAGAAAACAACGGGTATGTCCTCCGAAATGGTCGTTTCAAATGTCACTCACCCGTATCTCGAACACAAAATATCAATATTAATAATTCAATAACGAGCTCCCAAAAACAAATTGTCTAACCGATAAGACATTGGTCCGAAGCAAACAAAACACAACCAATTCAGCTTTAATAAGAACCGGGATCCGAGATGGACACAAAAGAAAAAGATAGGCCCCATTGTTTTTTATCATGTTGTCAATATCGCGCGGCCAAATTTTCAATATTGGAATGCCCCGATTCGCCAATAAGAAGCGGGAAGAATTGATTTATTGTCCAATTAGCGTCGTCAGGTGTGCCAACTGCCAAGATAGCATCAGGCTGGCCAACCTAACTCGACTGCTACTATTTCTTTAGCGTTCTTTAGCTGGCATATTGAAATCAAAAAAGAACCTTTACACCATTCTGTGTACGTTTTCTGGAAGTCGTATTTGAAATTCTGATTGTACGGCGGGGTTTTCGAGTGGAAATCGATTTGAATTAATTGTGTCTGGCTTTTTATCGTTTCGGAACTTTAATTTGATAGGAATTGTCTTTGGGCCATTAAATTCATTTGTTTGTGTGTAATTTGCAGCTGTTTCTTGTACTAAGTATGCGTCACCTGTTCTTCAACTTTAGTTCGAATGTTTTAGTTTTTCTGCCCAAATTGTTTAAGACTGTTGAATTTAATAGTTTCGGTTTATTTATTTTCAGTGTGCGCGCAGGATTAGAACAAAGTAAACTAATTTTTAAATCTTTTGGCTTTGCTGATTTAAAATGACTCTTCATCATACTCATAGGTATGTATTTTGAATGACCGACCATTTAAAGTTCGCAGCCAGTTCTATTGTGAGGAGAAAATCTACAAGCAGTTATTTGGTCGCATAAATTCCATAAAGCTGCCCATTATTTGCTTTGAAAATGGTCTATTAATGGTGGATCATGGTGAAATGATTGCAGGCAATAAGTCAAAAGTGTTTTTTGTAATACGCACTTACAATATCTCTGTGGGCAGCCTTCGTCAAAATATTGGGCTGGTGTACGTCATGTCTTCTGAGAATTGAATGTGTTGTGATTTGCAAATAATTTTGCAATAGTGCGACTTTTAGTTTTGATACTTTTGGACTATTTTACGAGCTCGACAAACCAAGGTGTTTGTAGGTACCTTCTATGTTCTTCGAGCTCTCTCTTTCTGTTTTCTGAGAATAGAATGTGGTGTGATTTGCAATAGTGCGACTTTTAGTTTTGATACTTTTGAACTATTTTACGAGCTCTACAAACATAGGTGTTTGTAGGTTTCTATGTTTTTCGAGCTCTCTCTTTCGATTTAAGTACATATTCATAAACTCATAGTCACTCTGAAGGCGGGTCCAGACGAGTGTAATGTGTAATGTAAGATTACGTGTAATTTAGCGTCAATAGTGTGGACGGCACACGAACTCAAAGCGAATTGTGTCTGAACGAGCACCTCGAGCGCCACGCGAGCGTTACATGTAATGCTTGTAGTGCCGTCCACACGTAGAATTCGTGTTACATTACATTACACGTTACACTCGTCTGGACCCACATTTACTCATATAAACCTTATAGTTTATAGATCGTAGTCCTGGCATAAGTATTCTTAAATTTACTTTCTGTAAAACCATTTTTTGGAACGTGTAAATAATTGTTACTCTGAATAAATTAATTTTTCATTTTTTCATAAGAGTTGAGGTGTTTCACATTTTATTGCAGGTGACTGTAACCACCTTAAATAATTTTAATGATCATGATCTTTCATCCAGCGTATAAAAGATTGGTGAATGAAAACGTCTCTTTCTCTATGAATGGCTGTTGGTCAATAGGCCAGCGGGTAACCATAAAGTGAACATGGGCATTCTATGAATGTTTTGTATAGTTCAAGATTTATTAGGTAAATTAGGTCACAAATAGACAATGATAAGGGAATTTTACTTACAAATATTTCGATCATTATGATCTCTAGCTAGATACGAGTATAGTCCGAGGCAAGAAAGTGTAGTTATGACCTTGAGTGCGCAGAAACCAATTTTTGATAGAAAGACTTCTTTTTTACAAGTGCGCAAAATAACGGTCATCGCTATACTTTCGTGCCTCCGGCTATACTTACAACATTTAATTAACATTTTGAAAGCGTTTGAAAAAGTGATCTCAACAGTTCTGTCATTACAAGTAACAGCTATATCATTGGCTTTAGTCTCTCACACACATAAGTACCTACGCAAAAAAAATTGTGGTAGGTGGCAGACGAGCAGACGGATCACCCGATGGTTAGCGAATTCTGCAGCCCATAGACACCTGCAACACCAGTAGAGTTACAAGTGCGCTGCCAACCTTTAACCTTCATTTCCCCCAAATGGGTCTCCAGTACCTCACTCACTCGGCGAAACACAGTGCAAGCGCCACTTCAAGACGGTCTTCTAGTGAGGCCGTGGTATCACTCCGGTCGAGCCCAATTCATGCCGAAGCGTGGCTCTCCCACGGTAAATGCTAGAAGCTGGTACCACAATGTTCACACACTGCTATTCCTCATACTTTTCCATCTAGTAACTATTCATTTTCCCCTTTGTACTAATCAGAAAGCAATTCGCTATGTAAGGAACTTTATAATTGGGCTATTCTGTTTTTGCAGAACCAGTGGGAACAGCTCTCTCTCGGTGAATGTTAATCTGTCGAGTTATAATTAACTTGAAGATGGTTTTATTGCTAGCTGGCATTACAGTTCTTTGATCTGAAGCTATTTCAGTTCAATGGAATATAATGGTTTCTATATTTTTCTTTCTATGTGAATAGCGCAAAGCGTCTCCGATGGTATCTCAGCTTCGTAAGACATCTTTCACTTTGAGACCAACACTGCGAAAAATTTGGTCATAATTATTATACGTAGTGAAAGATGTTCAGTTTCATTTGTGTTCACAACAAAGTCGCGAGAATTCCTTGAAATCGGGTGGCACAGGACCGATCTGAGCGGAAAAAATTGGGGGAGGCCTAATGACCGTCCAGCTGTGGACGTCTATTGGCTGGAGTGATACCACGGCCTCACAGAAGACCGGCGTAAAGGAGCGCTTGCGCTGTGTTTCTTCAAGTTGGAAAGGGGGTTAAAGGTTGGCCTCGCACGCATCGACTCTACTGGTGTTGCAGGTGTCAATTGGCGGCAGCGATCACTTACCATCTGGTAATTCTTCTGCTAGTCTACCACTTATCACATAAAACCATCTTATTTGCCTACTCGATAAAAATGTGTAAAAAATACATTTAATCCTCATGTAATCCTTTGTAATCTCTACAATTTTTCACCTTTCAATCATAATTACGTACTATATCAGCGTATATATATTATGCAAAACAAAACAATCATACTTTATCAATCCAATTGTACTCTGCTATCTCTTCTATGAGAAAATGTGAGTATTTATCATCTATTGTGTTTACATATCAGTCATTGATACTCTTTCTAAGGCATGTAATACTGCGCCGGAGTGGAAACTATAGCTGAGCTGTTTAACTATGAGAAATTTTTATTTTCTTTACCTAATGATTTCTGGTGATCCGCACTGGGCAAGCGTGGTGATTAAGCCTAATCCCATCACAGTAGTGATGACTTGATTCTGATGATTCTGTGATGGAGGCCTTTGCCCTGCAGTGTAACAATCAATATATAGGCTGATACTTTACTTTTTTAATGGTTTCTTATATTTATTGAAATTCAAATTCAAAATTATTTATTCAAAACACACAGTTCATACAGAAAAAAATTTTGACATTGAGTCAGTGCGGGTTTAAGCAAGTTTTTATACAGCTTGTATCTGACATCTACAGACATTTACATCCCTTTTATCACGTTTTCTGTCAACCATTCTGAACAACATTTCTTCTACGATGTTTGAAAAGTCGTCGAAAATTTTCTCGATACCCCATACAAAAACAAGTTTTTTTTTATGTGATAGGTAGCAGGCGAGCAGGCTCACCTGATGGTAAGCATTTGCCGCCGCCCATGGACACAGGCAAAACCAGTGGAGTTGTATGACAATTTGCAATTTTTAATGCGAATCCCCAAAAGGCAGAATAAATGTTGTTCAGAATGCTTGGTAGAAGACGTGTTTAAAGGGATGTATATGTTCACAGATACACCCTCTGTATTAGGGGATCCCACAACGTCGTAAGGCCCAGACAGCAGACACAATGGAAAATTAATTGTTTTATTAAATACTCACGTCGTCTGGTTTACCTCATTCTTAGCTTTTTTTTAACAATTTTCTTAATTTTGTTTAGTGGACTGTGGGAAGTGGTATGAGGAAAATATGTAATAAAAACTTAGGCGATTAAAAAGAGTAACTGGCGAGTTTCTTGCGGATCTTCTCGTCAGAATCAACTTTCCGATACCGGTGGTAGAATCGCATTATTTCTATTTATTTTTTAGTCTATCCTATGTATCAGCATATATATTAATTGTATTTAAATTGTATATTTTCTTAAAATAAATAATTTTTAATATTTTTGGATGTATGACGATTTAAGTGCTGTAGACAAATTTATGCAAATAAAGAATATTTTTGACTTTGACTTACTTTCATACCCAGTGTACATCTTGAGTTTTCGCTTTTCTATCGCTATAGGTGGGGCAATAGCATAAATTTTGTACTTATAATGGGAAAATAAGTTCTTGCCCTGTGGGGCAATTTAGTGAGATAATTAGTGTTATTAATTTCTATTATAAGACTGTGTTGTTGTTAGATGCTCACAAGTTTTTGTTGTACGGCAATTGTTTATGATAACGGGATTAGAATGATTGGTCTTATCTAAAGACTTATATCAGAGTTCTAAATCCTAGCACGATTTAAAATTATTGGTATGAGGTAAATATCGAGTTATGTAATTGCTGATAAATCGAGTTATATAATTTATTTACCTGTGAATACTAAATAATAAGGGATTGTTCATGAAATTTCTTTATCATTTTCATTTTTTTATCCCCGATCTTCCAATGGGAATTTAAGTTATTCCCGCAGTAAAATGTAGCTTATATGTTAATCCAGGAGTGTCAGGTAACTCTATACCAAATATTATTAAAATCGCTTAAGTACTCATTTACTCGTGAAAACGTAACATTAATTATGTACACTCATTAAACTGTACTACAGGATTTACAAACCTACTTCAAGCTCCAGTGTCTTACAGAGAGCTAAGGCAATTTGTCACATAAAATCACTATCTATCCTATAACAGTCTATATGACCTGTACTATGAGAGAAATAAACAATTTATTTATAGGTATACTCTAATTGCGCTTTTATAATATACTAGTGGCCCGCCCTTACTTCGCTTTGGGACCGTAATTCAGAAATGAACCATAGATGGCGCTGTGTCCAATTACATCGCGCAAGCGTTTCGTGTTTTCGGTTTACCTATAAGATTTGTCGTTGTCCATAGAAGTTATCTCTTTATAAATAGTGCAGACTAGTGGCCCGCCCTCACTTCGCTTCGGGACAGTCCCAAACTGAACCAGTAGATGGCGCAGTGTGGATTACATCGCGCTAGTATATTATTATTTTCGGTTTACCCATAATCCTTTTTGTTGTTTATAGAAGTTACCTCTTTAAAAATAGTATAGATATAAGTGTAATACTGATACGATGTTGATGATCGACGCGACTTTTATAATGTTTATGTTTTTACTATCTTGATATACCTATAATTGTTTTGTTTTACTCTACTTATCTAGTCTTTGCCACTGGCTGTGGAAAAGGCTTTGTTTTGGAAAAGCAATTATTATTTGCTACCATCTTTTAAACCTACATACGTGGTCCATCGTCTATACACTGATACTTCGCCGAGTCCACTGTAAGGGCGGTCTCCAAAAAGTTGAAATGTCAATTAGCCGCGTTTCTCAGGATCACGGGCCATTAAATCATACAACTCTGTCACCATTCAAGTGTGTGCAAAAACTACAATGTCAAGAAAAGGTTTCACGCTATCATATACCAATATTCATCATCGGAGAGGTCCCACGGGGTGAAATGAAGTCGTCGATCCTCACAATATTGGTGACTTTTTTGCACCACCTAACGAATGAATGGACTCTATGAATGAACTATCTTCCAAGCCACCTGTGCCATAGAGATGGCTATAAAAATTTGTATTGTCGCGTGTTTATTATTTATGGCCGACCATAGAAGCTTTTTTTATAGAGCCTTCGTGTTCTTGGAAAAAACGGGGTGGTGAATGTAACCTATTAGATATGAGAAATTTTGTGAATGGATTAAAATATTGAATTTAATGATTGTGTTATGGTCGTTTTTATGACATTCTTAATCTGGATTCTTAAATTTTATGTGAAGTTATGGTTTTGAATAGACAAAAAAATTAAATAGGGTTTTTTCAGTGATTTAGGTTATTTTTTAGGGTTTGGGTGAAGCGGATAGATTCGAAAGAGATGCAAACTATCTCTTTCGAATCTATTCTATATTAGCGATAGGTTGAAGCTGACGATGATGTTCTTGAATTTTATACTTGCGCTTTTATAATATACTAGTGGCTCGTCCTCACTTCGCTTCGGGTCAGTCCCAAACTGAACCAGTAGATGGCGCAGTGTGGATTACATCGCGCTAGTAGGTATATTGTTATTTTCGGTTTACCTATAAGCCTTGTCGTTGTCTATAGAAGTTATCTCTTTATAATAGTATAGAAGATATAGATATCAGGTAGTACCGATAATATTGAAGGCTTGTCCCATATATAATATAACGATTAACTATATTTTAAGATACTGATGTGTAAGAATCTAAGATACTAAATTATTTCCAGCGTATTCAATAAAACTTGTTATGGAGTAATGTAACACTTTCTTTTTACATATAGACTACCTATATTATTTAACTGTGCGAAAACACCTTACCTTTATTCAGGGTAAATCGATGAATTTCGCTTTAATTTCCCCTAAACTGCGAGAAACACCACGGGGCAGTTAGTTCAGTATAATTTTCCTGCACCCTCCCCCACAATCCCCCTTTTCCAACCCCCGGCGTTTTGGCACCGTGTAATACTTATTCACGCAAGGGTAATATTATTTTTGTGTAGGTATTTATTATCTCCCGTTGGTCTAGTGGTTTAAGTACCGGTTCGTGATCTCGGGGTCCAGGGTTCAAATCCCGGGTCGAGCAAAAAGTGTGGTCCGAATTTTCCGAACATAGCTTGGGTTTGTGATCACCAATCCGCATTAGGCAAGCGTGGTGATTAAGCCTATCTAATCCCATCATAAGTAGTGATAACTTGATTTTTATGATGAAGGCCTTTGCCCTGCAGTGGGACAGTATATAGGCTACCTACTCTACTCTACTTTTTATGTATGATCACCGATATCTCCGTCAATTATTGACGATTTGTAATATTTTGGAGGCATTTTTTATATATATTTATTTTTCGAATGCCTATTCAAATCAAATCAAATTATCATTTGCTTTGGTTTGGTTTGTATTAGATCTTGATCTATTATGATGATGATTATTTTAGGTTTTAAAGGTTTTATAATACTATCATTATGACCTGTCATTTCGGCGTGCAATAATAAATGATCACATTATGCATTATTTTGAATGTTGATAGGTAAAATAAATGCTAGATTAATAAAGATTTATTACCTATAGGTAGTTAATATCTGTATTAATGTATCATATTTATCTTTCTACATTACTTGGAAAAGGTGAGTAGTCATTAATAAATCAATTTATTGTTTTTACGTCAATCGATAAGAAGACAGGCATGTATATTAATATATTTAGAAAAATATTTAAGTTACCTACTTTTTTTTAAGTATTTTTCGAATTTTTCGAACATTGCTCGGGTTTATAATTACCAATTCGCATTAGGCAAGCGTGGTGATTAAGCCAAATCCTATCATAGTAGCGATGACTTGATCTCGATGATGGAGGCCTTTGCCCTGCAGTGGGACAAAAAATATAGGCTGGCACTTTTACCAAATTTTTTGATGTTATTGAAAAGTAAAATTACGTTAACGGGTATAATAATTTAGTGCTACAAAAATCGTTTTTGTGCACTCAAAAAATGCCATTTATACACCACAGACAATGAAAATTATAATGATCATTGTTCCGTATTTAGATGAGTTTCTAATTTCAAAAGAGTAAGTCAAAGTTTCTTCCTGCTGCTACTCGGTAGAAATCCACTTTCCGAATTAGACATTCATAAACGATTTTTATGGACTTAAACTGGATAAAGAACAATTTCTAGACGTAAAAAAATTACAAATTTTGGTGGGCAAGGATAGGTTAGTTTTGGTTAACAGTGAACTATTAGCCTTAACATAATATTCCGGTTTTTTGTGCAGTTTGGTTCCTATAAAGTCAATCAGATCAAATTCGCACGCTACACTCCAAAAATATTTTCCCACACAACCAGTTCGAAACGCGGAAACTACGCAAAAACCGTCAAAATTACGTAGAGTGACCGCGAAACATATTTCACGACAACAAGAAATCTTTTTATACATTGTGACCAAATTAAATGACGCGAAAGTGAAACCAACAATCACTGTCGTTCCCACGCACTTGAAAAAAAGGATGTGTTATCTCCCTCACTCTAAAGTCCGATACCTTTACGCATTATTGATTCCGATCTATAATAGCCCTACGTTTCTCTAAGTGCCCACCATTCCACCTATCGGCACCTAGTTTAGTCCTGTATCTAGAATGAAAAAGGTCTTGATTCAAGTTAGGTCCATATAGAACATTTGTGAAGTGTCGAAAAGGCCCTATTTCAAAGTACCTAAACTTTTTGTTTTGCGATAGGTGGCAGACGAGCAGACGGATCACCTGATGGTAAGCGATTGAAGCAGCCCATAGGCATCTGCAACACTAGTAGTCACAAGTGCGCTGTCAACCTTTAACCCCCTCCGCCCCATTTGGGCCTCCGGTACCCTCAGTCACTCGACGACTTCACGCTGGTTTTCTGATATGAAATTATCAGCCCGGATTTTTTTTATGTGATAGCTAGCAGACGAGCAGGCGGATCACCTGATGGTAAGCAATTGCCGCCGCCCATAGATACCTGCAACACCAGTTGGGTCACAAGTGCGCTGCCAACCTTTTATCCCCTTCCCCCCGGGTGGGCCTCCGGTACCCTCACTCACTCGGCGAAACACAACACAGGGGCTGCTTCACGCCGGTTTTCTGTGAGGCAGTGGTATCACTCCGGTCGAGCCGGCCCATTCATGCCGAAGCGTGGCTCTTCCACAGTCCACACAGTTCCACAGGATTCTGGAAATTGGCGGTATTGTGCCCCCGTACCTTAAGCCTTTGGCTCTGATCTCACTCCAGTCATGTTACATGTCTATTGTACATTAACCACTGCGCATCAAATTCAGATAAAGTAATTCTACTTACGATAGTGAACCGTAAAACTAAATTGCCACGACAATCATCGCTTCATAATCTCACACCCTCATGAATAAAACTAGCTGGTGTATAAATTCAAATTTCCTCTCCTCCACATGCTCATTTCCATATCTCGGCTTCACCCTACGCTTTTATTAAAACTCACTGCAAAAACCGACACAAAGTTATACGGTATCTCAGTTCGGAAATAGCATTATCGGCCGTACGGGCCGCGCGCACACGTCTCAACCAATAGGGCATTCTTATCAGAAAATGACTCATTTCAAATGACAGAGTGTTCTAAAACACATTCGAATTTAAAAACGTCCTAACTGCTCCCTGCAACAAGAAGACAATTTATACCTTATTTTATGTTAAAAAGGTTGCAATTTCAGTGCTTACGAGGGAAACAGTTACGGTCCGTAAAATGGAAGCGCTCGTAGCAAGAGGAAATTGGAATAAGAAAATTTGGGGTGTAAAATGAAAGATAGACGAGTGCTAATTTCCGGCTATTACTACGTCTCTTTCTTTCCCGCACATTTATTGCGGGGAATGTGTTACGGGGTGTTATATCACTGTCTTTTTCTAGCGTGGAGACGGTTAGTATTTAATAGAGCGGCTATGAGGGGGTTGCCATGCGTCCTACAAATTGAGTTTTGTGATCGAGATTTTGTTGGCGTGTTTTGTCATAAATGCTGTCGTTCAAACTAAACTTGTCTGAAATGGTTGTTCTATTTATGAGTAAACTAGGTTTTGTCCGCTGCTTCGCTCGCGCTCCCCACTTCCCTAAAATGGGGGGTGAGAAAGGGGCAAAACGTAGCCAATGTTGCTCTGAATCCCTTCAACTATCCCCACATAAAAATCACGTCAATTCGTCGCTCCGTTTTGCCGTGAAAGAAAGACAAACACATACAGACAGACAGACACACTTTCCCATTTATAATATGTATTAGTGTGGTAATACCGAATCGACTAAAGCGGCTGATCTTGACGATCAGCCACCTACGCAGGATATTATTATTAACAAAAGTTCACTCTCAATTCCTTTACCCTCTAAATTCGATGAGACTCTCTACGATCGTGTCCCACGACACCAGTGTGCCAGTGCGCAAGATCAACGGCATAATGTGTTTTCCAAGGCACGGGGATACAAGACCGCCTACTTCCAGATTTCGGGCTGACACTAACAAGTTTTTGTATGGTGGCAAATTTAATCCTCAAAAGACACATCATATTTCCATAAAGTTAAACTCTAACAGCAGATTTTTTGTTATTGATTGTTAAAAGCAAGTAAAACTTGTGTGATCTTCTGTAACTTTCTGTAGATGCTCTTTGGCTTATTTTTTATTAGAAACCGGTATAGTCCGCGGCATCTAACAATAGCGATGACCGTTAGTTTGCGCACTTGTAAAAAATAAGACTTTCTACTAAAATTGATTTCTGCGCACTCAAGGTCATCGCTATTGTTAGATGCCGCGGACTATACATACAGGTATAAGCTATGGTTCGGTACATCAATATTAAAGGTTCAAAGTTAAACGGCAAAATTGTCAAGCATCTATTTGAACTCTACTTATGTTATCTTTGGATCAACCAGCTCTATGCAGTCGTAAAGTAAGCAAAGCTATCAAGATATCCTTTAAAGTAATTGTTAAAATACTGGCTATAAGTTTAACCACCATGTTTGAAATCGGAACCGATTAAAAAGGCGCCAAGCCAATCGACCAATCGCGAAGCGTCGATTAAAAAACGAACAGTCGATTCGGCATTCGAATTTCTCGACATTTCTTCTCATTGTCCTCTAGTGACGCGGCGTCTCATCCATTTTATTGGGTACAATATTGACGGGTCTTTGTGTGCAAATGCGCCATACATCAGTCGTCGGTCAATTAATGGTAAATAACGACTAAGTATTTTATAATTTTTTGTATTCGATAATCTTGTTTTTGGCTTGTTTATTTTTTAATTTCGCAATAACACTTATTAATCGTTGAGTAAAAATAAAAATGCCTTTATTCACAGGCTGGTGGCCCGCTCTTACTTCATTTCGAGACTTATCTTAGACGTAAACCAATAGATGGCGCTGGGCGTACATTACATCGCGCAAGTGTTTCGCCTTTTTGGTTTACATATAAATCTGTATTGTGTCTATACCTATGCAATTACATTCTTCATAAATATAGTATAGATCTTAATACTAAATGCAGCCCTACTTAAAATAATACCTAGTGAGTAAGAGAGGTCATCATACACTATGCTTACCTAACAGCAGGCTTCCACGATAGCTAGTGTTAGAACAGATGTGGCCAACCCATTGGCACTCTATCATGCTAAGTTGGCTGGCTAAATGAATTTTAATGTCTTGTTCGTTTTTGTGTATTATCTGTTATATTATATTTTTTCATTATAAAATGTCGAATAAAGATTTAATTCTTTCTAAAAATTTTAGCTAATTGACTCGATACGTTCACGATCCCTCAGGGCCTAGAAGGAAGGTAAGTAACGTAAATACTTTCGAGGGGGTAAAGTAAATAGGTACAGATGCATGATGCAGGAAGGTAAAATCGATTTTCTTCATAGGTTACGGAAGAGAGAGGCGTAGACATTGAAAAGGTTAAGAATTCTTGTCTTAGACCGAGCTTGGCTCTCTCCAGTACCCAAATAAGCTAAAGTATTAAGTATCTACTAAGTATATCAGGCTAAGTATATGGGTGCAATAAAAACTATGTAACTTAAAATATTTTATTTTTATAAGCATTAGTATAAGTCATATCGATGGCCGGGAGCATGTTCCCATGGCTATTTGCATAGCATTAATGATGTTTTCATTTGGGACCACATCTCGTTGGCGTTTTTTCTCCGCCGTATGCAAAGCAGCACATTTGCATCCTTCGGAACCACAATCGGCCTAATTTGGATGCGCCTGCTATCTCCGCCGAAATCGTTAAAATGCACGCACGGTAGCGAGAACGGTACAAAACACAAAACAATAAATAAATAACGAGAACAATAAATATAATTAAAAACGACAAAAAGCGTCCGTCCTCATGACGCGGGTACAAACGTTGCGCGCTCCAGACGACTCTATATTAACGATACGGATTTCACCAAATTCCACACAACAATTCATGCTTTATTGCAAGGCATCAAGATTCAATTTGACACTTTACTCAGCATTTATCCGTTCAACATTTTGTCACAGGCACGTCACGTTTCCGAACGTTCCTCATTACAGATTTTATTTTTAAATACTGGCCATAAGGTTGACTATTCAGTATCTCAGTTTTAAAATTCGAAAATGGAATTTAAACGAGATGACATTTCTTTGCCGCGTTCGTCGCTTGTCAGAGCGATTTTGGCCGCGTTAGTTCATTAATTGGTGTCGATAAAGATGAAATTTGTATGTTGGCGGCGATTTTGACAGATGCTAGTGGTTTCGTGAGTTCTATGACGGGGTATAGGGCCTAATAGGGTCTGGCGAGTAATGGGTATTTCGAGTTGTCGCGTTGTCTCAAATTTATTGCGCCAATTAGTAGGGCCAACCTGAAGGGGTTTATCTTGGGTCTCGATCGCCTCTATTTGGGAGGTAACGGTTGGTAATGGTCGAATTTCGGAGAAGTTCTCGGATTTTTTTTGACAACTACCGTAGATTTTTTCGGAAGCGAGAATGTAACAAGTTAATTGGACCGAAATATTTGGATGCCGACACATGGCGGGCGCTTACAAAGTTCATTACAGAGATTAATTAGATGGCTTGGTCCGTTGATTTCGTAACTGGAATACTAGATAAAGTTGATTTAATTAATTTATCGCCAACGAGGTGGGTTTGAAATTAGTTTCATAATTTATTTGGTTTTAGATAATCTGTCAAATTTGGCGGTCGTATAATGGGCGTTTTTAATATTTTGACTGTATTAAGATGTTAAAGAGCTTGTTATCAATTAATGTTGGCTTTGATTCAATCTGAAATTTGGGAAGGAATAAATTAAGTTAATATGTGCGACTGGTAGTCCAAGTAATCAGATGATTAAACAAATTAATATGTTGCTGCTGTTTATTTCGAATGTTTTCGTCACATAAAAATACTCTGCGAGTCGTATTTGGCAAAATGGAATCCATCGTTTAAAATGTTCCTTACCTAAATTAACTTGACCAGGGATCGAATTCGAGACCTACAGCGCTAGAGCCATAGCTATCGAGGCAATGCTTATGAAACTTTTAAGAATATTTACATGAAATACTAGTGGCCCTCTCTCACTTCGTTTCGGGACTTAGTTTTGCTATTAGTTTCAATCATGGCCAATAGATGGCGCTAGGTTTAGATTGCATAGCGCAAGTGAATTGACTTTTTGGGTTACAAATAGGTAAGCCTTGTATCTCTTTATAAATAATGTAGAAGATAGGTAAGTGTATGTTTAGATAGGTACTTGTTTAAGGCTGATATATTTTTTACGTGATAGGTGGCTGCCGAGCAAACGAATCTCCTAAGCATAAGCGATTGCCATAAACACCCAACAACGGCGGAGTCACAAGTGCTGCCAACCTTTAGAACATAAATCGGAGCTCAAATTTGATACTTAAGTACGCCATTGTAAAAGATAATCCGAAAGTGGCCAACTAAATGTGCTCTTACACCTCAAATAAAAAGAAGTCGGACAAAAAGGTCAGCCACTGGCTGGACAGCTGGCGAGCTTCAGCCATCGGATTTCCGAAAACCGAAGAGAAACAAAACAGCAGCCCTGTGCGCGAGATGGCGCGATTAGCTGAAACGGCTCCAATTGTGGCGAGCCCCACTGGCAGCGGAGTAGCCACAGAAATGAATAAATTCTATAAATCTATAAGTACTAAAGCCCCGTTGGTCTAGTGGTTTAAGTACCGGGCCGTGATGGAAAAGTATGTTTCGTATTTTTCGAACATAGCTCGGGTTTGTGATCACCAATCCGCATTAAGGCAAGCGTGGTGGTTAAGCCTAATCCCATCATAGTAGCGATGACTTGATTTCTATGATGGAGGCCTTTGCCCTGCAGTGGGACAGTATATAGGCTGATACTTTTACTAACGCCCCATGCATTCGTCCAGTGCAGTGGTTCCTAACCTTTTCAATGTCACTAGCCCTGTAAGCAAGTATGGAAATTGCGTCTAACCCTAGCAAATTTAAAATAATTAAAATTACTTTCACTCAACGCGCATCTCATGTCTGGCTGTTTCTAGCTTTAGAGTTGAGAAACCATTTTCACATCTGTAAGTTGTAGCAAATGGAATCAACATCGCTATTTTAATGATATTTCGTGCTCTCCACCAATCCGCATTAGGCAAGCGTGGTGATTATGCCTAATCCCATCATAGGACCACATTACAAGTTAATACGCGTATAACACAAAAAGCAAAAAAAAAATTAATCTTACATCAAAAACTTACAGCCACTGTCTTGTTTTTCTTCAAGTAATAAAGGTGTTTTTTTACGTGAAGAAGTAAGTGTTGTGTCACGAATATACTTTTTTCTTATCCTTAAATCTCCATCATTGGGACCCCACCTTTACAGTCAAATAAATACATTTAATTGTAGCTACCATTTAAGAAAAAGGTTAGCAAAATTACTTTCTTTCAATCTGATTGGTACACAACACAATATGTTAAAACTATACTTAAATCTTTATTTGTTAACTAGTGGACACTGGCGCAATAAACGATATTCCAAAATAAATTATACCCAGAACTCACAGCTATACAATGAAAAAGTTTTATTCAAACTCGCTAAGTTTAATTTTTTTGAGATTATCGCAAACAAACAAATGAACAAAAGAAAAACTATCCATTCATGTTCTTTTATTGTTTTTTAGGCGCCCGGCGCCCCAAGATTTTTAGACTGGCCGGATTTTCTGAAAAAAAAAGTTTCCATTCGAAAAATTACTCTTAAATCTACGTTTTCCACCAAAGCCCTGGGTAGCAGAAACCGACCTTATTAGTGACAACCATGTTTAAAAACGACCGGTCCGGCGCGATACCCCGTCCCTTAATTGACTCCCAATTCTTAGAAAGTAATTTCACAAATTACTTTTAGCTACTGGAGTTTAAAATCGCCACTGGTCGCCATTTACAACCTTGTCGTAATCACGATTGGAACCAACCCCAGTTATTTGGAGAGGAACCTCCTCCTTAGTGATTGTGACAGGGTTCTTTTGATACCGGTTGGGACAAAAAGAGAAGCTTGTGGCTGTTTCGGGTCCGATGTTGTGGGCGGGTAGGAATTCGGTCATTCGGTGCAATGGAATGTTGCGTGTTATTTTTCGGTTGTCTAATGATTGGGTTTAATTTGAACTGTACTGGAGCTAGAGGAGTACTCAACAAATTATATTTATTTATGTTTGTATAATACGAGTTAGATATGAGCGCCGATGGCTAATTCCACGGCGGCGGCGTGGGTTAAAAAAAAAATACGGCGGCCGCGGGCCGGCGCTCAACAAGTAAGTTATATGGGGGAGAAGGTATATTAAGGAGACCCAATCGGGGAGAAAGGGACACAAAAACGTGCAAGTGTCACCCCGGATCCGCCAGTTAAATGGTTTCGAAGGTCTGAAAAAAGTATAGCAAGAGAAAATTTTATAGCAATCTCGTTGCACACTATCCTAATATGAGTTACCGTAAAATAAAACAAATATCCACTGGAAGTCAACGTTTGCAAGATCACAATCACAGCAGTAGATATTTCTGCTACAGCAAAATCATCAGTCAATTCGTCAAGAAAATGGTTCGACACATTGACTGCAACAAATATTTCGGCGTATCATGAAAAAGTATCACTTAAAATTGTGTGCCTAAATTAAAATTCGTGAATTCTGTCTGTTGCTGCTTAAGTTGGAATCTGGACAAATAAATTTCTTTTTAATTAGGCATTAATTTGTTTCAAGAGTCGCGGTGAAAATGTGCCTTGTGGCAGCTTTTTGTTGTTTTAACGGTTATTTGTAAGCGACCAGCGAACACGCACAGTAAGCGGTAGCGGAAAAGCGCCCAGGGCGACACAGTTATCGCTGGATAGAGCAGGTCAAGTAGGATCTTGGTCACATTCAAGGGCCGAATTAGTAAGAAGTGGCTGAGAATAGAGCGGAGTGGCGAATTCTCGTGGCGGAGGCCAAGCTATTGTAGAAGTTAAAGCGACACATTTTCCTACTTTGGAAGTGACTCTTGTTAGTTCTAAGAATGGGCTCGCATAGACAGGCAGACAGACATGACAAATCTATAAGGTTTCCATTTATTGCCATTTGCCACAACTCTAAAAAGAGAGTTTCTTTAGGTATAAGGCATTACGAAATTGAAGAAACTACGAAAAAGAAGGCATTACGAAGAAGGAAGCACTGCGAAGAAGAAGGTACTACAAAGAAGGCAATACGATAAAGAAGGCTATATGAAGAAGAAGTCACAATGAAGGAAACACGATGAAGAAGGCACTACAAAGAAGAAGAGACGATGAAGAAGGCACAACAAACAAGGCACTACGAAGAAGGTACTACGCAAAAGGTACTACAAAGTAGGCACTACGAAGAAGGTGAAGGGAACTGTGGGAGAGCCACGCTTCGGCATGAATGGGCCGGCTCGACCGGAGTGATACCACTGCCTCACAGAAAACCGGCGTGAAGCAGCCCCTGTGCTGTGTTTCGCTGAGTGAGTGAGGGTACCGGAGGCCCACTCGGGGGGGAAGGGGATAAAAGGTTGGCAGCGGACTTGTGACTCCACTGGTGTTGCAAGTGTCCATGGGCGGCGGTAATTGCTTACCATCAGGTGATCGCCTGCTCGCCTGCTACCTATCACATAAAAAAAAAAAAAAAAAAAAAAAGGTACAGTGGCCAGCACATCAAGTTACTACAATCTGTCAAATTGTCCTCAGTTGATATTGAACCAACACGTTTGACATAAAGTGAGGTGGATTGAAGAAATTTGACAGATTGTAGTAACTTGATGTGCTGGCCACCGTACTACGAAGAAAAACGCACAACAAAGAAGAAGCACTCCAAAGAATAAGCTAATTAATACGAAAAAAGGCACGATGAATAGGCAACTACGAAGAAGAAGACACGATCAAGAATGCACTACGAAGGAGGCATTACAAAGAAGTTACTACGCCACTGACAATAACGGCTAGACGTTCTCTGCCCCAGTGCTCGAGAGAGCTGCTAAGCCTACTTTTATTTCGTGTTTCCCTCTATAAAAATATGTCACGATGAAGAAGGCACTACGATAAAGAAGGCAATACGAAGAAGAAAGCACTCCAAAGAAGAAGACACAATTAAGAAGGCACTACGAAAAAGAAGTCACAGACGAATACACTATGCCACTGACAATAACAGCTAGACGTTCTCTGCCCCAGTGCTCGAGAGAGCTGCTCAGCCTATTTTTATTTCGTGTTTCCCCCTATAAACGAAAAGGGAAACCCGGCCACCGCTGTATAAGGCGAAGAAAATACGCGCTCGACGAGCTCCATGTATAAGGCATGCGTAATTACAAGGAAAACACTTTAATTGCATGATAACTATCTTTATTGGCTAAAAATTATATTGAGTAAAAAGTGGTTGGAACTGTACCGGGAATCGAAGCGACTAATTAGCGAATGCGACTGCACAGTTAGTTCACAACATTTGTAAAGCGGGTACGGTTGGCAGATTAATAAGATTATATTTGTTATTGAAATGGAGTTAAAAAGTTAAGACCGACGTCTTGACAAACAAGCTCCTGCGCTGTGTTTCGTCGAGTGAGTAAGGGTACCGGAAGCCCAATTGGGGGGAAAGGAGGTTAAAGATTGGTAGTGCACTTGTGACTCTACGGGTGTTGCACGGCGACGATCGCTTACCATCAGGTGATCCGTCTGATCGTCTTCCGCAATTTTAGCATTTTAGGTGAAACTGGGGGCCGCAGCTAGTATATACGTAGGTAGTATAAAATATTCTCTTTACTTGCTTGTGCCACAGTACTTAAACTGTACCACTGGAGAATACTTTACTTACTTATTATGCTGGCTCAGCGACCCGAAGTGGATCTTGGCATCCGACACGAGAATTCGCAACTCCGCTCTATTCTCGGCCACCTCATAAATAAAATATAAAAAAATAAAATAAAAATCAATTTATTGCTCAAAATAAAATAACAGTTACAATATTTGTCTTAATATTATAGGTACAAATCAACAAATGGTTTGAGCAAAGGGTAGTGACTCAGCTTATGCTGTCGCAGGACAGGCGTCCGGCGAAGCGCTGGTTTTCAGTCACACCTCTTCTTATGTGTTAGGTGAGAGATGCGTAGGTATGAGGGCTATAATAAATTGACTTTAGTTTTATTTAGCTAACAGTAAAAAAATCAGATTAAGCTATGAATGAAAATTATACTCTGAATGTACCTTTTTTTACAATAACCTATGCCAGGTGACCAAGATCCTTTCTTGACCAGGTCCATCCAGCGATATCTGGGGCGCCCCACTGAGAGCTTCCCGGTAGATCGACCAAGGTAAGCTCGCTTGGCAGCATGGAGAATACTTAAATAAAAAATATATATAGATAGGTATTGCCTGACCCTCCTTGCGGTAATGGGTGACACCGCTGCAAGGCGCATGCGCCCGCCCGCATAGTGATGTGTTGGCTTTTTGTGCGCGGGCGCCGACGCGAGGCGAGGCCCAGATTAATTTGTGACGAGGAACACGTTAGCCTAGCCCTGACAACTCTTACTCCGATGGCTCAACGACCCGAAGTGAGTCTTGGCCTCCGATACGAGATGTCGCCATTTGTCTTCGGTCTTGCCAATCTCCTGCTTCCAATTCCTGCTTGTCCACGTTAACTATAATCGGCCAGGGACAGCGTGGTTGTCCCGAACTGATCTGTTACCTTTTGTGCAATAAAGAGTATCTAGCTATCTATTCTTTCAACGTGGCTGAGCCATCGGAGTCTATGTGACTTCGTCTCTATCATTATGTTAGGTTCCGCCATCAGATCTTCGTTTCGTCATTTTAGGTGAAACCGCGGGACGCAGTGATGGCTGAACGACCCGAAGTGAGTCTTGGCCTTTGAATGTTGAACTTAAGTTAGCAAACAATATCTATCTATCTATACTATTTATAAAGAGATAACTTCTATACTTAGACAACGACAAGACTTTATTGGTAAACCGAAAACACGAAACGCTTGCGCGATGTAATTTAGCACAGCGCCATCTAATGGTTCATTTCTAAATTACGGTCCCGAAGTGAAGTGAGGGCGGGCCACTAGTAATAGTATAAACAAGTATTACCGAAATGAGGATTTTTGCAAATGTAAAATCCGATAGATGTCGTTACGTTGACGTCAGGTCCAATTTTGACGACATTGGTCGTTTTGTTAGTTAGATATTAGTTAGATATAGGTCGTTGTTGGACCTGACGACAACGTAACACCATCTATCGGATTTTGCATTTGCATAAATCCTCATTTCGGTAAAACTTGTTTATACTATTTTATTGTTCGCTAACTTAGGTTCAATATTCAAAGGCTCACTTCGGCTCGTCATTCTAATCCATTTATAAACGTCGTCGCCACATCCATGTTAAGATTTCATCATTAATTGCATACTTAATCCGATCTGGTAATAAGCGAATTGATGAGCCAATTGCCCCAGCCAATTGGCTCGGCCATACAATGAAACGTTTTTGTATCGTCTGTAAAATTACACAATAATACTTGCAACTCTGTACGTCGCGGATGCTGAGGGAAGTCAGACTTCATGCGAAATGACTGGTTTTATAACTACGACGGGCCCGGATAATACATTTGGTAGTGACACTCACGGTCAAGGTATACGAAAACACAGAACACCATAGACACCAGCAACTCCAGTGCAATGGAGTCACAAGTGCGCTGACTACGTTTTAACCCCATTTTCCTCTCCTACTCGTATTGAGCCCATTCCCACACTTTCCCACGCTGACTTGTGGTCTGTACAATTTTTTTACTCTCTCTCTACCTTTACATTTAGTATAGAAGAAGATAGTTATTTATTATGTGAAAGGTGGCAGACGAGCACATGGATCACCTGATGGTAAGCTCTTGCCGCCGCCCATAGACGCAACACCAGTAGAGTCACCAGTGCGCTGCCATCCATTCAACCCCCTTTCCCCTCGATTCGGTCTGGGTATCCTCATTGACGCGGTGAAACACAGCGCAGGGCTGTGAAGCCATAGTATCAATCCGATCGAGCCCATTCCGAAACGTGGCTCTGGGAAAATAGAAATGGCAGTCATACAACAGAACATCCGATTTCCCTGTCTCCCTGTGTCATGAAGTTCTCTCCGCCTTGGTATGGACAGGTGCCGGGAAAGTAGGCCAGCAAAAACTCCTCGTCTGACATCAGGCTATTATTCCTCTACAGCCTACCCTTAACACATACTGTCATTTACTACGTAGGTACATTTAGCTTTTTTTACTTGGGAGACATTCATTCATGCTCTTTAAGTATGTTGAAGGGTTACCAAAGTGTGTAGTAAGTACCTAAGTCTTGCTAATGTTAAAAAGAGAAAATTGTTGAGGATGTACATTTAAGTATGTAAGAATGCAGTAGGTTGTTAGTTGGTCGCACTTTAAAGCAACGGCTGCGTTTGGGGTTCCGGGTTCGATACCCGGGTCTAGCCAAAGTTTTTTCTGTAAAGAAATGGAGCGGTCTTATCTATACCCCGTTCCTCAGAAAACGTTAAGCCGTTGGTATTGCGCCATCCCTCTTCGGTCGTGACACACTGTTGTTCCATCGAAATATGAGGGTAAGGGAATAGAAAGTGCACTTGAGTTTACGCACACACTTGTGCGCTATAAATGTCCTGAATCCTGCGTCGTTGAGATTGGCCGCTATAGCTGAAATATCGGTTAGAAAGACATCATTTTTTTTTAAATATATATTTATTTAGGTTTACTTTGCATGAATTATATCAAGTTTTTCCGGTTTCATTAAAATTTGCAATGACAAAAACATAAGTAACAAAACTAAAAAAAAATACGACATACATTATTACGACTTCAAATCGAATCATGTTCAAATCCTGCCCACATCGAATCGCCAAAAGCGATTATCGAGTACCAAAAACAAATAAGCATAATTCATCGGACAGTGATCGTATCGAGTGGAATCGATTAATCGCAAGAAATAATAAGTGAGCCTGGTTAATTGCTACGAGCGTAAACCATCGCGTTGATAACTCAATCGGCCGCGAATGAGTTAGCTATTCGATTATCGAGAGGAGAATCGAATGAGTTAGTTATTCGATTATCGATACGGGAATAGGATGGAGATTTTTGCCGGTTCGAAATTGGTGGTCAGTGAATTGATTTGATAGGATGACATTTTTGTGTGGTTTTTTTGTAATATTTTTTTTATATTATAACTGTACTTTTTAGGGTTCCGTAGCCAAAATGGCAAAAACGGAACCCTTATAGTTTCGTCATGTCCGTCTGTCCGTCTGTGCGTCTGTCCGTCTGTCATAGCCGATTTACTCGGAAACTATAAGTACTACAGTGATGAAATTTGATGGGAATATGTGTTGTATGAACCGCTACAAAAATATGACAATAATAGTAAAAAAAGAATTGGGGGTGGGGCCCCCCATACATGTAACTGAGGGATGAAATTTTTTTTTTCGATGTACATACCCGTGTGGGGTATCAATGGAAAGGTCTTTTTAAAATGATATAAAGTTTTCTAAAAAACATTTTTCTTAAAGTGAACGGTTTTTGAGATATCAGCTCTCAAAGTCGTAAAAAGTATGTCCCCCCCCCCCTCTATTTTTATAACTACGGGGTATAAAATTCTAAAAAAAATAGAGGTGATGCATGCTAATTAACTCTTTCAACGATTTTTGGTTTGATCAAAGTATCTCTTATAGTTTTTGAGATAGGTTGATTTAACTGTAATTTTGGTTAAGTTATTGTGCTTACACTGAAAACGATGGCTGAACCTTATAAGATAGATCAAATTATATTTGCTGCTACGGAACCCTTTGTGCGCGAGCCCAACTCGCACTTGGCCGGTTTTTAATTATCAAAAGGTTGTCTGGAAAAAGGTAAGCAGCACACTTGTGACACCACTGTTGTTGCAGGTATCCATGGGCGGTGGTAATCGCTTACCATCAGGTGATCCGTCGGCTCGGCTGTCACCTATATCATAAAAAAAGGGTAGGTATAGGCGTCCTCCTGTTCTCGCCATTAACATACATAGGTCCGTCCCATTCCAGATCTTTTCCACCACTCTGTATACCTACAGGCACCTAACGGCAAGTAATTTCGAGAATTCGTAAAAGATACCAATCCTATTACTTTCTCATTCCGGTGATAAATAACTGAATCTTGTCTGACCGCGGCGGACAAGCTTAGGTTTCAATTTAGCAACGCAAATGAAGAGATTCGCCGACACTGGAAAGGCGTAAAACAATTTTCATGGCCCTTAACAGTAACTAACCCGATAGGGCTGGCAGCCCTTTCACCTACTCGGTTCAAAATTAAATTATTATTCACTAGAGGCCTGCTTTCACTTTATTCCGAACATACTTAAAGAAAGAAAAAACATTTATTACTCTCTGGACACCACAACACATATATACCTACCTACTACCGATAATTGACACAAAACACAATAAAATACAGAACACTAAACAAAAAGAAAAAGTAATAAAAATAAAATAAACTAAAACAAAAATAAAAAAAAAAGAAATAAATAAAAAATCGACTCTCTGTCTCCATTGACCGTATGTTGAGGCATCCAGCATAAATGGCCCTCACTCAGCTTATGTCACGACCATAGGCCGTAACGCTGGTTTTCAGTGGGACCAGCTGAGTGAGTACCACGGACGAATGCCAATGTGTAGTGTACCTACCTATTACCTATGTGAAATATGTGTGTAATGATGTGTAGATAAACAAATACATTTACTTATACTAGATACAAATACATTTACTTATATTTAATTATTTATGGCTCACAAAACAAGTTAATTATACAATCATAATAGGAAATGCAACGTAAAAATTCATTTGTTACGATCTAGAATGCAACTCTAAACTATTTATGTGGGCACAGATTATTAGCTAGGTAACTGAAAAAGTAAACATAAACAAATATTATAATTCGTGAAATAAGTATACATTTACTATACCTACAAACAAAATATTAGTGTCTAAGATCTTTTTTGAATTGTGTATTGTATATTTTGAGGCAGCCCTGGCAGAGGAGGATCCAATCGGGCCGGACTAAGTGCCGCGCCTGTGGGCTAATTAACCCATCAGCGGCCATGCTCCGCCGACGGGTCGTCTTTCATATTTTGTCTTGGCTGTCTGCCGCTGTCTGCCGCTGGCTGCCGGTGTGTTAGCCCTCACGGGTGTTGGCAGGGGACTGTTGAACTCAGAAATATTTGAGTTAGTATTAAACGATGGCGAATGTCATTGGTGGTTGGAGCCGTAAAGTCCTTGAGTGGAGATCCGCGACTCGGTAAGCGTAGTGTTGGACGCCCTGGGACAAGATGGGATGATGACATTCGAAGGCTGGCTGGTGTGTGCTGGATGAGAGTGGCCGAAAATCGGGAGCAGTGGCGTGCATTAGGGGAGACCTATGTGCAGCAGTGGACGAGTGTGGGTTGCTGATGATGATGATGATGAATGTCATTGAGCAATGTTACTTGCTGAACTTATGTCACACAACACCTCATATATTGACATGACTCCGTACTAATTAGCTTAAGCACTTGTGTTAAATTTAGCAGACAACAGAGAAAACACAAATATAATACATAAATACATATAGACACCTTAGACACTGGACAAACACTTGGTTCATCACACGAATGTTTGTCCAGTGTGGGGATCGAACCTACGACCTTTGGCATATGAGGCAGGGTCAGTATACCAAATGCGCCATACGGCCAGTCATATAGGATGTTAATGAGTAATGTTACACTATGCTATGCTGCTGAACTATGTTATTGCTGATATAAGTTATTTCAGAATATGTAATAATGGTGACAACTTACCTTACTATAATTCCCGGTTTTGCTCTCAAACCTGACAAACATGGCGTTCCCAGTGTCTACTGCTGCCAGTGGCTTAAGTACCGGGCCGTGATCTCGGGGTCCCGGCACACTCCCGGATCGGGCGAATGAGAAGACTTGGACCTTATCATGAATTGCTTTCATTCAAGTAATTTCATCAATACACATAATCAGCATCTACAACGCAGTAGTACATTTTTTTACTTTTATAATTAGGCTTTCATAGTAAGGCTTTCATTGTTTGCCTTTCAAAGTTAGGCTTTCATAGCATAGTTTGGCTTTTGTAGTTAGGCTTTGAAAACACTTTTAATAGGTATATTTCTTGTATGTGATAGGTGGCAGACGAGTATACGTGTTCCTTAATCTCTCCCAGTAATGATATCTCAATTGCCGGAGCAAGGCCATCGATTTGTCCGGCCGGCCCGGCGTCGTGGATTAGTTATAGGTGGCACTCGCCATTACGCCGCCGCGCCCACTCACAACTGAATTTAAATTGACTGCTCACGAATATTACTGCGGGTTCTCGATCCAAGATTCAAGGGTGACAAAGCCAATTGTTCGCATGAAGCCCCAATTCTAGGATCCTCAGTTTCAAAAGGAACATTGTCTAATGGTTTTTACTTAGCCCCGGTTCTAGTTCCACGGATTGAAGAGCAACAATTATTTTTGTGTCTGCTAATCTTTAAATAGCCCTTTCAAGGGAAAGGGATTGGCCACGTCTGGTATACTTACTTATTCGACGAAACACTTAGCTGCTTTTGGGAGCCATGGTATCACTCCGTTAGAGTCATGCCTATTGATACCTAGGCTCCCACGCTCTCCCACGGTCCAATTTTAGTGATTTCACGCCGGTTATCTATGAGGCCTTGATAGATTTATGCTTGCTTGCACCAGCTTTTTTTGGGAGCATCTACTATACTTCAAGGTTGTTGACTCCTCTTTCGACCAGTTATTGGGGCCCAGCTGGGAGCACCACGATGACGGCTAGTTTAGTTAGCGTCGCCGATGGTATAGCACTTACAGATAAAGTTGACTATTGAGGTAAACTAGATACTTGATCTATGTCGTTCTCCCCCTTACTCCCCTACTTATTAAAAGTATAGTTACCTGCATGCCAACATTTGCAAACCATTGGTAGGGGCCAACCGTACAAGTTTCATTTGAAATTAATCGACTAAGTCGGCGGATGATTTAGGATTTAATTTCGCGTCTGAGATCTCGCGTTATTGCATCCCGGGTCTTGTTTGTTTTCGACGCGATCCTCATTGGGGGCGGCGCTTGCGCACGTTGCAATTAAATTATCAGGGTATCTTTGAATGCAGTTATGAAATGCAATACAAGAATATTTGAGTACTCTCATCATCGCCATAATTTTAGCTAATAGACGGCCATTGAGGGACATTGCCTCATTATTCTCCATAGAGATCCTGTGATACCCACATCCCACACGCACAATAATGGGAGAGCCACGCTTCGGCATAAATGGGCCGGCTCGACCGGAGTAATGCCACAGGGGCAATTCTCGTGCACTCGACATTGAAGTCGAATCTAGAGTTTTCATACATTCACGCTTGCCTAATGCGGACTGGTGATCACAAACCCGAGCTATGTTTGAAATTCGAAACAAACTTTCGCTCGACCCAGGAATCGAACGTGGGACTCCAAGAACATGGCCTCGTTAATTAAACTACTAGACTAACGGGGCGTTTTGCATGCCGGTAACCAGTTTCTTAATGCTGATCCATTCCATCCGTTGTAAGGGTTTTTTTTGTACGGTGGCCTAGCACATCAAGTTACTACAATCTGTCAAATTTCTTCAATCGAACCTCACTTTTATGTCAAACGTGTTTGGTTCAATATCAACTGAGGAAATTTCTGTGGGAGAGCCACGCTTCGGCATGAATGGGCTGGCTCGACCGGAGTGATACCTAACTGTGGGAGAGCCACGCTTCGGCATGAATGGGCCGGCTCGACCGGAGTGATACCACTGCCTCACAGAAAACAGGCGTGAAGCAGCCCCTGTGCTGTGTTTCGCTGAGTGAGTGAGGGTACCGGAGGCCCACTCGGAGGGGGGGAGGGGGATAAAAGGTTGGCAGCGCACTTGTGACTCCACTGGTGTTGCAAGTGTCCATGGGCGGCGGCAATTGCTTACCATCAGGTGATCCGCCTGCTCGCCTGCAACCTATCACATAAAAAAAAAAACTTGATGTGCTGGCCACTGTAAGTTTATAGCCAGACATTTGGCCGCAATCTCACCTGGCTAAGTCACGATGTGGCCGAGGGTGTAGCATGTCTGTCTAGCAACAGCCTAATCACTCTTCTCTTGAAAACTGGTCAAAGCGCTCGGAGAACACTTCAGCTGGTAGAGAAATCCACTCCTTGGAGGTACGCAATAGGAATGTATTTGTTACCGTCAAAAATTAAAAACATAACACTTGTTCTTGACAAGTCAACGTTGAAATGTATTCCCAAAATGGAGTCAGTTATAACAATAATTCTCTAACCCTCAACACTCCGGTAGATTACAATCTGACTACATAGGTGGCCACTGGCTACAAACAATAGTGTTGTAAACGAATATTGATACTAACTCGAGTGTTTTTTTCAGGACACGCGTCACAACAGAATAAGTAAGTTAAAGCAAATGTAAAATCTTTGAGTTAAAGCTTCTCTGAGTTTTTAGTCTACCAATCTAATTAAGACGCCAGTATTGTCAAAGAATATTCTAGATCGAGTCTTTTAAAAGAGTTTGTTCTTTACAAAATCAGTTCAAGACCAAAGTCTTTTAAACAAAAACTTAGCTTTTTGAATACAACAATATGCAATGTAGTTTTTTAAAAAGAACTCTGTCATGTGGAAAGAACTTGTGACTGAGTTCTTTTTAAACTAACTAAGTGATGACTGAGGCTGGAGCCTTCTACTTAAACAATTCAAATACTTCATATTAAATGAGTATTTTTGATTGAGCTCCAGCTCAACGGATTCAAAAACACTGAAAGGTCTTAGACATTTTAGGACTACAAACGGAACAAGACAAGACTCAAGACTCAGAAGATTATTTAATTAGTCGTGAGTTCAGCAATGAGAACTTAAACCGCAAAAAGATGACTACAATACTCGGTTCTTTTACAACACTAGCCAAGAATGCTAAAAATTCAAATTACTCAGAAAGGGTTACATCGGTACTCTTATCTGATAATATTTGAGTTATGTATAATTATAATTCATGTTTATAAGCAATTACGTAATTCTAATGAGTTCTCTTATTCAACTTAACCCACAGTTAATTATGACAAATTATTATTTTGACGTAATCATTTTCTGTTTTCATTAGTTGGTGCGAATTCTTTCGAAAATATTATCTAAGTAAGAATTTATTATCTAAGTAATAATTACTTACTTCACTAAAATTACTGCATGAATATAATATCATACTAGACCAATAAATAAGTCGATCGTCGATTGATGTTAGAACCAATAAGTCGACATCAATGGATTGGTAGGTCTTGTAGAAACTATGGATTAACGTCATATCAATCTGTTCTACCTACCATCGATACCCGATATATAGATTTTATATTTAAAATTCTTACTTTTAATAGTAAAAAACAAAAGTAAAGAATCAACCTATACCTGTACTGCCTCATTGCAAAGGCCTCCATCATAGAAATCAAGTCATCGATATTATAATGGGATTATTAGATAATCACCACGCTAGCCTAAAGCGTTCAACTGTGGGAGAGCCACGCTTCGGCATGAATGGGCCGGCTCGACCGGAGTGATACCACTGCCTCACAGAAAACCGGCTTGAAGCAGCCCCTGAGCTGTGTTTCGCCGAGTGAGTGAGGGTACAGGAGGCCCACTCGGGGGGGAAGGGGATAAAAGGTTGGCAGCGCACTTGTAACTCCACTGGTGTTGCAAGTGTCCATGGGCGGCGGCAATTGCTTACCATCAGGAGATCCGCCTGCTCGCCTGCTACCTATCACATAAAAAAAACTTGCTCCACCCAGGACCCTGAGATCACAGCCCGTTATTAAAACCACTAGACCAATGGGGCTATTATTAGTAATTTTGATTAATTATTCATTCACAAATTTTCAGTTGACATAATTTTTTTGTCAAAGTTAACATATTTCCAATTTTTTCTGGGATGCTGTGGAAAACCATAAGGAATTAAAAGTGAATTCCGTATAAACATAATTTCCGTAAATGTGCACTTACAAAAACCTTCGAAGACCACCATTTTCTCTTTAAATTACGTGGACGTAATATCACATAAAGGTTTCTTAACGTAATCGGCGTTTTTGTGCTCCCCTAATTATGTCCATAAGTGTAAATATATTTATTTAACATTCGCAAACAACTAATAAAATTTTATGCCAAAATAAATTGCCGAATTTCGCATTACATTCACATAAATATGGTGGCTTATTACGAAAGCTTTATTGTCTTGTACAAAGTAACATGTAAAGTTTGTAAGGAAATAAGATACTAGCAGAAACCCATAAAAAGATCAAAATATTGACGTATTCGCCAATTGCCTTACAAAAACCGGCAAATGAAATAAGAGCCTAGACTAGTGATGGTACTTATCGAATCGCCGATTCCAGTCAACATTTAACGGTGGGAGAGCCACGCTTCGGTACGAATGGGTCGGCTCGACCGGAGGGATCACGGTCTCACAGTAGACCGGCTTAAAGAAGAGGCCCAATTGCTGGAAAGGGGATTAAAGGTTGGTAGCGGACTTGTGACTCTACTGGTGTTGCATTTGCAGTTTACGGGCGGTGGCCATCGCTTACCGCTTAGGTGATGCGTCTGCTCGTCTGTCTATCCAGTCATCCTTCCCTTCCCATTGCCACCTGGCCCACGCAATTCTTGTTGTAATATTCACGCAATGATATTCCGAATATAGCCCCTCTGAGTGACTTTGAGAAGGCTCAAGCAAAGAAGCAAGCAAGCTCAAGCTTAAGAAGGCTTAAGCAGCAACATTTCGGTTCTGGGCTATAAGATTAAACCTCTATAATATAATTTAAGTAAGTTATAAGATTTATTATCAGAATTACTGAAGAACGCCCCGTTAGCCTAGTGGTTAAGATACCGGGCCGCGATCACAGGGTCCCGGGTTCAATTCCCGGGCGGAGCAAAAAAGTTTGTTTCGAATTTTACGAACATAGCACGGGTTTGTGATAATAACCAATCCGCATTAGGCAATCGTGGTGATTAAGCTTAATCCGAGCATAGTAGCGATGACTTGATTTCTATGATGGAGGCCTTTGCGCTGCAGTGGGACAGTATATAGGCTGATACTTTACTTTTGTTTTACCTGAAGAAAGTATAAGTAAAGTCTAGTTTTTAGTGATGGCTGCATGAACTCAGGTCGCACGGCCCTATGCTTTATAGGGTCGAATCGATAAAAGGAGTTTCATCATAAAAAAGAGTTGTACTACGGGCCAGGATAAAATGGTGGCTTAAGTTATTCTGCCAGCCATCATTGCGAATAAACCGACCAATTACAATAAATTACTGGCCACGTATAGAAAATAAAACCGCCATTTTGGCGAGTAAATAAATAAATGAGTAATTAATGTTTGGACGTGCGCGCGCGCCGAGTCTGGTGGAATACGAATCTGTGCATTAAAAAGTATTAACATCGGTTATGGTGAGTCTGTGGCGGGTTTTTGTGCTGACGGTACCAATTAGTGCGCGTATGGCAGGAAGCTGCAGACGGTACCCGGTTGAAGTAATGTATTGTGGGCAAGCTTTGTGCTTGGGAAAGGACTTTTTATATTGATATTACGGGAGATAGTGTGTTTATTATATTGCACACTTTAGTATTTTGCTGTTAAGTAATTTTAAATTTTAATGGGTTTGTTACATACCGGATGTAAAGGTACCGATGCTTTTTACATCTGGTTGTATTTATTATGTAATTCATTTTGCTTCAATACTAGCGATTGGAAAGGGAAACATTGTGAGGAAACCGGATTGTGTCTCAAAAACTGTGGTTTTGATGCTTTTTTATGTGTTAGGTGGCAGACGAGCAGACGGATCACTTGATGGTAAGCGATTACCACTGCCTATGGACACCCGCAACACCAGAGGAGTCGCAAGTGCGCTGCCGACCTTAAGAAGAAGGAGTAAGGAGTACGCTCGCTTTTTGAAGGTTTGCAGGTCGGAAATACCGCAGGGGACAGTTCAATCCATAGTTTTGTAGTTATTAAGAGTATCTAAATAAACCTCTGTGTCATCTTAGCATGTGCGTTCAAAGTTGTCGTTTTGGATCCCAGGGTACGTTTAGACCATGATCCAGGATTTGGGGAGTCTGCTTGATGACAATTTTAAGGAGGATTCAAAATTACGGTTTCCCACATAGAAAGTACTTTTTTTATGTGTTAGGTGGCAGACGAGCAGACGGATCACCTGATGGTAAGCGATTACCGCCGCCGATATAGACACATGCAACACCAGTAGAGTTACAAGTGCGCTGTCGACTTCTTATCTATTGAACTACCATCGCTAGCTATTGTATTAGTATTAAGATTAGTGTATGAAAAGTCTGTATATTTGTTGCATTTGTTGAGGGAAAATGAGGTAAAAGTCAGCTCTTATAGAGTTGTCTTAATGAAAGCACCAAAGTTGGTGACCCTAGTACAAACCCGTTCGCTTCAAGTCCTTTTCTGTGCGACACCTAAATACAACCGCGCACCTTCATACAGTCACCCCTAAAACACCGATTTGAGACCTTCTTCAGTCATCATAAGAGCGGAAATAGCAATTTTTATCCTGCGACACCAATTTTCGTACAGGCATTACACCCTGTCTAACTTTGAACCTTCTTCTCTTAACATAAGAGTCGATTTAGTTATCTTTTGAAGGCTTCGTTTGGTTTACTTGTCAGCTGTTGATGAGTTACGTTTGATGCACGTTTGATAGATATATTGACTTAGACTTAGTAGCAAATTACACTTGATTGCATTTTATTTACCTCTTAGCGAATGTAGTTAATCTTAGATAGTAATAATAAATAAATTCCCACAACATCTCACAACACCTGACTCCGTACATTAAGTAGCTTAAGCACTTGTGTTACAGATATCAGACAACAGAGGAAACACAAATATGTTACATAAATGCAATATTACACCCAGATATTAATCAAACACAAGTGTTCAGCACATGAATGTTTGTCTAGGGTGAGAAACCCACGATCTTAGGCGTATGAGGCACTACCAAATGCGCCATCCGGCTCGTCAAAATAATAGTTACTCACTTACTGGGGGCAGACATCATCATCAGCAACCCACGCTCGTCCACTGCTGGACATAGGTCTCCCCCAATGCACGCCACCGCTCCCGATTTTCGGCCACTCTCATCCAGCTCACTCCAGCCAACCTTCGAATGTCGACATCCCATCTTGTAGCAGGGCGTCCAACACTAAGTTTACGGGGGCAGACATATCTGAATTAAATACATTGGTGGATTCACACATCATCACTTGTAAATGCCTTGCTACAAACTATTTTATACTACTAGCTTTTGCCCGCGGCTTCGCTCGCGTTAAAAGCAAAAATTAGCCTACGTTACTCTCCATCCCTTCAACTATCTCCACTTAAAAAATCACGTCAATTCGTCGCTCCGTTTTGCCATGAAAGAAAGACAAACATACACACTTTCCTATTCATAGTATTAGTATGGATGAGTAGGTACGTCTCAGAAGTGCGCAGTGCCAATAAAGTCTAGCTACCAGATGTGCGAAAGCTATTTATTTATTGACACATGTTGTTTATTTCATCACCTTGTGTGGTTAGTGTTGTCCAAATGCAAGACCGACAAAACTATTTTATCGATTCAAGCTAGCCCGAAGTAACTTTGTGACAAATGCTTGCGGAAAATCAATATTAGAGTTGCATAAGATTTAATTTTAAAACCTGTCGATAGTCTTTTTCTTGGTTCTGAGCTGTTATTCTTTTTATTTAATGGGATAGGGCGCAAACTGATGGAAGTGGTCCCTGCCGGACATGGACAACAGCTATTAAGACAGAGAGCAGATGAGTAATTGCCAGCCTTTTAGGAAGGTGGTGGCTCATTCAGTTCATATTATTAGGCTTGTGAACTTGTGATTACAGGGAGAATCTTGTAATTTCGGCATATCTATACTACTTTATAAAGAGGTAAGATGATGTCTACAGATCAACAAATTCTATATAGTACAAACTGAAAAAGCGAAACGCTGGCGCGATACAACGGGCTCCCAGCGCCCTCTACTGGCACAGAGCAGAACTAAAGTCCCGAAACAAAGTGTGGGCGGGCTACTATAGATTATAAAACGACAGATGTAACAATTTTATTCAATTGTCTTGTAATGTAGCTAGGAAGCAAACAAGACTAAACTGCAAGACCACTTTTGGACAACACTAGTCTTAGCCTCCGGGGTAAGAACAAATTGCATTGGAAACATCAAAACTATTAATTTGCAGTAAATCATAGTTGTTTATTGTAAACATTGTTTGTTGGATAAATTATTTGTAGTGATGAAAAATGCAATTATCGTAGTGTTAACTACAGGAGATAAATGCCTTTATGTTGAGATATGTGGTTATTTGTTGTTGATTAAGAATTGACAAAAAGAGATATGACTTGAAATATTACCTTTACGGTAAACTAGTGGCCATTTCTGACTGCCCATAGATGGCGCTGGGTGTCAAAGCTTCCGAAAAAGCCCATATTTAACACAAATATCTGTTTCACCAACAAAAGTTGGTGTTAGTGTGGGAATTGAACCAGCGACCCTTGCGTCTCAACCGGCGCTGAAACCACTTTGCTAAACAATTATCGTTACGATTGAATCTTAAAGGTAAGGTTTAGGTAACCCAAATATTTGGCTATTTAAAAGTTTGTTTTTCAACCTTTAATGTTGTTCCTAATCTAATGTGAAATAGGTACTTACTTACATTATTTCTATTGAATATTGGCTTGCCCTCTCTCGTCTAAGAGGCAGGGTCAGAAAGAGATGGCGTGATGACTTTGATGATCACTTCTCTGTCCATTAGCAAACCATGCTTCAAATAAAGTCCAATGGAGGTTTTTAGGGCAGGTCTTTGCTCAGCCGTATCATAGGCAAAAAAATGACTTCATACTGAACCTTAGAGTTGAGAAGAAGCCTACGATGGAGCGGGCTTACCCAGAGCTTGTTCATTCTAGCTGTAAATAGTTTGAAGTTGTACTCATTGGAGAAAACTGACGCAGGAATGGTAAAGATGAAATCTCAAGTGATAGTTATGAGTTTTGACAGATTGCAGCAATCCATCGTGTCATGGCCATCTCACAAAACTTGAAATTTAAAACAACCAAATTGTACTAATAACGAATTTATAATTTAATCAATAATTTACAAATGCTTCTTCGAGTTGTCCTTAGATATAAGTATTTCGTAACCGTTTCTATTACAAAATATTTTGAAACACTGCTCGCTTGAAACGTTCACAAAAGTAACAAGTATAAGGATATTATAATAAAAGGTAAATACGTTAGTACTGTGCTCATACGGAAGGGGGTGAAAATAGAAGGCAGCGCACTTGGGACTCCATCTAGGAGTTGCTTACCTACCGTCAGATGACTACAATAAAACATCTGCAGCGCTACCATGAGTTGACATCGAAAACTGACATAACGTAAACTATTGCTCTGTCTCTTTCAAATGCAGCACAATGAAGGAGACAAAGCGATAGGTTTCGATAGCGAGGATAGTATTTCAAACTCATGGTAGTGCTACTGAACTAATCGTATGTATAGATTTGCGAAGAGACGACGTTGTTCAGTATACAAAATGGTCAGTATAATCAATTATTAAAATCGATTATTTTGATTTGGCAAGAACTAATATAACATATTTACCTTTTTTATTGTAATAACACTGAGTCTGTGCATTTTTTACAACTCTAAGCCCCAAACCCCAAAGTATGAAAAACTTTGTATGCTGTTTAAATATCATATGCAATCCCGTAGGTATTTAGCAGTTTAATCACTTATTAGTACTGCATAGAAAAGTCAGAAATCAGCAGAAAGAGTTGGGAAAGAAGAATTATTTTATTTTTCCATATATGTTGTAAATTTCACTTTGCTATCACGCAATTAGGATTGATGTTAAATCCGACATCAAAGATACATAACACTAACTTTATGTATCTTTGATGTCAGATTTATCAAGCAGTTATTTAATTTTTAAATTATGTTAAATAAAAGAGTATTATTACAATTAATTATTTTTGATGATATTATTATAATTGTCTAATTGACAATAAACAAGATTGTCGTAAAAAATGCACTTTCTAAGGTCTTCCATTGAGAACGTCAATGTTATAATAATAATAGAAAACCTTTTTCATCACGAAGAAACAATTACGGAAAATTAACTTATTATTATCGTGACTTTTAATTACTTAATTATATTTTCACAGTAATAGTTATTTGCATTTTATAAAATCTAATAGTTTAAAGAAGATCGACTCGCGTAAACTTACATACGTATACAATAATTTATTAAAGTAGTAATATTTACAAAGTGATTTTTACATCGAAATTTTCCGGAAATTTAATTTAAAAATATAATAAAAAGGAATATATTCACATCTCATCGAATAAGAAAAATCATAAAGAAAGTCGTGCCCACGTCGCGTCGTCACGTTAAGTTACCCTTTATGGACGTTGAGCCGTCCTTATGTCTGAGACACAAGCTCTATTTTTGCACAGTAGCTAAGGGGTAACATGACCTGTCGTCGCGGCGTCGTTTCATTTTAATTTTCTTTTATTAAGTTGATAGTCAGAGAATGAAATTTGACAGATTGTAGTAAGTAAGTAATGCAGATACAAATAAATCTACACAGCGTAATTGAACTCTATAATGACAATAGTCCGTAAGGAACGAACACAATGATTGTGTGATTAAATAAAATAAAATAAAAACAATTTTAACAAAAATTTGTAGGGTTTGTGATCACCAATCCACATTAGGCAAGCGTGGTGATAAAGCCAAATCCCATCATAGTAGCGATAACTTGATTTCTATGATGTAAGGCTAAGTATATAGGCTGCCACTTTACTTTATTTAACAAATATGATAAATCTGGGTAGCTGTGTTAAATATGAGATTAAACCTTCAGAAGAATATCCGAAACAGCGGAAAGCGATAAGATAATTTGCGTGAAAATCAAACACAACTATTTCATATACACCAAAATTCAGTCCATTTGATAAACAAAATCTAAGTTTATAAATAAAGAATTAATAAATTGAGACAGCATTATAATACGTTGACCTGGGTACTTAACTAGGGTTTTCCTTTGTACTACGGAAACCAGGAACCACGAAGGTACACAAACGGTAAATACGATGGTAAAAGTTGAACCCATCGAATCAAATGTTTATTTTTATTTGTTAATTAAGTGTAAGCGTTGATCAAGCGTTATCTTAACCACAATCTCATCTAAGGGAGAGTGACGTTGAGGTCTAGTGTTAGGCGATTGGCGTTTGATTTACAAACCAAACGTTTGGTTAAAATAATCTATCTCCATTTCGCTGATATTGAACCCAAAATCGTGTTGAGAAGACAAACGAAGAAAAACAGATTGTTGTAACTTAACCCGCGCAAATTTATCTGTGTTTGTACCTTTGATAGAATAAGGGCACAATTTTCAAAAATGCATTTGACTATTATAATGGGGGCTACCGCTGTGGAAATTCCGTTAGATGGCGTACGTGTAGACTGAGGTCAACATGTGTGTGATGAACATTTGTGTTTGTTCAGTGTCTGGGTGTAATATAATTGTATTTAAGTATTATATTTAGTTCTTCTGTTGTCTGATATCCGTAACACAAGTGCTTAAGCTACTTAGTACGGAGTCAGGTCAATGTATGAGATGTGAGAATTTATTTGTTTTATTTATTTATTTGTAACTTTACAATTTAACGGGGTAAACTACACACTTCGACCTTTTTGTCAGAACATTACTCCATATACCGTGTCTAGTTGGATATGTCTTTGCTATTCGCCATTGCTAATAAATAAATACGGTAGCATAAATTATAATACACCTGTTTCTTTATTTGTGTTAATTGGGAACATTTTTATCGTTAGCAAATAAAACTATGCTTTACAAGGTAAAATAAAAATTGATGAAGCAAAATTAAACCGAAGAATTGGAAAAAAGTACGCATTACGGCCATTTAGGTCTTAGTATGAGTAGTTGGTGATTACTGGCAACATTATGATATGACCGGATAAGGGACGTCATAAAATTAAATGGGAATTGCCATTACAAGTGGTAGCGAATAGGAATTAAATAATTAATTAATGTAGGCGGCGTGTGTGTGTTGGTGTAACAGCTAGTGTGTGTGCAAAAAATAAACAAAATAGGGTTGTCAATGTGTTATTATCATGGAGTCCGTATTTTTTTATTGTAAATGGGCTTGCCCTTGGCTTCATATTGAACTCTAGAGTAGGTAAGCAACCTACGATGGAGCGGCTTTACCCAGAATCCTATTCACTTTAGCTTTACGAAAATAAGAAAAATTTACCGCTGAAGTTTTGACTCTCAGAATAGAAAGTAATTTTTACGCATATTTCAAAATATTAATTTTAATTATTATACGAGACTGTCATTGATATTTAGAAATGCAAAAGAATATGTACAGTCATATGCACTATATGTACCTGTAGGTATAGCCATGTTAACCGTTTTCAATGGACATGAGATTCGAAAAATATAAATTAAATTATTCGATCAAAAATTGCATTGTAACCGTCTATTATGGCTATCATAATGTACTTCTCTGTTAAAGTTAAGTATTTAAAGTACGGACCAAAAGGACATTAGAATAGAAAAGACATCTCGCAACATCATTGTTCAATAACTATTTCTTCAGGGACTATTTGTGGTACCTGAAAGTGTTGTTGGGTATCTAATTTATATTATTTTTAGCATTAAGTATAGTATGACGGATTGGTTTTAAGTTGTAAAAATACCGATAGCTAAGTATTTTTTCTCTAAGTTGAAGAATGACAATACAATTTTTGGATATTTTTTGAGATCTTGTTTTAGTCAATATATTAAGTAGGAACACAGATGAGAGAATATATCAAAATAATAATTGCTTACTGATAAAACAACATAAATAAATAGATACTTAGTTAAGATATTTTTAGACCAGTTCCTTTAAAATAATATAATATTTTACTTACTTTCTAATTAAGTAGCGTTAATATTGAGAAATTGCACTTATTGTTTGATAATATTGTAAAATACATTACTACATAACTGAAATTTAGTATACAGAACTTAGTTAATTAATTTATACATTTTTTTCTAAGCATTTGCAGTCCTAATTAAACCTCCTTAGAAAGTTACGAACACTTTTATTTTTAAATCTGTCACTATCACAATGCAATCAGCACGTTCCATTTTCAAATTCATTCACTGGAGTTCACGAGATGGCGGCCATTAAGAAGATGGCGGTTGATCGATTGGTTCGCGCGCTCCCGCGTTCTCCAACCGTCAATGTGGTTGTAAGGAGTTCAGAATGTTCATGTTGATGGCATGTTGGTGGGTTGGGGGGCCTCCTAGGAAGCTGAGCTGGGGCCGGGTGGCCGCGGCCATTGCTGCGAAGAGAGGGGGAGCGCCACCCCCTCCGAAGAGCGCGAAGGACGGAGGCAGGAGAGGCCGAGCGGAGAGTCTTAGTTTTTCTATTTCAGCCTCTTGTAGCCTTTTCGCTTTCGCGCGTCTGTTTTGAAACCATATCTTGACCTGAAATAGAGAGATAATATTTTAGAACTTATGTGTTTTTATAGCGTCTGTAAGATCGGTGCTAATTTGCCCTAGGGATATTTCATAGCCTAATCATGGTCAGTTAATTTCTCAGGCATTAGTGCATGAAGATTATTTGGTAACAGGATATCAGATCTGTATCATATTCTGCATTCAAATGTGGTCATACACCAGGACTGTCTGATTGTAGGTATTCGCAATAAATTGGTATTCATGCCACCACCAGGGTACCGATAGAACGGGTAGACCCAAAAATGTCTGGATTCACGTTGTATGGCAACTGCCAATGACAAATGTAATGTGACAATAACCATAGGCACTGCAATGGGAAAGCACCGTGAAAAGTCGCGGAGATGTAGCAAGAAAGCGGACTTGTGCTCCCAAGTACCAGTTGGAACTCAACAAGGACTTAACACTAAGATGATGGTAGCACATTTACCTGTGTTTCAGTAAGACTTAAGGATGAGGAGAACTCTGCCCTCTCCGCGATGCTCAGGTACTGCTTGTCCCTGAACTTCTTCTCCAGTGCGAGGAGTTGCTGAGTGGTGAATGGCGTCCGAGGCTTCCTGTTTGGTTTGTGTTTCCTGAGCTGGCATCTGACCACGGGGGGACCGCTGGGCGTGCCTGCTGTGGACAAAACGATTTCTTTAATTATTGTTGTTGGTGGTTTTGAGGATTCGATTAACTTCCAGCAACTGAAGTCGTGGTGATGGTAGATGGAGCCAATCTGTAACACACCGGTGGCCACGTCAAGGTAAAAAGAGCAGAGGACGCCCATTAATAGAATGGGCGGCTGACATATACAGAGAGGTGGTACAGACCTGGATAAGACTGGCATAGGACAACGGTCCTGTTTACAACGGTAAATGGGGAGCATCGTAGAAAGCATAAATACGCCTTGTCACCTCAAGCATAAAATAAATCTAATATTAATTACCATAAATTTTCTTAAAGAAACATAACCGTTGCATCTGATCATTTTGCAAACCACGGGGAAACTACACATCTTTAAAAGGAACTACACCACGATTTGATCATGGTTATAGTTATTTTAATCTTGGGAGAGCCACTTATTCCAAATAGAAACCATGGCTGCTTGGCATGACAGCCATTGGACACAAATCGTCAAAGATTGCGAAACAACGCTACGCTCTATCGCATAATTAGGTACGTCTTGCGTTCCGTTTGAGCGTGGATCATCGTAACAATATGTAGAGATGTGACCCTCATCTTAGCGTGTAAATCCTGGAGGGCTTTTATTTATATTATGGATTTTTCAAAACCGTTATAGATCTATTTTATGGACTAACTGCCGCACTCAGAGACTTCATTTAACCTTAACGTCCACTATTTTAATTATGAAAAGTCTTAATGGGTATTAATATAGGGGTCAATATTTTATCGTCTCTGGCGTCTCTGAAAGCGGCATACGCGGCAGTAAGAGAACCTATTAATACTATACTCTGATTCATAATCATATTAAGTAAACTGACAGATGTCAATGTGTCATCCCCATACATTATCACTCAATTTGACACATGCAAAATGTCGAAATGCATAGAAACTTGTCATTGACATCTGTCAGTTTACTTTACATGATTGATGAATCAGAGCAAGTATAGGCGACTTTTAAAATTTATCGATACTCAGTCGGTTACATCCCTATAATTCCCTAACATTGTCGGATTCGCGACGCAGCCAATAATGTGCAATAAGGATGGGTGGTTCACGGAAAGCGCGCCATTTTCCACTGGTTGATGGAATTGGCGCGAAAATTGGCGGTGGGTGGCCGCCATTTTGTAGTGTCGGTGAAATAAAATAAAATGCTGCAAGTAGGTATTATACTTTCTAGGTTCCCTTAGGACGCAATAGATTTATATCCTTACCTATATTATTCTTGTTACTGTATTCATAATATTCAGATGTTATTTTAGGTTAGCAATAAATAAACTAACATACTCGTAATCTACTTAAAACTCAATGAATGATGAAAAAAACTTATTTGCACAGCAATCATTCAGCAATTAACATTTGCTGTGGAATTAGTTATTTTATATATGAATTTCTAGAATATTCTCCTATATTTCTAGAATTATAGAAATGTATTATTTATAAAGGTTAATTTCTTATAATTTCCTAACCGATATGTTGGTTATGGCTATTTCGCTCGTCAAAACATTGATCCATGTAAAGTACCTACTCATCTACGAATGGGGTTACTATAGAAAGAAGTAAGGTAGTGCACAACTTTATTTATTTAAAAAACGTGTGCTATAAATTGTAACAATATCAACACCATCTTAAAACAAGCTAAGTAAAATTATGGGACGTGCATAGATACTTAGTTATTAGTTTATTGGTTCGCATGTCATTCTTTACAACGTCAAAACGTTTGGGTCTGCCAGGACGCAGCGATGGCCTTAATAGTCTAATATTTATTTAGTACTCTAATTTTGTTAATAGCGTTGAGTATTGGTCCTAAAACTAGTGGATTGGTTACATTTCGACATTATCATGTCAAAATTACGTTAATGTTACATACAAGACAACCAACGCCGTCAAAGTTGAAACAGTCGTTACGTAACGCCATCTATGGGATATTCCATTTGCAAAAACCCTCATTAAGTTGTTCAAAATTATCAAAACGTTAAAAAAAAGTAACTGTAATAGGCCAAGAGTATGCGTTTGATATATAATAAGTAAAACCACCTACGTATCTTTACCTGTACACTATGATGTTATTGACTCTACAAGGCTCACTTAACACTTAATATGTAGAGTGATGTTAATGTAGAGTCTAATAAAGGAAATACATAATATCATTGTATTCAAATATAATAAGAGCTTGTATTTGAAACAATTATGCGCTGATCACCTTTCCGTATCAATATTTAATTATTTGCGGTCGCTACCGCGCTACAGCGATTCAATCGCTTGTTGACTGATTAGGGATGTTCAAGTGTCGATATTTGTTTATTGTTAGCAGTGATATTGATTTATAAAGAGCTAATATACGTAGGCAACGTCAAGGCTTATGGTATACTGGCAAAACATGTAATCGACGGCCATTTTTTTATGATAAAGTGGTGGTAAGTAGTTTTTATTATTTAAAACCTTAACTTCGGTCAATAGGCGAACTTAATGCACTTCGCACGGTCTGGGATATGCATAGTTGTCAATTTATTAGTACGCATGTCATTCTTTACAACGTCAAAACGTTTGGGTCTGCCAGGACGCAGCGATGGCACTTAATAGTCTAATATTTATTTAGTACTCTAATTTTGTAGATAGCGTTGAGTATTGGTCCTAAAACTAGTGGATTGGTTACATTTCGACATTATCATGTCAAAATTACGTTAATGTTACATACAAGACAACCAACGCCGTCAAAGTTGAAACAGTCGTTTACGTAACGCCATCTATGGGATATTCCATTTGCAAAAACCCTCATTAAGTTGTTCAAAATTATCAAAACGTTAAAAAAAAGTAACTGTAATAGGCCAAGAGTATGCGTTTGATGTATAATAAGTAAAACCACCTACGTATCTTTACCTGTACACTATGATGTTATTGACTCTACAAGGCTCACTTAACACTTAATATGTAGAGTGATGTTAATGTAGAGTCTAATAAAGGAAATACATAATATCATTGTATTCAAATATAATAAGAGCTTGTATTTGAAACAATTATGCGCTGATCACCTTTCCGTATCAATATTTAATTATTTGCGGTCGCTAACCGCGCTACAGCGATTCAATCGCTTGTTGACTGATTAGGGATGTTCAAGTGTCGATATTTGTTTATTGTTAGCAGTGATATTGATTTATAAAGAGCTAATATACGTAGGCAACGTCAAGGCTTATGGTATACTGGCAAAACATGTAATCGACGGCCATTTTTTTATGATAAAGTGGTGGTAAGTAGTTTTTATTATTTAAAACCTTAACTTCGGCCAATAGGCGAATTTAATGCCCTTCGCACGGTCTGGGACGTGCATAGATACTTAGTTATTAGTTTATTGGTTCGCATGTCATTCTTTACAACGTCAAAACGTTTGGGTCTGCCAGGACGCAGCGATGGCCTTAATAGTCTAATATTATTTAGTACTCTAATTTTGTTAATAGCGTTGAGTATTGGTCCTAAAACTAGTGGATTGGTTACATTTCGACATTATCATGTCAAAATTACGTTAATGTTACATACAAGACAACCAACGCCGTCAAAGTTGAAACAGTCGTTACGTAACGCCATCTATGGGATATTCCATTTGCAAAAACCCTCATTAAGTTGTTCAAAATTATCAAAACGTTAAAAAAAAGTAACTGTAATAGGCCAAGACTATGCGTTTGATATATAATAAGTAAAACCACCTACGTAGCTCTACCTGTACACTATGATGTTATTGACTCTACGAGTATAAGGCTCACTTAACACTTAATATGTAGAGTGATGTTAATGTAGAGTCTAATAAAGGAAATACATAATATCATTGTATTCAAATATAATAAGAGCTTGTATTTGAAACAATTATGCGCTGATCACCTTTCCGTATCAATATTTAATTATTTGCGGTCGCTAACCGCGCTACAGCGATTCAATCGCTTGTTGACTGATTAGGGATGTTCAAGTGTCGATATTTTTATTGTTAGCAGTGATATTGATTTATAAAGAGCTAATATATGCAGGAAACGTCAAGGCTTATGGTATACTGGCAAAACATGTAATCGACGGCCATTTTTTTATGATAAAGTGGTGGTAAGTAGTTTTTATTATTTAAAACCCTATTGCACAAAACTTCGGTCAATAGGCGAACTCAATGCACTTTGCACGGTCTGGGACGTGCATAGATACTTAGTTATTAGTTTATTGGTTCGCATGTCATTCTTTACAATGTCAAATGTTTGGGTTTGCTCTTCTGCCAGGACGTGTTGATCGATGGCACTAAATAGTCTAATATTTATTTAGTACTCTAATTTTGTTAATTAGCGCTGAGTATTGGTCCTAAAACTAGTGGATTGGTTACATTTCGACATTATCATGTCAAAATTACGTTAATGTTACATACAAGACAACCAACGCCGTCAAAGTTGAAACAGTCGTTTACGTAACGCCATCTATGGGATATTCCATTTGCAAAAATTGTTATCGATATTTTACCAACTCTTATCGCATCCCTACTCTTGTCTACTCGGCTGCGTAATGACAACCGCGGGGCTATTGTCGCATTTTCAAGCGCAAAATAGTCCATTAATTTAATATAAGTATTTTATTATAAGTCCATTCAAAATCAAACATTATGAATTAGTACTTTATTCGATATGTTTCAAGTCTTGTTGCATCCCTGCTCTTGTTCTTGCGTATAGATGGCGCTATTGTTGCATTTCCGGGGGTTAATAAGATATTAAAAAATATTTCATGTACGATATTTTTGATCAACCCTTAGGTGAGTATTGTTCAACTTCCTATAATTATAGTTTTGACAAAAGATACACCACTCATTTTATTCATCTGGCCCTCCGACTATAGCGTAGTCCTTGTTTTAAACTTGCGAGTTTTTTGTGACATCATGGCTAGTCTGGTATCCAAGTCGGCGCATTCATGCCTAAGCGTGGCTCTCCCACACCCAAAAGACCTCACCAAAAGTCGATCCACTATCTTTCCCGGTTCCTGTGCCAAATAAACAACTAACCCCAGTAATAATTCCATTGTTCCATTAGTAATAAAATCAATCAGCATGCTAATATTCTCATTTCCTCGTATGAATATTGCATCGAGGTACTGCCGACCTCGATTACCATAAGATTAGCATGACAAAGAATTAAATGGATATTGTTTGAATCTGCCTAATTGTAAAGCGTTTGCTGCCTCATTTGTGGCAAAGAAATGCCGAATGATGGGGGATAAATTAATGTGGCGAGGAGTGATCTTAAGTTAATCTATCTATGGATAGATACTATTTCATCAGCAACCCATACTCGTCCACTGCTGGACATAGTCCCGATTTTCGGCCACTCTCATCCAGCCCACACCAGCCAGCCTTCGGATATCATCATTCTATCTTGTCGCAGGGTGTCCAACTATATTTAAAGAGGTTAATTCTAGTGACAACGACAACGTTTATAGGTAAATCGAAAAAGCGAATCACTTGAGCGATGTAATTGAGGCCCAGCGCCATCTATTGGTATTGTTGGAAACTAATGTCCCGATACGAAGTTAGCGCGGGCCACATGTTTTATAGAGAGTGATGGCAGAAGAACGCGTGAGGTCTTGGGTGAGGGTAGACGTGAGGAAACCTGTACGTTTTGAATAATTTCTAAAACGTGGGACTTGGTCCTGATTTTTGTTTGTCTTTGATAGTGATTCGCCATCACTTCGTTTTGGAACTTTGTTAATTCCAAATTAGTACCGATAGATGGCGTTGGGTATCAATAGCAACGCGCATGTGTTTTGTCTTTTCAATTCACCTGTATGACACGTTATGTGAATTATGATTGTCAGTAAAAATAACCTATATGAAATAGTACCTATATAATAGATAAATATTGGCGAAATTATTTTTTTGTCAAATCAGTTTAAATATGACGTGAATGAACTTAATTTCCTCGTCTATACAAGCATTCCTCATCTAGACCACACCATTCCAGTACATTGTCCATTCGACGTCGCCATTATAGAAAAAATATTTATAAGTATTTTCTTGTCGTTTCTAAGACAAAATACCTAGCAGACGGAAGATTCAAACATTAGTATTAACTCTACGTCTACTAATGAAATGGTATTCCAGACACGCAATTATGGTATATCCTCTCCCAACGCCAGTTCAATTAAAATTCTGCGCAAGTCTCTCATCGTGAAATTTACTTCACTTATCTCCAGCTAATCGATTTTCACGGAAATCGATACAAAAAACAGAGTTACTCGACCGTCGAGTAGTTGTATACCGGAAAATTACTGAAGATCGCAGTTTCACTGTAATAATCGATCGCTTATCAGTAATATGGACGTATTTTAATTGGCTAGAGACCGATGTCGAAAGACTAACTGCCATTTTATTGACTTCGTGGTCTGATGGTTTGAGCATTTATTTATATATTCAATACTTGTAATTAAACGATTTGATAGCAGACCAAGAGATTTTACGATGGATTAACAAGTTGCAAGAGTTGATTCGATTTTGTTGAAGTAACTGTTAGTTGATCAAATTTCCAGCAAATAATAATAATAATCATCATCATTATCAGCCTATACACTTCCACTGCTGGACATAGGCCTCCCCCAACGTTCTCCACACAGATCGGTCCTGTGTCACCCGCATCCAAGGAACCCCCGCGACCTTCACTAGATTGTCGGACTCACGTGGCAATGGGCAGGTCACATTGCGAGGAGAACCGACGGCCGTTGGGGTGGAAAGGTCCTTGAATGAAGGCCGGGAAATAATAAATGGTGCTAAATTTTATTTTCGGAAATAGCCAACCAAAAGGGATCCCAAAGCGCGCAGCCAATGTGGAGGTCCACAGTTCTAAACTAACCTAACATAACCGTGGGAGAGCTACGCTTCGGCATGAAGGTCGACTCGACCGGAGTGATACCATAACCTCATAGAAGACCGGCGTGAAACAGTAACTACGCTGTGAGTGAGGGTACCGGAGGCCCAATTTGGGGGAAAGTGGGTTTAAGGTTGGCAGCGCACTTGTGACTCTACTCGTGTTGCAGGTATCTATGAACGGCAATCGCTTACCATCAGGTGATCTGTTTGCTCGTCTGACATCTATCACATAAAAAAACCTATTTTTGAAAACAAATCTAACACCGTTCGACTAATAAATTTTAACTGCAGTTTGTTGTTCGTTTCCTAGGAAGTTGCAACATACGAATATGTCTATTGTAAGTTAAAACTTCCTAGGAAATTGCCAACTTACGATTTGGATTATTTTACGGTGTTAAATAATTACACAGCGTCAGTAGAGTTACCCTTTTTAAGCTTCCGTATATAGGCAAAACGCAAAAAATGGAACCGTAGACTCTTCATGTCTGATTGTCTAGCCACTTTTTTCCGAAACTATGAGAACTATAGTGTTGCTGGGTATTCGTAGGCTTCTTCTCAACTCTAAGGTTCAGTATGAAGCCAAGGGCAAGCTAATTTTCAATAAATAGAATACTGAGTTCAAGTGTCACTCTCATTTACATAATAAAATCACTTTTAAATTACACAAACCAAAAAAAAAACTTCAAACTTGCTGCAAGATTACTACATCCAATTATCCCAGGACATTGACAACTAAATCCTATTAAGTAATCCAGGCTCTTAATTGGCGGCCATTACACAAAATGCTCTATGGTCTGTCATCACAAAATGGCGGCGGCGGGAAAATAAATACGTTCGCAGATGGATATTATATCTTCATTAGCGTGCGGGGCGCATTGATACGTCTGCAGGTGGGGGCTATTGAAATTGTTGTATTTTATCACTGAGAAGTTGCGGGTGCGCAGGCGAAACGCATTCCGCGGGACTGTCTCGGTGCCAGTGTTGCCAGATGTTTATACAAAGAAGGATTTTGAAACAGCTTAAAAGCGATACATTAGAGACGTAAAAACCTAATCACATATCCAGTAACTTAATAGAAAAGTCACAACTTTTACTTAAAAAAAATCCATTGAAAGATTGATCCCTAATATCCGGACTACCCTAGTCCTATTTGGCCCTAAAAGGAGATTTTTGATAGTTTTAACTCCATAAATACGTCAGCTATCAAACCAAGAGCGAGATAGTCCCGCCAATACCAGGACATCTGTCAATGCTCGGAAAGAGTGAATCTCTGATCTCACGACTTTATTTTAATTAAAAGTTTTATCGCACAAAACGTCGTACAATAGGCAAATGATCATGGGCAGCAGTGATCACTTACCATAAAAAACACCCTGTTTGTGTTCAGGTAATACTGCTTCCGAATAAAACATACAATTTAAAAGCTGGTTCGCCTAAAAAAATATTAACCAAAGGATATAATCATGTAAAAAAGAGTAAAGTTGTCGTTTTGGTTACATATCAGTGCATTGAATTTGCAATTATTCAATGAACTTTTAAACTTGGTCAGTATGGTCACCATAGCTTAAAAGCAGACATTTGTGGGAGTTTCCTTTTTTGATTGTCTATGGCCTATGGCTCTATGCTAGATCGTACGGAGGGATAAGCCCGGAATGCCAGGCATCCGCGAGGCTGTTAACGATTTAATTACAGTGAACATTTGTGTATGTTCAATTTGTAATACAAATTAAATTGATAAAAGTGAAATAATGTTAATCTTACTAGAGGTCTGCAAAAAGATATCATCGTAATCGTACCAGCCAATAAATGCCTACTGATGGACCTCCCGCACGATTCATACAAGGATGGATCCTGTGCCGCCCGCATCCAAGGATTCCCGCGACTTTCATCCACGTGATAGACGTCCATCTTAGGGGGGGAGTTGGCCATAGCTGCAACTTCTTGTGTGTGGCTCCACTCGTGGACCTTGGCGCCTCAACGGCCACAGCAGTTTTTAATTATTCCGACATCTGGATACAAATTTCTAAGTGTGACCTGACCACTTTTATGTTTTGGCCAACGCCAACCTGTCTTGTCGCCATGTTAAGTGTTATGCAAAAAAGTACAGCCATTTGTTTGCGTTTGTTGCCGCGTCCTACAATAACTGTCATTTGTCGTCGATTCATCTACCTCTTTTCCATTAATTCATCAAAAAATCCATCCATCGCTTTTTCTCTCACTTACCTTCGTCCTTAGTTCTTTACCGATATCGAAATTAAATTTTAAAATATTCCATCGTTTTTCATGATTAACAACCGTCTCCCAGACACGGTCCCAATTACACTTAAAATTGTAAATTAAATCGAAGACAATCGATTCGGTAGTTAAAGTAAAAAATACTAGCACTTATGAAATGGCCCATTCAATGTTAAACGACAATTATGAATTATAATTGGTTGAAGATTGTATATTTGTAAATCATACAGACAAAAAATACATTAAAATTAAAAAGAGGTACGTCTTCTACACGGTAATCTGTAAATACAGTGGCTTTGAGACTCATTTGATACCTATCTACTAAGACAGCATCACCAGTTGCAGAACTGGCATAACAGCCATGGCATGCTGTAACCTGCCGTGAGACAAGGATTTTTGGCGCACGTAGTGTGGACGTCAGCATTGGTACTGGACATAGGCCTCCCCCAACGTTCTCCATACAGATCGGTCCTGTGCCACCCCCAAGGGACTCCTGCGACCTTTACTAGATCGTCGGTCTACCCAAGACCCTTCTACCCCAAACGGCCGTCTATTTTCTCCTCGCAATGGACCCTGTCCAGTGCTACTTGATCCACGACATTATTTTTGGAGCATAAGAAAAGCTTATTAACCAACTTTTTATGAAGGAGTTCACCAACTTTTGTAACAGAAGACAGAAGGTTTATAAACCAAAATCTTCGGTTATAGTGTTTTGCGCTCTTCCCAGGTAATCTAAGATCGGTGCTACAAGACTTCTTCCACACATCTTGCCATTTTAAACTGACTACGACGAAACAAAAATGAGGGTTATCATTTGCCACCTAAGCCAGCAACTCGCCCAAAAATTTTAAGACTTTTTTGCTAGTCACTGTTCTAACATAGCCTAACCAATGTTATTGTGATGATAATACTGAGGAATTAAACTCTATTAAACAAGTGTTTTACGGCCGGTTTCTGAATTGAGAATTTGAAGTTGAGCGCTACTTAAGTACTTTAAATAGTGCTTAACCTCAAATTCTCTATTCAGAAACCGGCCGTCTGTGAGTAATCTTAGAGGGAGTCCACACACCCTGTTAGGTTATTCAAACCCACGGACCAAAGTTAGTGCAAAGCATTTTCCCTTCTGTACCAAAAAAAAAAATGAGTAAAACAAGTAAAGTATAATGCCGGCGCTAACTAGTTAACCCTATTCTGCTCTTTTGTCATTTATTTTGTAATATGTCACCAATACAATTAAATAGCAAGTTATAATTAACAGTTTTTTTTCCTTTGTTTTAATCAGCAGAACACACAGTTAAAGTGGTTAAAGCCTATAAAAGGTCTGCATACATACAGGATGGTTTAATTGTTAATTGAATGTAGAGTTTAGTGCTGTGCGAGAGTGCCAATTAATTGAACGGATATGAAATTTAATTTAGTCGTAAGTTTGCGATAGAAATTAACTGCTTTAGTGGTAGTAAGTATCAGCGTACATACATACTGTCTCGCAGCAGGGCAACAACCTCCATCATAGAAATCAAGTCATTGCTATTAAGATGGGATTAGGCTTAATCACCACGCTTGCCTAATGCGAATTGGTGATCACATATCGAGGTAGTTATGTTCGAAAAATTAGAAGTTACACACTTTTTGCTCAACCCCTTTGAACCCAGGACCGCGGATCATGGACCAGTACTTAAAACACTAGACCAACGGGGCATTTTAGTGGTAGGGAAACCTTCAATCTTCATTCAACCATTCATTCATGGAAAAACCATGTAACCATGATTCAGTTGGTTTTGTTTACATTGTTATAGGGTTGCGAAGGTCAGACGGCAGTTCAGTTCAAGTTAGTTCCATTCTTTGCCAAAGGATGGCGCTGGTGGTCGATTGCATCGCGCCAGTGTTTAGACATTTCGTATAAGTCTAGTCTTTAGAATTTATCTGTTTTTGAATAGTATAGTTTTTAATCGTCCTCCCAAACTGCCGACTAAAAGCACATCACTATTTTCAAATAACCGACGCGTCCATCCGCTAATTATTCCAAAATACAACCATAACACATCTGAACGCAGCCATAAAATGACCACGGATGAAATTGTTTATTCAGAAATATTAATTGTAATTTATTACAGTATTATTGTTTGTTAATCACTGGCTTTGGTAGCAGCGTTTTATGGGAAAAGATAATTAAGACGTAAAAAGTGTTCCCAGAAGAGAAAATAAAACCGTTCGAGACTTCGAATCAAGCGAAAACTGATCTAATTAAAAGGTCTAGGTGTGTAATTATTTCTGTCGCCAATGGGAAGATTTTTATTAATGCATAGTCAATTAAAACATGTTAATTAAGATACTGCCTACTTATTTGAATATCTAATAAGAGTGATTATTTATTGGTTTTAGTGGGCGACACGTATGAAAAAAAATGTTTAGGACGCCTTCGAGATGATAGACTCAAGATTTATAGAAAAGTCTAGGATAAAAAAGATAGTAAATGGTGTTAACTCTGATTTTAAACCGACATCAACAAAAAGAAGAGGTTAAAAAAATAATGATTAAATAAACACTTGAATTGAATTAAATTGAATTGGTTCTCGGTTGGTTTCTATTTTTTTATGTACCTATGTTTACCGATTGACTGCCTCGATGGCGTTATATTTTAATTATAATATGTTATGTTTTCATTTTAATTTTAATTTTTACTTCCCATTGAGTTGAAATTTTTTTGTTAAAATTTCTTTTTACGGGAACTGTAAGTGTTAGGTACCTACGTGAAAAGGTTTGTTAAAGTTTTTTTTAATTTTTAATAAGGACGTGATATTATCTTGAAGGTGGCAATTTTTTATTTTATGATTTTTTAATATGTGACCTATTGACAAAATATGAATGTGAAAAACTACTTACTATATATTTTTTTTACGATAGTTAACACATTGAATGCCGACTACGCAATATTGCGTCTAGCACCTACGCAATATTGCGTAGTCGGCATTCAATGTGTAAGTATTTAAATTTTTTGAAAAAGAAAGCTAGCTTACACGCGCTTTTTAAACGCTAATCTGAAATCGTACTTCTACTGACGAGTGCAGACAAGTCAGTGAAATTTACTGACTAAAATGACAAAAGTTCAGTTAATTTATTTTTATTGTCACCTTTTGAAATTTCGAATCCGAATTGAATAACCGTATAGCGGTCAAGTGCGAGTCTGACTCACTCATGAAGGGTTCCGTAAATATTTCCTTTGATTTAAGGAAGATTTTGGTTTACGATTTATGATGACGTATTAAAAAAAAATATTTCGTCCAAAACAGTTTTATGGAATACCAGCTGTTACCCGCGACTTCGTCCTCGTGCAATAGTATCTTTGGGTAGCATTTTTAATTATTTATTAATTCCCCCCCCCCCCCCCCCCCCCCCCCTTTTAACCCTTACAACCCCCTTTTTGCAATAAAAAGTAGCCTATGTTAAGTGTCGTTCAGACAAACTATTATGTTATTCAGTTTAGAAAGAAATCATGTTAGAAACTTCAATATCATCAATTTAAAGACCTATCCATAGAAACCCAGCAGGCATGGATTTGATGAAAAAATAAAAAATTGTGTTTCAGTTGTAAGTATGGAGAATATAATTTTTTTTCTATTTCTGTATGCGATTCACAAAACACATCTAAATTACCAACTTTCAACTATATGGCTCTTAAGGTTTCGGAAAATAATGGACGTGACTTACGAACAGACTGACAGATAGAATTGACAAAAATATTTGGGATCCGACTTTTGCCATTTGGCTACGGAACCCTAAAAACCAGCACTCCTTTGTCCGAAAATTGGAATTATTATCGTATCAAAGTATTTATTATAGTTTATTGGTCCGTTAACAAGGCTGCGCCTCACCACCGGAGCTGGGCACCGAAAAACATCAAAATCGGTATGCGAATTGTGCCCAAAGCGGGCAGGCGCTGGGTATATTAAATAAATAATTACACATTTGTCAGATGGAGCTAAAAAGCGAAATGTCCGCGACGTTGTACCCATATTTGGGCTGGCATGTCGGGAGTGGGCTCTCGCAGGTGACCAATTACTGGGGCTTGCAAAAAGCGAGCGGACAAATTGTGAAATTGTAGAAGCCAACCGACTGTTGGCTGACCTATAGGCCGTATGTAGCTCCTATGGTGACGTATATAAATTCACACATCTCATACATTTAACTGACACCGTACTAAGTAGCTTAAGCACTTGTGTTACAGAGACAACAGAGGACCACAATATAATACTGAAATACATATAATGAATACCCAGACACTGAAAATACATTCGTTTTGCCATTCATCATCAGCAACCCACACTCGTCCACTGCTGGACATAGGTTTCCCCTAATGCACGCCACCGCTCCCGATTTTCGGCCACTCTCATCCACCCCACACCAGCCAGCCTTTGAATGTCATCATCCCATCTTGTCGCAGGGCGTCCTACACTACGCTTACCGACCGTTTTGCCATTAGATATCAGGTTTTATTGACACAACCAGCGAGAAATACAGTCCAACGTCAATAACTTGTGTTTTTTCAGCGTCTAGGTGTATATTAATAATCTAAAATAAAAGTTTTAACGTATTATTTTGTGATTCTTCTGTTATATGGATATTTGTAACACAAGTGCTTAAGGGGCTATACGAATGATACTAGCGCCGCCAATCTATTTACACTGATTGTGGCGGAAATACGATATGTTTTAAGAAAGGAAAACATTACAGACTTAGATCCAAGTAAATTGGATTTTTCAAGATTCAATACAATATTTCTAACTCGCGACAAGTAACAAAAATGTTAATTATTGCCAAAAACGGCCACTTTTAGCAATAATTGACATTATTGTTACTTGTCGCGTGTTTTATATATTGTATTGCATCTTGAAAAATCCAATTCGTAATAGCCCCTTAAGCTACTTAGAACGGAGCCAGGTCAATTATAACAGGTGTTGTGTGAATATATTTTTTTAATTTTATTTTATTACCAATGACGTTCTTTGGCTGTAAAGATAGATAGATACTTGTTATTGCACAAAATATTACAAAACTTATTGCTATTATCATAAATAAATACAATCTTGGCGGTCCACTTATAAAACAGAAGTAAAGCGGACTTATCTGTAATTGCCCTTAAATTCTTCAAAGGCAATTAGTCGGGCTTAGCAATTTTAGAAGTTCTGCAATGACTAATTAACTAATCAATGTGTCTAACAAAATATAAGGTACCTTTAGTAGATATTAAATATGAAATTATGAATGAATGAAAAATTAATGAAAAAATATTTATTCAGTGCATCACAATCAAACTTAACTAACATTAAACTAAACACTGAAAAGGCACATACTCAGCATGTGTCGGGGTGTCAGATACCCTGACGCTGGTATTCTGCAAATTGAGAAAACATCACGACATTATCAAACTAAGGTTTTCCCTTGTACTATGGGAATCACTGTATTGAATTTAATTGTGGGAGAGCCACGCTTCGGCATGAATGGGCCAGCTCGACCGGAGTGATACTACTGCTTCACAGAAAACCGGCGTGAAGCAGCCCCTGTGCTGTGTCTCGCCGAGTGAGTGAGGGTACCGAAGGCCCACCGGGGGGGGGGGGGGGGGGGGGGGGGGGGGGGAATTGGGTAAAAGGTTGGCTCTCTTTTGTTGCAGGTGTCAATGGGCGGCGGCCATTGCTTACTATCAGGCTCCGCATGCTCGTCTGCTACCTATCACAAAGAAAATAACAGAAAAACGATGGAAGCACAATCACACAAACCCATGTCCCATAAGTATATTGCACAGCTACTTCGTAGCGCATCTTTCTAGCACAGCTGCATAGCTTACTATTGGTGAAAACGGTTCATATTCTTGCATCTTAGCAGCATAGCTGTTCATATGTACAGTCGAGTTCAAAAATATGTATACACTTTAGGACCTTGTCACAGTACATATGTATAAGAAAACGACTTCCACTTTCTTATAAATATGTATTGTGACAAGGTCCTAAAGTGTATACATATTTTTGAACTCGACTGTACAGCAATTATTTGTATTTTTCTTCGTTTTTAGGGGTTTTTTTGTATGTATTTTTCTTTTTTAGTTTTAATGTTACGAGTATTTGTATATTGTCCTATGTGTGTCGTGTGTGCGTAACAATTTTTTTATGCTGTAACGACCCGTTTGGAGTAGTGGTTTGAGCGCCGGTTGGGACACAAGGGTCGCGGGTTCGATTCCCGCATCAAGACAAATGTTTGTTGATGAAACAGATATTTGTCTTGGGTCTGGGTGTTTGTGGTTCCTTCGTTGTTTCTGGTTTCCATAGTACAAGGGAAAACTTAGTTTGGAACTAGGACAATGTATGTGATGTAGTCTCAATTTTATTTATTTTATAGCTGCATAGCAAATCATCATCTCTGGTGGAAAAGTAGCCTTAGAGGTCCATTTTTTGCCGTTTGGCCGCGGAACCCTAAGAACTTAATTTTAAATTCAATCTCACACACATATCTGAATTTTTTATTCAATAATCCGTTTCGTAAAAACTACGGTAACTCCAATTACGGATGCCGTAGTAAGCGATCCGGGGTCGAGAAGCGAGGAATCTAGATCGGCTGTTGCATGGAAATATTTTAAAAATCTGTGAGAACTGGGCTTGGTTGTGCATGGGAAAATTAATGGTCATTTTCTGCACGAACCAATCGATTATGCAGTTGGATGTATGAGTCGGTAGATGTATGGGTGTGGGAGGTGACTGAACGCGGTATAAGAGTTGCATAAGGGTTTTACATTACATACGAGGAGTGATCAAAAAGTAGTGAGAATGAAGCAGAGAAAAAAGGTTTTTATAATTAAAAAAAAATATTTCGTCAATCAACTGGACACTGCTTCTAAGTTTCTTCGAGTTATGACTTGAATTTTTGGATCTAATCTAAGAATTAAATGATATTTCATTATTGGCAAAAATAAATAAAATATGAAAAATGTAAGAGGGTCATTCTCACTACTTTTTGATCACTCCTCGTACTTAATATTTACTACATTACACACTTCGCTAATTCGCTGTTATATTCCTCTACCCCCAAGGTGATACCACCAGACCAGACCAGAGTGATACCACGGCCTCACAGAAGACCGCGGCTGCGCTGTGTTCATCCAGTGAGTGATGGCACCGGAGGCCCAATTGGGGAAAAAGGGGTTAAGGTCATCAATTGCACATCGTTAATTTGTTCAAAATAATATTGGCCGCCTCCAAATACGGGGCGGTGCATTGTGCGGCCCCTTCATGCCGAAGCGTGGCTCTCCCACGTTCTAAAGCAGATCATCTCACTAGTTATCGTGCGAATGTATTTATTTATTATCCATACTCGTACATTATATCCAATTTAATGGGCACATTATTAAGTCGTTTGGCTGCAAATATTCCAATGATTTAAGCTACGTTTTGATTAAACTACGTGATAAATCTAGTGCGGATGTCTGAGTAATTACAACCAGGATTGGAGAGGTATTTAAAAGACTAGACTTATACAGTACTAGCTGCTACCCGCGACTTCGTCCACGTGGAATAGAATCTTTGGGCAGCCTTTTTAATATTTTTTAATTTTCAACCCCCCCTTTTAACCCCTTACAACCCCCTTTTCGCAATAAAAATTAGCCTATGTACTTTCTCACGGTCTAGACCATCTGTATACCAATTTTCATTTAAATCCGTTCAGTAGTTTTGGCGTGAAGAATGAGATAAAAATATGTTAAATGTAAGTAAATGATAAGGACTTTACAATAGACATCAACGCGCTCTATTTTTTTGCATATCATAATTTTAATTTTTTATTTCTTATTGTCTCTCTCTCCCTCTCTCTCTATCTCTCTTAAATACCTTCCAATACAAATTGCATCAATCGGTTGACCATTGTATGGAAAGATGAAAATGTTAATGCGAATTTTCATAAGTCATAGAACAAATGTTGTTCACAATGGTTGTTGGAACACGTGGTTAAAGGGATGTAAATGTTCACAGACACATAAAAGAAATAAAAAAAAAATAAAAAAAATCGTATCGTATGATCGAAGAGAGTTCAGCAACCCCTGGATTGAGCAAAAACCCCTGGGTCCTGGACCAAGTTCGCAAGATCAACATCTCAACGTGCTTTCCGAGGCTCGGGGGTACAAGACCGCTTACTTCCAGACTTCAGACTAACCAAAAACTAACTAACTAACTAACTAGGTTGGCGCACCGACCCATAGTGAGTCTTGGCCTCCGATAATAAGAGCCTCCATCTTGGTCGATCCTGTGCCACCTCCTGCCAGTCATCTGCCGAGAGTCCGCGCAAGTCTTTTTCGACCTCATCCTTCCAGCGATATCTCGGGCGGCCGACTGGCCTTCTGCCACCAGGACCTCCCAGATACGCTCAGACTTCAGACTGACACCAATAATTTCTGAACAAAAAAACTTAGTTACACATTTTTTTGGCCTGACCTGGGGATCGAACCCGAGACCCCAAGCGCAGTCACTTTAAAGTGCGACCCACTATCCGCTACGCCACCGAGGCATTCTTTCTCTCTAAAGGATAAGTTGAATGCCAACTCATAGCTTTTTTACAGTACTTTATACCTAAGCAAACCATGTACTTCAAATGTCTGTAGCCAACATACTTTTCATCTTACAAATTTGAACCTTATTGCTTCAGTATGAAAGTTGTTTGTACACATTACTCGTCTACAGCTGACTTATGCTGTACCGTTAGCAACAATTCCTCCAATGGAAATCAATAATAGAAACACTCATTAATAAGACTTTTTGCTAGTTTGATGTATTGTCGCCTGTTTCGCTCGTTGCTTTTTGCGAGAGCAGGATGGGAGTAATTTGTAAGTCTAAGGTTGACCATAGGTATGAACTGAGGTAAAACGGTAATTTTATCCAACTAAAATAAAAAACAGATGTTTTTTTTTGTGAGTCTACAAGAGGCCCGCGCCTTCGTTTCTGGACTTTAGTTCCAAATTGTACAAATAGATGGCGAAGGGCGTCTATTAATAAGAAAGAAAGAAGAAATGTTTATTTGGTACCAAAATAACAAAAAAAACTACATTTAAACTACTACTACTACGTACATAGATACTATATATACTCGTATTGTATATCCTGTGTCTGGCCGTTAAATATTAGCTTAAGCACTTTGTGTTAAAGATATCAGACAATAGAAGAATAGTTACATTTATTTCACCCAGATACTGACCAAAACCGAACCGAACCCGGGACCCCAAGATCACGACCCGGTATTTAAACCACTAGACCAACGGAGCCATTCGACAAACTCAGTAACAAATATCTACAAATGAAATAGAAATATCCTTCATATCTTGTGTAATACAACGACACCTTATACAACTTAACGATAAGTACAAAAACCCTTATAATGCTCCTAACAAGCTTTTAATCACTAATTAAATTTTCTATAGCCATTTTTTCCTCTACATTCAAGGAACTGCCAATCAGAAGGCATGTAACTCGTTATATCGACATTTGCCATGATTTACTGACATACTGGGGGACAGATGGCGGAAAAAGATTTGGGTTCCGTGAGCAAGATAGGTTTTTCTATACAGAATGTTTCAATAGAAACCAACATGTTTTTCTATATGGATATAGAAAAACATGTTTGTTCAGTTTCTATATTTTCTAAATTTGATTTGTTGTAAGTATTGTAACTACTTGAGAGGAGACCGCGACTCGGTAAACGTAGTGTTGGACGCCCTGCTACAAGATGGGATGACGACATTCGAAGGCTGGCTGGAGTGAGCTGGATGAGAGTGCCCGAAAATCGGGAGCGGTGGCGTGCATTGGCGGAGACCAATGTCCAGCAGTGGACGAGCGTGGGTTGCTGATGATGATTGTAACTACCCTCTTTAGTAAATAATACCAAAACTTTTACCAATCCGTGGATAACGGTGTTGGTTGCATATTTGTTAACCTACTGAAATATTATGTATTTAATTTAGGATAATTTAATGTGCAAATGTTTGTTCTTCTTAATAAATAAAATAAAATAGAAAAACGCCCCTTAGGTCTACTGGTTTAACGTCATAAGACCCAAAAGCCTTTTAAAAGGCATAAAACAATTATAAATAAATAAAAATAAAACAAAAGTGTTTATTCAGTTAACTTACTGTCTACGAGTAAAACAAACTTATGAGCAAGACAATTGATTTTCTATTGTGTCTGCTGACTGGGCCTAACGACAGTAAGTACCGGGCCATGATCTCGGGGTCACGGGTTCGATTCCCGGGTCGAGCAAAAGTATGTTTCAATTTTTCGAACATACATAGCTCGGATCTGTGATCACCAATCCGCATTAGGCAAGCGCGGTGATTAAGCCTATCCCATCATAGTAACGATGACTTGATTTCTATGATGGAGGCCTTTGCCCTGCAGTGGGACAGTATATAGGCTGGTACTTTACTTTTCAACAAAAACAAACAGGATAGGCCTAGCCTAGTGTGGACGACTAGCGAAAATGTTTCCATATTTTTGATATATTTATTTATGTGATAGGTGGTAGACGAGCTGACGGACCACCTTATGGTAAGCCATGGCAGCCGCACTTAGACAGAAAAGCATTCCTTAAAAGCTCTTGTAATGCTTTGGTAATGGTATAAATGTTAAATGCCATAACATTTATTTTATCAATAGTGTATCAGTTTATTGTTACATTCTTATAACCACCTTCTGTGACATATTCCTAGTTCTTTAGATTTTCGCGTTACATTAGTAAACTATGATTTGTATATATTTTGTTAATGAACAGAAAAGGGTGTCTATCTTCTATCTTCTATACTATTTATAAAGAGATAACTTCTATACACAACGACAAGGCTTATAGGTAAACCGAAAACACGAAACGCTTGCGCGATGTAATTGGACACAGCGCCATCTATTGGTTCATTTCTGAATTACGGTCGCGAAGCGAAGTGAGGGCGGGCCACTAGTTCTTGTTGTAAAGACCTGTTTCCGAAGAAAGACGACCCGTTTAGTTCAGTGGTAGTGCATGCTGCGTCTGGGCCAAGGGTTACGGGTTCGATCCCCGCACAATACAAATATTTGTGTGCATGAACATGTCTGTTTGTATTGATCTGGGTGTTTTCTATGTATTATAAGTATGTATTACAAAAGAAAAGACAAACGACGTATATATTTGTAATTCCACTGTTGGTTCTGATATCTGTTACACAGGACGTGCTTGAGCTAACTATCTCAGAGTCAGATCAATGTATGTGATGTAGTGAAAAATATTATAAGTAATATTATTATTATAGCTCGGGTTTGTGATCACCAATCCGCATTTGGCAAGCGTGGTGATTAAGCCTATCCCATCATAGTAACGATGACTTGATTTCTATGATGGAGGCCTTTGCCCTGCAGTGGGACAGTAGGTATATAGGCTGGTACTTTACTTTTAACAAAAACAAACAGGATAGGCCTAGCCTAGTGTGGACGACTAGCGAAAATGTTTCCATATTTTTGATATATTTATTTATGTGATAGGTGGTAGACGAGCTGACGGACCACCTTAAGTTAAGCCATGGCAGCCGCACTTAGACAGAAAAGCATTCCTTAAAAGCTCTTGTAATGCTTTGGTAATGGTATAATAATGTTAAATGCCATAACATTTATTTTATCATAGTGTATCAGTTTATTGTTACATTCTTATAACCACCTTCTGTGACATATTCTTAGTTCTTTAGATTTTCGCGTTACATTAGTAAACTATGATTTGTATATATTTTGTTAATGAACAGAAAAGGGTGTCTATCTTCTATCTTCTATACTATTTATAAAGAGATAACTTCTATACACAACGACAAGGCTTATAGGTAACCGAAAACACGAAAACGCTTGCGCGATGTAATTGGACACAGCGCCATCTATTGGTTCATTTCTGAATTACGGTCGCGAAGCGAAGTGAGGGCGGGCCACTAGTTCTTGTTGTAAAGACCTGTTTCCGAAGAAAGACGACCCGTTTAGTTCAGTGGTAGTGCATGCTGCGTCTGGGCCAAGGGTTACGGGTTCGATCCCCGCACAATACAAATATTTGTGTGCATGAACATGTCTGTTTGTATTGATCTGGGTGTTTTCTATGTATTATAAGTATGTATTTACAAAAGAAAAGACAAACGACGTATATATTTGTAATTCCATTGTTGGTTCTGATATCTGTTACACAGGACGTGCTTGAGCTAACTATCTCAGAGTCAGATCAATGTATGTGATGTATTGAAAAATATTATAAGTAATATTATTATTATAGCTCGGGTTTGTGATCACCAATCCGCATTTGGCAAGCGTGGTGATTAAGCCTAATCCTATCATAGTAGCAGTGGGACAGTATATAGGCAGATACTTTACTTTACTTTATTATTATTGTAAAGGGTGCCCCCAGAAAAAAATTGCAAATATTTGCAAAACTGGCACACTGGAATGTTTCGCACTTCAAGGTCGTGGCACTTAAAGGGATAATAACTATTAAATTTTTAATTCGTTCACCTTGAGGCGAACGCACGATTTCTACTGATTTTCGTTTGATTTTGAATCGTTCGAGTTGCAGTCGAGTGACTCAAAGCATGCGATAGAGTAATCGTCAAAATAAATGTTCACTCTCAAGGTACACGCTTCAGCATGAATGGGCCGGCTCGGCCAGTATGATACTACGGCCTCATAGAAGATTTCAGAGCCTGCGCTGTGTGTGTTACGCTGAGTCGATGAGGGGTACCGGAGGCCCAATCGGGGGAAAATGGGGGTAAAATTTTGATGTTTCGAGTGTCTATGGGCGGCGGCAATCGCTTACCATCAAGCGATCCGTGTGCTCGTCTGCCACTGATCACTTAAAAAAAATGTACGGTGATTTGGCACACGGCAATACTCGGAACTAATGCAGTTTCTGAAAAAATACGACGCCCCCTGATAAAGGCACTGAGAGGCTTTCTGATCGTAGGTAGGTGTGATTGAAAATATTTTTTTTTATGTGATATGTAGCAGACGAGCAGGCGGATCACCTGATGGTAAGCAATTGCCGCCGCCCATGAACACATGCAACACCAGTGGAGTCACAAGTGTGCTGCTAACCTTTTATCCCCTTCCCCCCGATAGGCCTCTGGTACCCTCACTCACTCGGCGAAACACGAGCCGGCCCATTCATGCCGAAGCATGGCTCTCCCACAATTAAATTTTAAATTATTTAAAAAAAAATACTTTCTTGAACTCATTACCGAGTTAAAAGTCTATAGCTTTTACGTCCCGTTTTCAAAGCGAAAGTTACCGGTTCTCTTAAACTTATGGAACGGATAAAAAGTTAATTTTACGTATAATATTAGCAACATTGAAGACGAACTATGCGAACAAGGAAAATCGGTTTCATACGACAAGACAAATGGGACGTAAGTCGCATGCGACAGCGCAGTCATACGAGCGATTCGAAAATGCTGCACAAGTGCTTAAGCTATTTAGTACGGAGTCAGGTCAATGTATGAGATGAGGTGTAAATTTTATAAAAAAAAAAAAAATAGAACTCCTGGATTTTAACGGTTTCTCGATACCGTCTTAGTTTATTCACGTACCTAATACTGCAAGATTTTCAAACATGCACTGTCACGTACAGTCACGTTCACTAATAGATATACAACCTCATTGAAATATGAACCTTATAGTCTTGTTATAAGAGTCGAGGTGTTTACATTGTTTTGCAGGCAACTTTACAAGACCTTTCGTCAGAAATAATGTCAAGAAGCCCATTGTCTGTGTTCCCTGACCCGTTAGGACATAGTGCTTAATGATCATTAATTGCTCCTAGAAAAGGGAAAGACCGTTCAATGATGTGGAGTAATTACAATTAAGTAGTATGTATTGTAATTACTTTTACATTTACTTAGTGCCCTTATACTAGTGGCTCATCCTTACTTTGTCTCAGGATAGTAGTTCCTTTGTCTACCAATAGATGGCGTTTATTGCATCACGCTAGTTTTTCGTCTTTTCGGATTGTATATAAGGTTTGTCGATGTCTTTCAAAATTACCTCTTTATATTTAGTAGAGATCTCCCCTACACATCAAAGTATACAAAATGGTCAAATTTCTTCAATGGATTGTCATCTTACTGTCAAACACATAAAGTTGAATATCAATTGAGGCAATTAGACAGGTTGTGATAACCTAATGTGTAGCTGTCTGTACATGTTTTTTAACCGTCTTACTTCTAGAGAGCATTGTATTGATGACAGCAAATATTTTCAAAGAAACATACAACATAGGGTCAAATCTCAAAAAAGGTTCACCATTCCATACAAAAGTGGTCAGCTGATTGATACAATTTGAATGGCAGGTTTTAGTGAGGTTTTTGTTGATTTCCTTGGGGAAAAATATTTGTTTTCATTAGTATAATGCCTTCGAGAAGTATGAGAAAACAGCATAACAAGAGAGTAAGAGTAGAGTAGTAACTCCACTGGTGTTGCAAGTGTCCATGGGCGGCGGCAATTGCTTACCATCAGGTGATCCGCCTGCTCGCCTGCTACCTATCACATAAAAAAAATATATATCATTCCACTGCAGGGCAAAGGCCTCTATTATAGAAATCAAGTCATCACTACAATGATGGGATTAATCACCACACTTGCCTAATGATGATTGATGATCACAAACTCAGTTTTGTGATCGTCATCAGTGATCTATGTTCTAAAAATTCGAAGCATACTTTTGCTCGACCCGGGAATCAATTTCCTAGGAAGTTGATCAAATTCGTAAAATAACAAACTTATTTCAAGGGTGCTAGGTTTATTTTTCGAAAATAGGTTAGGTTAAGCCAACAGATGGACGACGGTTGAAGGGCAGACCAGAAAGAGATGGCGTGACGATTTAGACCACAAGCAAGATTGGCAAGCGCTGGCTAATAACAGAGACCGATGAAGGAGTTTAAGAGAGGCTCAATACTCAATATCTTTATTGCGTCCATAGTGTATACAGTAGGTGGTAGAATCTTAACATAATAGCAACCACTATAGACCCTGCTTAAAATTATAACTAACAAGATACTATTTATTACAATGGTATTATTACAGTTTTATCTTATTATAAATAAATAGGTATTATGAGACTTTGAATAGACAATAATAAAGAAATAGAATAAAGAATAAAGTAGAATAGGCTTTTGCCCAGCAGTGGGACAGCTTAGGCTAAAACAAAAAAAAGGTTAGGTTAGATTAACACTCCACATGCTGGCCCGTTGTGATTCTACTGTGATGCGTCGTCGCTTTCTGCTTATTATGCTTTTCTGCTACCTATCACATAAAAAAATAAAATTTCATAATTATCTAGAGATTGTTTGATAAACAACACCAGTTTTTAATAATGTCCACCGTCGCAAGCGCATGATTTTCTTTATACTAACAATCAAAGGTCGATTGACTAAGCGTGTCCACTTGAGATTTGTGCCAATTATTTGATTGAAGGCAACCAATGAAACAGCGGACTGCTATCGCATTCGTCGCGGGTCCGACACGCGTTCCGGGTTTTGCACCTTATGTAATTTATTGCTTCTAGATTAGTTATATTATTTCAGTAAGTGAAATTGGAATGCAACAGCTGCAAAAAAAAAACAATAGAAACAAAAGATCTGCACTGCCTTACCCCGTGTTAATTCGCTGCATTATTCCTCTACCCAAAGGTTGTCTGGAAGAGATTGCTATTAGCGATAAGGCCGCCGATATTGTATTTGGAAATTATATTAGCATTAAGTTCTGTAATGTGTTGTGCAATAGAGAGTATATATCTATCTAATAGGTATAGCTGGCGGCATGAAAGAATAGCGATGACCGTTAGTTTGCGCACTTGTAAAAAAGAAGACTTTCTACTAAAATTGGTTTCTGCGCATTCAAGATCAACGCTATTTTCATGCCGCAGACTTATAAAATAGCCAGGACTACTAGTAGTAAATAACAAAAGGTGCTAAATTTTAATTTCGAAATTATAGGTTTTTTTTTGTATGTTTTGCAGAGGATTTCTATTGTGGGAGAGCCATGCTTCAGCATGAATGGGCCGGCTCGACCGGAGTGATACCACTGCCTCACAGAAAACCGGCGTAAAGCAGCTCGTGTTTCGCCGAGTGAGTGAGGGTACCGGAGGCCCATCGGGGGGGAAGGGGATAAAAGGTAAGCAGCGCACTTGTTGCATGTGTTCATGGTCGGCGGCAATTGCTTACCATCAGGTGATCCACCTGCTCGTCTGCTACCTATCATATAAAAAAAAAGAGGAGCGGAGCTGAGGAGCAGCCTCTTTTTATTAAAAGTCTTAGAACAGATTTTAACCGTAGGAGTAGGGTCGACGGTAGTGACAGAGAGTGAGTTGGAAGGGGAGTTAAAGGTCGGCAGCGCACTTGTGAATATTGGTGTTGGAGATGTCTATGGGCGGCGGCAATCGTTTACCGTACCAGGGATCACTCTGCTGCCACGTATCATTTTAAAAATGTTGTACTTTTTATTCATAGTATGTACAGTCAGCCACACATCAGATTACCACAAACTGTCAAATTTCCTCAATTGATTTTCAACCTAACGTGTATGACAGTAAGGTGAGAGTAGATTGAAGAATTTTGACAGTTTTGTATACTTTGATGTGTGGCTGTACGTACATTTAATATAAAAATTGAATAAGGTTATTCTATTCAGTTCTCTGCCTGAAAGCCAATCAAATAATTACCACAAACAAGACCGCTACGCTTGAATTCGATTCTTTTATCGATTATTATGATCGATGCGTCACTGAATCGATTCGTTATCGATTACCGTATTGTTGTGAATAGCATTAATTTAATTTACGCTTCGATTGTATTAAATTAAAGATTAAACGTACGGTTGGTTAGGTATTGAAGAATTGGCAGTTTTTTCATTCTCAATACATATTTTGTAGTCAGAGATACAAAGCAATATTTATTGCTCTGCTTATACTATAAATAAAACATGTTTCCAATCACGTAACACTTCATAATGGCTCACGCGAAAAGAAGGAGTTACTGAAGTGACAAATTGAGCACCTCCTTTTTTGAAGTCGGTTAAAAATGTATGCTTACTTTTGAATATTTTATTGACACATATAATTGGATTTTTTTTTAATCTCTCATTCTTTGACCTGACGGCGAACTATTATCCGTGCGAATAAAGAATGGGATCCGGATTTCTGATCACATTCTTTATCCGTACGGATAGTAAGTAGCTTGATCACTTGTGTTACAGATATCAGACAACAGAGTACAAAATATATAATACTTAATTAAATACATATGTTGATCTAGTGGTTTTAGTACTATGATCTTTGGGACCCAGATTCGATACCCGGGTCGAGCAAAAAGTATGTTTCGAATTTTTCGAACATAGCTCGGGTTTGTGATCACCAATCCGCATTAGGCTAGCGTGGTGATTAAGCCTAATCCCATCATAGCGATGACTTATTTTCTAGGCTTGAAGGCCTTTGGCCTTTAGTGGGACAGTAAGTATATAATACTAATAGGCTCTTATATTAACTAACAAAGTGTAACTAACAAGGTTGGGTTGGCATTGGTCCCGGTGCATAAAATAATTAAGGCCCCTACAGTGATTCCTCAAAACATGGGCGCGGACTTCAATAAAATATGTAGATTTAAAATGTTTAGTTCGTGCTTTTTTGAATTCGGTTCTCTTTTTTTTATTTTTTTATATGATAGGTAGCAGATGAGCAGTCGGATCGCCTGATGGTAAGCAATTGCCGCCACCCATGGACACTTGCAACGCCAGTGGAGTCACAAGTGCGCTGCCAACCTTATATCCCCATCCACCTCGGGTGGGCTTCCGGTACCCTCACTCACTCGGCGAAACACAGCACTAGGTGCTTGCACTCCGGTCGAGCCAGCCCATTCAAGCTGAAGCGTGGCTCTCTCACAGTTAAATTATTATTACAAAATAATTTAACGCTAAAACGCCAGATCATTGCTTTTTCCCTTCTTTTCACACCCAAAACCAAATATGTCATCTCCTAGATCACCAGACCATAGAGAATGTATAATTATGACATCTGTTTCTAACCATCATTAGAGACGTCCCCAATCGATAAACTAGAATCATTAATCGTCACTAGGTGGCGACACGTCGTTTATCAAAACAATAATTAACAGATGCCTAGTAGTGAACGAACCCAGAAAGACATTTTAAGCTCTTCTAGAGATGTAAAAGTAATAGAGATGTAAAAAGTAATCGAGATGTAAATCAGTACTTAATTTTGAGACACACTAATGAACATGACTTCCTAAATCAAATTTACTTCCCTATATAGCAGAAATAAATACAATGAAATATCAATTTTACAATTGATTTCTGTGAATTATTAACTTGTAGGCGAATTTTTTGTTAATAACCGAACCTTTGAACAATTCCGCATGCGTGATACAAAGAGGCATGTCTATAACTAACTTTCCATAATGCAAAAAAAATAGTTGTTAATTAGTTGTTAACAATGTGAACGTACTAGCTCAAAAAAATTTTATACATTGTCACTCCTGAAAACTTATTAATAGTTTATCCTACACCTTTCAAATTGGATTATTATTTTGCACTGCCTCCGTATTCAAAAAACTTTGTATTTACCTAATTTTTAAAACATTACATAATTTTATGAACATATCATCTGAATTACCTAACCCTCGGAGTAAAGTAGTCAAAATCTAAGTTGATCAAGTTCTGGAAATTGACACACGGTAGTATACTATATATATTTTCGAATGTAAATACGAGTGCGGGTAGGTTAAGTTTGGCTAGAATTGGTGACTGTTGAACCGCATACGGCCTTTGCGACAACTGGCCGGTTATAAAAAGAAGAAATTATTATTTGAAGTTTTTTTGTTTAGAAAAGTGTTATTAGCTGTGAATGGGAAAAATAAATTACTTTGAAGAAGATTTACTGCGGTTTTTTCATTGGATTAAAAAATAACTAAAATAATTAAGTAAATATAAAATAATCCGAAGTAGATGACACTGGGCCTACAGGTGACTTTTAAAGAATTTCTTGTCTAACATCTAACATCGTTTAAATGATCATTTTCCTGGGAATTAATCAATTTACGATTTTTACTATTTTACAGTGACGTACGGTTATTTGACTGGCCGGATGCCGCATTTGGTAGAGGCTCTGCCTCATACGCCAAAAGTTGCGGGTTCGAAGGGACCCTGGCTAACTATACCTACTGACTATGATTGTATTACCTACTTATTTACATTTTTATCAACATTTATTTGGTCATTACGGAATTAAATTATATGGCAATGAATTGAATATAAATTTAAATATTAATAATTACACTATTTTTGATTGTATTAATTGTTAAAACTTTTAAATTTTGCATGCTAGGTAATTAGCAATATTTTAGTGAGACTGTTAAACATTTAAGACCAATGTATCTACCACCTAAAATTGTGCAAATAAATATATTTCATTTCATTTCATTTCATTTCTGGACAAATATACGTGTGATGCACATTTGTGTTTGTTCTGCTACTGGCTGTTATACCTACGTGTAAAGAAGGTTGTCTGCGTGCGTACGTCATTTGGAGTATTTGCACGTAGTGTCCATACTCCTTTAGCGTATAACTAATGTGGCTTGGCTGTGAAAAACCATAGTTAATTAATAGCTGTTTAATTAGATTATTGAAGGCGGCAACATAAGTACAAATGTAACTTATAAGGGCATTTTTCCGTTTTCACGATAAAAACTACGCCTTCGTAAGGCTTGCAGAAAATGAGCACGATAGTATTTAGTAAATTTAAATAGTAAGTACTAACAAGTCTTTTTGTATCTTCTAAGTAAGAGTATGGACTAAAGAAAGTATAAAGCTACATAAACGAATTTGAGCTAGAACTAAGTGCGGTTTTAGACTAGCGTTTTATACGCGCGTAAGAGCGAAACCCATATTAACCATAATTAAACTTATCGACCGGAGTGATACCATGGCCTCACTGTGTTTCGTCGATCGAGTGGAGGACACGGACGGAAGCCCAATGAGGGGGAAAGGAGTTAATGGTTGGCAGCGCACTTGCGACTCGATGTTGCAGGTGTTTGTGGGCGGTGGCAATAGCTTAACATCAGATGATCCGTCTGCTCGTCTGCCACAAAATAAAAAGAATTCCAATGTCGAGATGGTGACCTGTCAAACAACAAAATCATAGAGTATAAGTGAATCTATGAATCTTCGTTTACTTATAGGTAGCGGCACGAATGAATAGCGATGACCGTTATTTTGCGCACTTGTAAAAAAGAAGACTTTCTATTAAAATTGGTTTCTGCGCACTCAAGGTCATAACTAATCTTTCATGCCGCACACTATAAAAATAAGATATTTTCCTTTATCTTGAAAAATTCAATTTACTTTTATCTAAGTCTGTAATGTTTTGCTTTCTTAAAAAATATCGCATTTTCGCCACAATCAGTGTAAATAGGTTGGCGGCGCTAGTTTCATTCGTATAGCCCCTTAACGCAACGTTATAAAAACGGTTGTTAGAATATATTATGCAAAATATTTCTGGGAAAAAGCATTTCATTAGCTACTTATCCTCTATCTATTAAATCCAGCTGTTTCCTACTATCATAGCAATGAATTCCAATACTTCGCCACTAAATTTAGTCTAGCGGAATCCGCAGACGAAAAAACTGTTTTGCATACAAAGCAGACATTAACCTATGACACTTATGCTGCATACCAATTAGGTTGCTTTTTTATTGTCATGACGAGGTACAAATGAGTGTTAATTAGTTTATAGAGGAAGCCGCCACAGAGATTCGATTTGCGACAAGATTAACAACATATACTCTTCGAATGAAATCGGATAATAAGTGTGCGGTTCTTGGGCCAAAAGAAAAACGAAATTAAATATTAATAAGGGATATGATATTCTTTAATATATACTACATTTTTTGTTATGGTTTTTAATGAGCTGGTTCTTGGCTTCACAATGAACCCTTTTTTACTATAGCCTAATTGCCATTTATATGCAAAAGATACAAGTTAGTGACATAATAAATAATATGAAGCTACAAATCTCAAATAATTTCTTATCTCAATTATAGTAGCGATGACTTAATTTCTATGACACGAGGCTTGAGACTTTTGCCTCATATTATAAGTAGGCTGATAAGTACTTTACCCATCCCAATTTAGGTGCATTTTCTGCCTAATATAGCAAATATTATTTACTTTAAAACTTAAAAAAAAAGTCAAAATACAAGGCCGCTACGCTTCTATGTCCAGGGTTCTTGGATCACGACGATCCAAGATTTGAGAAGCCTGCTAATAATATTGAATCGACTGCCTTTTGACCAGCGCAAAATTTAATCTAAAGAACGAGCCCAAGAGATCATGATTAGACCTCCAAAATAGTTATTTCAATGATTGAAAAATTATGGACACGTAACGTAGGTATACAGTTTTCCTTACGATTTTTTGTCTCACCGCCGAGTGAGTAGGTAGTAGAAATCCATATGCGTATATGGATTTGAAAAATCAGTGATGCATGCTCAGATTTAAACCTATGGTTTTTCGCAAGGGACACGTTCTTATCCACTGAGCCACAGTCGTTCTTACCAATTACCATTTAATCAAAATAAATAGAAAAAATATTTTACATACAAAGAACACATCAACCTATGACACTAAATAACATATCGAATAGCAATTAGGTAGGTCGACTTTTATTTCAATGAGGAAGTACAAATGAGTAGATTAATTAGTTTACATTTTGACTGTGAGCGCCACAGACATGCGACTTGACCGAAAAATTAAATGTACGAACGTTGAACTTTGTAGCAATTTTAAAAGAGTTGTAGGAAGAAAATGGCCGAAAAAAATGTTTTTCGATGACTTCCGGAAAATTCCGGAACTAAATTCGTTTCAGCCCCTTAGAACATTGCGTGTTGGAACGAGATGGCAAGAGCTATTACTGCAACACTGATGTATATTTTAGTGTTTTGAAATATACCGTCTACTAAATTATTGGGATATTAAAATATAGTTAAGTTCATTTTAATAATAACTTTGGGAGAGCCACGCTTCGGCATGAATGGGCCGGCTCGACCGGAGTGATACCACTGCCTCACAGAAAAACCGGCATGGAGCAGCCCCTGTGTGTGTGTTCGCCGAGTGAGTGAGGGTACCGGAGGCCCATCCGGGGGGAAGGGGATAAAAGGTTGGCAGCGCACTTGTAACTCCACTGGTGTTGCAAGTGTCCATGAGCGGCGGCAATTGCTTACGATCAGGTGATCCGCCTGCTCGTCTGCAACTTATCACATAAAAAAAAATAATTGAATTCACAAGGGGAGATTAGGCAAAAATGCAACAATGTGCATTTAGAAAAAAATTGCGTGTTGCATCTTTTGATCTACATAAATAGCACATTTAAATAACTACATTCATCCCTTAATTATCTTTATTAACTTTGTATACAGATTTGAATTTTAAGTTTGAAATTTCCATAGTTTGATAGATATTAATTTAACTTGGTGATTCCGGTAAGATTCTAATAAGAATCACATAAAAATAAATTCAAGAAAAATTTATCAGTGCTGTCGTTTACGAGGAAGATCAAATTCTGAGTTTATTTCGATAAATAATTATATCTTCCCTTGACCCTGGAAGCCAAGTCAAGAGCTACTTTTAAAATAAATATTGTATGCATGAAACTACTGTTGAGAACATTAACAATGACAGGCATTTCACTAGTATACGTGAGTGAGACAGCATTGATAAGATTTTTGTTTTTACACTATAGTTGATATACGAGCAGACGGCACACCTGATGGTAAGAGGTCACCGTCGCCTGGATATTTGCAACATCACATATGCGTTGCCGGCTCTTAAGGGACGAATAAGGCCATCAAGTCGAGGAACACCACCGATTTCTGTTTTTATTACCATTGCATTGTATCTATAATGTATAGGCTACCATTGTAACTCTTTGACCTTCGTATAAGTCCATTAGCCCCTTAAGAATATTTCTTCAGCGTCAAGTTATAGTCGTATAACGGAAAATCCTTTTTAATGTCAAATATAATTGATTTTCTATTGTATCTGCTGTCAGGGCCTTAGAAGGTTAAAGTAGAAAGTATAAAGGAATCAAGTATTTCTTGTCATATGACATACTTGCTATTGTGTTTATTTTGCGTGTAGCTATTTAGGTAAACGCAGGTTCTCAAAAGTTAAATGCTAGGTGTTACGCAAAGTTGTTTTTCAACATTTATGTACTTAGGTAATTATAAATCACTATTACCAAACCGTAAATAGTCCAAACCGGAAGTCGATCAACAATTTTTATTGAAAATGGGCTTGCCCTTGGTTTTATAAAAACTGAACCTTAGGGTTAAAAAGCAGTGGATCGGGCTTACTCAGAAGTTAGCATATTCACTCTTAGCTTTAAAGATATTAGTTTGTATTCTTTATACCTTCCGGAAAAGAACAACGAAAACCTTCTCTAGGTTAAGTTAGAACAGGTGATCCCATAGCGCACCAGCTGACTATATTTTCGAAAATAAACCAACCCCCGTAATTTTTTTTATAAACAATTGTAGATTTTTTCCGAAATTTATATTTTCTAAGAAATAATTGATTAACTATCGATTATTTTGATGAAACTTTACTGAAAAAACGATTATAACTGTTTTATATTATACCTAAGTTTCTTTTAGTAAATCATTAAACCTACTTCTTTATTTTTTCAAAATTTGAATAACTCAAGTAACATAACTATTTGTACAATAATTTTGTAGTAAAACCAGTTTCCAGAATTTTTCAAACATTGTAAAACATTTATCTCAACCTCTTTTTTAATGAGAAAGGGAGGCAAACAAAGTAGGCGTGGCAGCTTAACCGCCGGCACTATTTGGACGGGTTGGTGTATTACAACTTAAAAGGTTTTTTATTGGTGATAGATTTCACAGTTCTTAGTTTCAGACTGAACCCTTGAATTGAGAAGATGCCTATAATGAAGCAACGCTACCCAGATATATCCTCAGAGGTATTCACTTCAGCCTTTAAATTATTGAGGTTACGTTAGTAGGTATTTATAACATGAGTAGGTAGATTACTTACAATTAGGAGATCCTCTAAACATCGGGTTCGGCGCCATCCACGGAAACGCTCCGAAAGGCCACGTGGGTGGCGGCGCTGGGCCTTGATACAACCTAGGCAGCAGAGGCTGTGGTACAACCACTCCACTCCTACTTTCGATCTCTTCGCCTTCATTTGACGGGTCTCTGTCATCTCTATCATCAGCATTCGACTCCACGTCTTCGATATCGACGTCGCTGTCGTCAGAGTCCGGCGCCGCGTCGGTGCTCTCCGCGTCATTGCTATTCGTCTCCACTGTATCCTTTGAGGGAGCGTCATTCTTACTCCCGAGGAGAGAATCGACGCTAAAGGAGATTCGGCCCTTCCCGCCGTTTTCGGCGGTCTCGGCCCGCTCGCATTCGAGCGACGTCTTCATTTCATCTACTCTGCATTTCAAAATTTTAAATTCGCGTTCTATTTTGTCTGCTAATTTTCTTTTATAACGACATTATCAGATTTAGGTTTTTTCTTCCGATATTAAAAGTAAAAGAAATTTCGTATTTGAATTAGGAATGGATTCTTTTTTTTATTTAAAAGTCATTCTTCTTTTGTCGATTTTGGAGAAATAATAAACTGCACATTGTTAAAACTAATTAGTTGCAATGTCCAAGATTTCACAGCTGCTAGTTTTTCACATACATTTTCAAAAATAAAGCCTTCAACTTTATTATGAGCCTCTATAGAGATGTTAACTCGATTTGCGTTCAATAATTAAATTAGAATTCACACTCGCGTCCGAGTCAATACACAACAGTCACAGATTAGCACAATTCGCAACACAGTTTTCTACGCTTCCAAATTCAAAATGGTTTCGCGGGCCGCAAATGCGTTCGAAAACGTGCCCGCGTGAGTTTCGCGTGGAAATCGCGCCAGTATTGGGGCTACGCGACTCGTCCCGCCTCTCCTCTCCGAGAGAGACGCAGCTACCGACCGAGGAATTTTAATAACCGGCGCGGCGAGAGCGAGACGGCGATACAATCCGACATGTGTGTAAACGCGATATTGAGTAGGCGGGGTCCGTCGCGCTCAAATTAATAGTCTCTGTGGAATACGCCTTATACTGAATCGTCTTCAACTTTCAATTTGAATCTTATTTCGAAGCTAATATAGACGAATTTTGATTGGTTGTTGAAGTGATAAAATGACGTATCGGAGTTAAGATTGTCAGATTGCAGTGGCTATTGTGTTGAATGAAAAAGGAGTAAATAGACGGGTGCTGTAGGCGGGCGTAGAAGGGACTTTACGATTTAATTATTCGCGACGCGGAGGCATTTTGTAGCGAGCTAATGTCTCATTGTCTCATTAATACATCTCGGGCGTGCCGGCCATGTTTGAGGTGTTTATGACGGAGGTTTCTGAACGTGTCGCACTTTGACAGTTTGGGATGTGGATCCGAATGAGTTGGAGTTGGAATGTGGCGATCAATTGATTTTGCTTTGGATTGTCTAGTTTGCGAATATAGTAATTGGATGATTTAATACTTAGGAATGCATGGCTTTCGCTCACGATCTAGTGACGGTCGCGGGAGTTCCTTGGATACGGGTGGCACAGGACCGCACTGTATGGAGAATATGAGGAGGCATAATTATGTCCAACAGTGGACGTCTATTGGCTGAAATGATGATGATGGTGATGAATGCATGTCTTTAATGATCATTAACGGTTCAGTTCCTACCCCAATATCTACTAATTAATGTTATTGCTGAATGAAACTGATATTTGTTTTGATAGCAATTACCTACAATGTAAGTAGAAATATCTACGGTGTACGGTACCTCCATCGTTTCTAAGTTTGATATGACATGGTTGGCGTACATTATCAGATTTAGGTTTTTTCTTCCGATATTAAAAGTAAAAGAAATTTCGTATTTGAATTAGGAATGGATTCTTTTTTTTATTTAAAAGTCATTCTTCTTTTGTCGATTTTGGAGAAATAATAAACTGCACATTGTTATAACTAATTAGTTGCAATGTCCAAGATTTCACAGCTGCTAGTTTTTCACATACATTTTCAAAAATAAAGCCTTCAACTTTATTATGAGCCTCTATAGAGATGTTAACTCGATTTGCGTTCAATAATTAAATTAGAATTCACACTCGCGTCCGAGTCAATACACAACAGTCACAGATTAGCACAATTCGCAACACAGTTTTCTACGCTTCCAAATTCAAAATGGTTTCGCGGGCCGCAAATGCGTTCGAAAACGTGCCCGCGTGAGTTTCGCGTGGAAATCGCGCCAGTATTGGGGCTACGCGACTCGTCCCGCCTCTCCTCTCCGAGAGAGACGCAGCTACCGACCGAGGAATTTTAATAACCGGCGCGGCGAGAGCGAGACGGCGATACAATCCGACATGTGTGTAAACGCGATATTGAGTAGGCGGGGTCCGTCGCGCTCAAATTAATAGTCTCTGTGGAATACGCCTTATACTGAATCGTCTTCAACTTTCAATTTGAACCTTATTTCAAAGCAAATAGAGACAAATTTTGATTGGTTGTTGAAGTGATAAAATGACGTATCGGAGTTAAGATTGTCAGATTGCAGTGGCTATTGTGTTGAATGAAAAAGGAGTAAATAGACGGGTGCTGTAGGCGGGCGTAGAAGGGACTTTACGATTTAATTATTCGCGAACGCGGAGGCATTTTGTAGCGAGCTAATGTCTCATTGTCTCATTAATACATCTCGGGCGTGCCGGCCATGTTTGAGGTGTTTATGACGGAGGTTTCTGAACGTGTCGCACTTTGACAGTTTGGGATGTGGATCCGAATGAGTTGGAGTTGGAATGTGGCGATCAATTGATTTTGCTTCGGATTGTCTAGTTTGCGAATATAGTAATTGGATGATTTAATACTTAGGAATGCATGGCTTTCGCTCACGATCTAGTGACGGTCGCGGGAGTTCCTTGGATACGGGTGGCACAGGACCGCACTGTATGGAGAATATGAGGAGGCATAATTATGTCCAACAGTGGACGTCTATTGGCTGAAATGATGATGATGGTGATGAATGCATGTCTTTAATGATCATTAACGGTTCAGTTCCTACCCCAATATCTACTAATTGTTGTTTTTAATAAAACTGATATTTGTTTTGGAAGCAATTACCTACAATGTAAGTAGAAATATCTACGGTGTACGGTACCTCCATCGTTTCTAAGTTTGATATGACGTGGTTGACGTAAATTGTCAGACTCATTAAATAACATTGTTATTAAAATATTTTATTGGGTCCACTTTGCCCTAGATTACTCCGAAGCCAAAACTTATTTTTTTAAGATGATTAGACTGTTCATTGAATATTATTCAGTGGAACTGTCTACCTACAATTAGGCGGTATTATTTTAAGTAAGTATTGTACAAAAATACGTACATTACTTTAGACAATGATGCGTGGAAATGTAGAGACTTAATGTGTATGCTTTTAAAAATAAATAAAAATCATATCGATGTCCTCGACAGAAATCATCAGGTTACCAGTCTGCGTCTGCCTTCTATCACATAAAAGAGATAACAAAAATGTATAGATTTTATCAATGGTTCCGTATAACGAAACAAACGATCAAAGAGTTTGTAAGTCCCTATTAAAAACGGATTTGGCTGTCAGACAAACATTGGACCATTGCAGTTCTATTTTACATGAGATCGTTACTGGCTAATACTATAAATGTAAAGATTTTATGCCGTGGGAGAGCCACGCTTCGGTATGAATGAACACCGGCATGAAACAGCGCCCGCGCTGTGTTTCGTCGAGTTAAGGGTAAATACCAGAGGCCCAATTGGGGGGAAAGGGGGTACAAAATTCCAGAATCCAATTTTAGTAGAAAGTTTTCTATTTTACAAGTCCGCAAACTAACGGTCATTGCTATTGTTAGATGCCACGGACTATACTTGTGACTTAGGTGTCTATGGGCGGCGGCAAGCGCTTTCCAGCAGATGATCCGTTTGCCACCTATCACATAAAAACCCATTAGAGTAGGTAGATCTTCTAGTGGGAGAGCCCTGATTCGGCATGTATGGGCCGGGCGGCGCGACTGGATTGATTGGTATCCAATCCATTGCAGCCGTTCCAGCCAGTCGTGAAGCAGCGACTGCGCTGTCTCACCGAGTGCGTAAGGGAACCGGAGGCCGGAAGAAAGGGAAAAAGGTTGGCAGCGCATCTTAGGTACCTATATACAATCCCATACTTAACGTGATCCGTGTAATCGTCTGCCACCTATCATACAGTTTTATTTCTACTCTTGCAGTACTTTTGCTGTGGAGATTTTTACGCATGTTTTTTTGGAGTGTGTCCATATTGAGTATCCACTGCAAAAAATAGCAACAAATTCATAACAACTCTGGAATGACACAACAGCGTAAGTATATAATGTAGACAAACTTAAATCAGTGACTCCACTTTAGTTAATCGTTAAAAAGGAACGATCAAAGCATTTAAAAAGTGCCTATTAATAAAAAAAAGCCTATTAAACAAGATCTACTTGTTAACAGTCATCTCACAACGGCGTCATTAGCGTCACGTCACTTACTGAGTTAATCGCATTACTTCATATCTCCCATCTCTTTGTGCATCATCCCGATGTTTCCCTATCGACACACCAAACACACAAAAACCAACCTTAACTACAACTGAACAAAGCATAACTTTCTTCCGTTAAACAGGGAGCAGACGCAAAATTGATGTCAATTCGCAAATATTAACAAAGGACGATCCTTACCCCAAAATTTGACCAAACAATAATCAACTCTATCGTTTGTTAATAAGGTGCAATGATGATTTTTATAGGGGGTGTATGCACGTCGCCCCAGCCAATTAATGTAATTTAATCGCACAGTGGGATTACTGGGGCTTAATTGAAAGAGTGTAATGACGATGTTGTGTGCCGGGGCTTAGTGAGACTGAGATTTTGGTAACAATAGCTCAGTGTATTTTGGTGGGATTCATTTAGAAATGTTTGGGACATATTTTTTAAGAATTCTGTTTTACTATTCAAATAAAGTAAGTCTTCTATATTTGAATTTCAAGTAAGAGCGCACTTATGTGTTTACGCACATTAGGAATTAATAAAAGTAGTAATCAATTAGCCGTATTTCTACCATTAGCAATTTTTCAAGCAAGGAAAATTTCGGTAAGCATAGTGTTGGACGCCCTGCGATAAGATGGGATGATGACATTCGAAGGCTGGCTGGTGTGGGCTGGATGAGAGTGGCGTGACGTGTGGTGACGTGCATTAGGGGAGACCTAAGTCCAGATGTGTGACGAGTGTGGGTTGCTGGTGATGATAAGGGAAAATATAATACAAAAGGAAACCTGCACGTTTCAGATAATTTCTGATACTTACGTGTAACTATGATTCAGTTGGTCTAGTACCCCTGTCAAAGGGTTGCAAAGGACTTCTAGGACGTTGAAGCGACTTTTGTTTAGACAGTTCTGTTCTGTTCTCTTAACTGTTTGTACCTAATTACCAAACTCCCCAAATTTTGATTCATAAATCAATTCCGTATCGTATCATCAACTACTTATTTATATCTCAAATTGCACTCAAATCACTTTTAAACGGGTGCCAAAAGAGCCGTCAAGTGACAACTCATATCTAAATAACGATATCAGGGCAGATGCAATTTTATCACTCATATAAAGGGCCCTCAAAGAAGGTTAGGCTGCTGCACCACCAGGGTAAGTTAACTAAACGATCACCGCTTAGTTTATGGTAAGATGGACAAGTAAAACCATAAACTTAAAAGACCGACAAATTATGGGGAAGAGAAGACATCTTAAGGACACAACTTTTGCAAAAAAGAGACAGATGATAGTGTGCCAGAGGCCCAGAGCAACAATTTATCATCACTTATCATCAGAATCTGAAATCCATGAAGACTTAAAGTAAAACATCAGCCTATACTGTTCCACTGCAGGGCAACGGCCTCCATCATAGAAATCAAGTTATCGCTACTAAGTATGATGGAATTCACCACGCTTGAAGACTAATTTTGTAAAATAAAAAAAAAACAGTGTCATAGCCCAGATGGCTCAATTTGAATCGGGCGTCACGACCGAATTGGAGTTACGCTCTTTCAGACGCGCTATGTGCAATTCTGATTAAATGCGACAAGTATTCTCATTCATGCATTATAGGATGGCTTCATTATAAGCCACTAGAACCTAAAAGTTGGCGTTCTTTTACCCCCGTGACCTGGTGGCAATTCTCGTGCACTCGACATGGAAGTCGAAATAGATATGTACCTATTTGTATTTTTTTTTTATGTGATAGGTAGCAGACGAGCAGGCGGATCACCGGATGGTAAGCAATTGCCGCCGCTCATGGACACTTGCAACACCAGTGGAGTTACAAGTGCGCTGCCAACCTTTTATCCCCTTCCCCCCGGGTGGGCTTCCAGTACCCTCACAAGGTCCTAAAGTTATACATATGTTTGAACTCGACTGTACCTATTTGTATGGACGAATGTATGAAATTTCTAAATTCTTCAAGGTCGTGTGCATGGGAATTGCTTATCTAGAGACACCGCGACACCTTCGCATTGTGCTTGGAAGACATATCCAGTGGGAAAAGCGACCTTACCCTCGAGTTCTTCAAAAAGCCATAAACCCTGAACCCCTCATAATAATCGCGAGATTTTTTTAATTAAACGCACCGCCAAGTTATCTGCATAAAATATATCAGAACGAGAAATCCCCAAATCCTTAGAAGCAATAAGAGTTTTTGATACGACGTTCGCGAGAAACTCAGGCAGCGAGGGCTTAAGTTGAATTTATTCCGAAATAATACGCGAAAGGGCAATCTTTTTAAATAACGACTTTCATATTCTCGAGTGGCGCCGACAATTTAGCACAGATGAAACGGTTTTAGGATTCCGCAGGCAAAAACACGTAGATTTAAAAAAATTACAGTGAACCAACCAACCAGTAAAAACCAATACCTATACTTACTTAATAAAAAATATTGGCAATATTTCCTGACGCTATGACTTAGGGACCTTTACTCTTTCAGGTTAGGTGGTTAGTTATCTAACCACGTATTCTCGGGTCTGTTTTAGAGATTTTCATAAGTAATACAATAAAAATAAAATAAAATAAAAAGATTTTATTTCAGATGTCTCGATCCATATTTAAAGTGTTAGTCAAGTGTTAGTAATACGTTTTTTATATATTTGGCTGTAAATTACATTTTCATTCTTAATTCTTTTTTGAATATTTTCATGTAAAACATTTTTTTTTATAATAATTAAACCCTAATAAAACGGAATATGCAATTGTTTTATTTTTATAGTCCTGAAATTTAAAGTGTGCCTGAAAGAGTTATGAGAAGAACCTCTAAGCGCAATTATTTTTTACAAAGGAGCCGAAAGCTCTAAATTGCGTACGTAATACTAATTTAAAATATTATTTAAGCGTTTCGTCCAAATTAAATTTTTCCTAGTTACACTTTTCTCAATCAGATAGGTCCTATTTACAAAATGTGATTCCACTGGTGTTGCAGGTGTCCATGGGCGGCGGTAATTGCTTACCATCAGGTGATCCGTCTGCTCGTCTGCTACCTATTATATAAAAAATAATATTAACGGAACCGAACCCCCACAGAACAGCTCACGCTTGCCCAATTTTATTTTTTATTAAAAAGTGGGGATGATAGTGAGCGGGGGTGGACGCAAGCGGCCATTACTCCCCGCGAAATGAGTTTTCAGTTGGCGGGAGTTTTTCCTCGGCATGGGATAGGATGTCGCTCCAGGCCCGTAGTTGTTCGCGCTAATGTGGATGTTTGGAGCTGTATGTGTCCTTTGCTTATGTTTTGTTTTTGACACGTCATAGAGTTAATAAACAAAACATAGTATCACGGACGTATATATAGCTTTGACAAGGGGAGTCTCCCACATTGCAAAACAATACGAATTACTTCGCTTAATTAAGTCGCCCTTGGCTATTGCCGATTCAACCTTATGTCAAACCAGGCCTCAATGGGGGGGTTCCCCTGGACCCCCCCCCCTTATACATATACGTCCATGCATAGTATACTCTAATTTTTAATCATGTGGAGTAAACTGACAGATGTCAATGTGTCACCCCCATACATTAACACTAAATTTGACAGACGCAAAATGTGTAAATGTATAGAAACTTGACATTTGCATCTGTCAGTTTACTCCACATGATTAAAAATCAGAGTATAGGTACTGAGGGCCTAGGTAGCGCAGTGGGTAGTGCGTCGCACTTTAAAGCGACGGGTGCGCTTGATGTTCCGCGTTCAATCCCCGGGCGGGGCCAAATATTTGTACCTACCTTTAGTTTTTCTGTTCAGAAATCCTCAGTGTCAACTCGAAGTCTGGAAGTTGGCGGTCTTGTACCCACGTGCCTCGAAAAACATATTAAGATGTTGGTCCTACGTCAGATCTCTCTTCAGTCATGTCCCATAGAATTAAGAGGGAAAGGGAACAGAAAGTGCACCTGTGCTTGCGCACACAATTGAGCACTATCATATTACTATTAGTATCATGCGTACATGGCTGATCGTTAAAATTGGTCGCCGTAGCCGAATATCGGTTGGAGGATTTATTTGTTAGCACTTAGGTAGGTAGGTACGCGATTGCCGCCGCCCATCGACACCTGCAACACCATTATTCACATGTGAGCTGCAAACCTTTAACCTATTGCCCTCGCAAGTGGGCCTCCAGTATCCTATTAACTTTTTTTTTTATGTGATAGATAGCAGACGAGCAGGCGGATCACCTGATAGTAAGCAATTTCCGCCGCCCATGGACACATGCAACACCAGTGTGGAGTCTCAAGTGCGCTGCTAATCTTTTATCCCCTTCCCCCCCGATGGGCCTCCGGTACCCTCACTCACTCGGCGAAACACAGCACAGGAGCTGCTTCACGCCGGTTTTCTGTGAGGTAGTGGTATCACTCCGGTCGAGCCGCCCATTCATGGCCGAAGCATGGCTCTCCCACAGTTAAAACTTACTATACGAACCACAATACATCATAAACGCTGTTTCAGTGCGATTTTCTCTGAGGCCGTATCTGTCGAGCTGGCCTCTTCATGCCCAAGCGTGGCTCTCCTATAGATAATGCTCGTATTTAATGACAAAATGATTGTGTACGATTGGTCCGCATTCCCATGATTTGCCGACAATAGGGCTGTCGGCGGCGGCTAAATTACAATAACGCGCGCCGTTTGCGCGAGAAAATTGGTGACGAGAGCGAAATAACCTCTTAGCTGCGTAGGGCTGGCCGAAAATAAAGACTTTTTTATGTGGTAAGGTAGCAAAAGAGCAAACGGATCTCCTGATGGTAAGCCATTGAAGCTGCCCCTATGGGCAGCGGCAATCTGTGATGTCTATACAACTGCATCACCAGTAGAGTCACAAGTGCGCTGCCAATTTTCCTCGGATTGGGCCTCCGGTGAGAGGGTACCGAGTATTCACTCGACGAAACACAGCCTTGACGTTGTTTCACGCTGGTTTCTGTGAGGCCGTGGTATCCGTCAAGATGGCCTCTTCATGCCCAAGCGTGGCTCTCCCATAGATAATGCTCGTATCTAATGACAAAATGATTGTGTACGATTGGTCCGCATTCCCATGATTTGCCGACAATAGGGCTGTCGGCGGCGGCTAAATTACAATAACGCGCGCCGTTTGCGCGAGAAAATTGGTGACGAGAGCGAAATAACCTCTTAGCTGCGTAGGGCTGGCCGAAAATAAAGATACATATTTTGGCCCTGGCAATATCATGGTCTTTACTTACCATGAGACTGCCATTTTGTATTAGATAAGTTATTGTTTTGATAAAGATTTCTTATACTATTTTTTATCGCTCTAAATTATTTTGGGATTAAATAATTATATCCAATGTACAGTCAGCGAACATATTTGTTACGCTACTGCAACGATATTGCGTTGTTCTAGTTATCCGGAAAATGCTTCGGCCGTATACACACATAACATAGGCAGCTTTTTCAAATTTTTATTATGTTAAGATTTATCATTCCATTCCAGCAATTCTTAATTAAATAGAATGATAAGTAAAAGTCACAAATGAAAGTTACATCATCAGATTTGAACCAAAACTAACTTTAGACCACTTTTTGGAAACATTCTTACAATAATATGACCTTTTACTATTTGAACTATATTTGGTGATATTTGTAAGTAAATTACGTAATGACGAGTTCTTTCAATGAACCGACTTATAAGAGGTTTAAAAGGAAATAGATCATGCAATTATGTAGCGCACACTTGTCTTGTACACTACGAGTATAATTATCCTGGTTATCGTAAAACCTGATCACTTTAGCCGCAGCAATACCTATTCGTTGGAGATTTGTATTTTATCCCTGACTAAAGGATTTATCTTTTTAAATCCTTGCATCTCTTCTGCCACCCCTAGCAAAGTGGGGGGCACATTCCGAAATTATGTCATTCCCCCACTGGAGAGACTTTAATTTCGCCGGGAGCGTTTTATTTTTCCAATTTATCACCTCCACAGCTTCATTTTAATTTTTTCCTTGAATTAGCGAATAAAACCGAGCGGTAATGATTCATTATGTTTTTATTTCTGTTCATTAGCAGATATGCGGTTTGAAGTGATTACGCTGTATTAGAGCTGTATAATGGTCATTATGGTTGTATAACAGCGTTATAAGGGTTGTTAGTGCAATGCATTTTTATTATTTTGTTATCGCATTTATTATGAAGCTTGTAGTGTAGTTTTAAAAAGTGTATGATTTATTAAAACATGATTATATGTTGCTTATCTACAGTATTTTACTTTTAAATTGGGTACTTGTTTATTTTATAATTTTTTTATGTTTTCCATTTATGATTTTTGTATCCTACATACTTTATAGTATTATATTACCAATATGGATACGGTATATGAATCATTTTAAAGTATAAAATAACGTAGAGTAAACAGTGTAACACAGACAACATAGATAATGTTGCCACTTCTGCAAAAAGGATATTCCTTTGTAAATGGGGTTTAAATCCATTACATAATAATCTGCCATATCCAACCCACCACCTATCACAAAAAAAAATATGAGTGAGAAACCAGTATAAGAAGAGATGAGAATCTTTATGTTTAGAGACAGCCGTGACCGTTAACGGTGGGACAGCCACGCTTCGGCATGAATGGACCGGCTCAACCGGAGTGATTCAGAAGTCTGTGCTGTGTTTTGTCGAGTGAGTAAGGGTACCGGAGGCCCAATTGGGGGAAAGGGGGTTAAAGGTTGGCAGCGCTCTTGTGACTCTACTGGTGTTGCAGGTGTTTATGAGCGGCGGAAAACGCTTACCATCAGATGATCCGACTGTTTGTCTGCCACCTATCACATAAAAAAATCTCTTTTTTTGCTGCTGCACACAAGCTGATTAAAAAACATGTCTAGAACACTGTTTTCCCACTGTCCATTTAATTACAAACGAAACAACGGGCGAGCAAAAAGCGCCCACTTTGTTAAGCGTCGTGTTGGGCCCACAACAAACATCCTAAAGCGGGCAAACACCGGGCTGCCACTTAAGCACATCACTAACGAAACCAGTATAAGAAGAGACGAGAATCTTTATGCTTACAACCAGCTGTGACTGTTAACGGTGGGACAGCCACGCTTCGGCATGAATGGGCATGTTCAACCGGAGTGATACCACGGCCTTTCAGAAGACGGGCGTGAAGCAGTGCCTGCGCTGTGTTTCGTCGAGTGAGAGAGGGTACCGGAGGCCCAATTGGGGGAAAGGGGGTTAAAGGTTGGCAGCACTCTTCTGACTCTACTGGTGTTGCAGGTGTCTATGGGGGGCGGCAGTCGCTTATCATCAGATGATCCGTCTGCTCGTCTGCCACCCTATCACTTAAAAAAGTGAAGCTGACTAAAAAAACATGATTAAAACAATATTTTCCCAGTTGTTCACTTAATTACAAACGAATCAACGGGCGAACAAAAAGCGCCCACTTTGTTAAGCGTCGTGTTGGGCCCACAACAAACATCCTAAAGCGGGCAAACACCGGGCTGCCACTTAAGCACATCACTAAGGTAACCAGTTTAAGAAGAGACGAGAGTTTTTCCGCTTAGAGACAGTCAAGCGTAAAGCACTGTTGACATTTGGTTATTTACATAGCAATTTTTGCAGATATTCATAGATAGGTATAGGTAGATAAATACATTCATATACCTAGGTAACTAAAATTAATATAGTATTCATTCACAAATCGCATAGGTACCTACATTGACCTGACTCTGTATATTTTAATACCTACAGATAAAAGTGACAATAACTGCTACATTTTAAACATGACAGAAATCAACGTGCGTCTATCTGATTTCGCAGATATTCATGGGCGGCGGAGATCAAGTTTTTATTATAATACAGTTAAACAGCCTATTTATAAATAAGTAGTTTCTAATTCTACTTACAAAATCTTCTACTTACTAAAAAAACAGCGTAGTTAAACCTACTTTACTACTTATTGTAAACAAAACAACCCTTATTAAAAGAAAAATAAAAATGGAACGGCACCGGCGAGGCTCAAACTAAACTGGCCGTATTAAACGCCGAGCAAATATTTTCCGAACAAAGAACGTGTAACAATTTTGAATAGAAAACAGTTCGAAATTCAAATAACGGGGGCGCCACCTAGCCGGAGATTATAGCGTTTTAAGCGCCATTCGTTTGTTTGACTTTCAAAAATGGAATACTGTGATCTTTTCGCGTTAACGCCTTTTAGTGTGTGCCAGTTCTCGCTTCGTGTGTGGTCTTTGTGTAAATGGGTATTTTTCGTCAAATAATTATCATTAGGAATGTTCACTACGAATTTAAACGACTGTTAATGCCAAAAGAAGCGAAAAGTGCCTTATAATAATAATTAAGATTGATATTATAATAACTCAACTTGGTATGAAATTAATTTGATATCTTTTTAAGTGATAGCTATGTGTCAGACGAGTAAACGGATCATCTGATGATACTCGATTCCCACCGCCCAGTTACCCGCAAGACCAGTAGAGTCACTAGTGGGCTGCCAACCTTTTAAACCATTTCCCCCTGATGGGGCTACGCGCCCGTACCATCTTTCTGTGAAACTCAGCAAGGACGTTGCTTCGTGTCAGTCCTTTGAGGCCTTGGTATCACTCCGGTTGAGCGGACCATTCATGGCGAAGCGTGGCTCTTCCACGGTTTAAAATGGTAACTGTTAAGATAAGTGAAAGAAAGTAAGGCTAATCAAATTGCATTCAGAATTATATTATTGTAGGTGAGTCTCTTGGCAAACCACAGATCTTTATGTAGCTAATGGAATGAATGTTGCAAAAAAAATGGTTTGTGTAAATAAATTTTACAATGAAAGTGACATTATGTCTCTTAATTTTAGTTATGAAAAAGACATAAAAACATGACTATGAATCCCAAATCCTTACAAAATTAGTAGTTTTAAAATTTTATAACCTTTTTAATTTAACTTTATATCTATGGGATTGTATTTTATCGCCATTTTTCTTCCAGAAAAAAAAAACGTTACTACTCCATAAATATTTGCACAAAAGACTACAAGATAGTCCGAGACAGTTTAACACATGGAATGGTCTTGATTCTCAACGCGTGCTGGCTGCTTTTGTGTATGAACACCTTTATAGAAATGTGCAAAAAAAAAAACAATAAACAACAAAAAAATAATATAACCGTCTTAAAATTATGATATCAATCAACAATTTCAATGTATTTCTTATTGTGAAACTCATAGAGTTGAATATAGAGTGACTTGCCGTTTCTGAATAGAACGAGAAATTTTGTTATGCCCAAAAATGACGTCTTTCTTAGGATATCAAGATAACATTAGTGGCTTCTAAATAGTTGTATGGGATCAATGGAGGCCCATTCAAATTGAATGAAGGGGATATGAATGGGTGACGTTTTTCCATCCGATGGTTTTATGTTGATAAATACGGGACTAATCAAATTATTTATGGCATTAAATCGTAATAAAATCATGGGGACATCTGCTTGCGTACAAAAAATGATTTAACTCTTTGCAAGGTTTTTTGTTTAGTTTCAGTTTTTGACAGGCATGAATGTTTTTTTAATTCGTTTGGCGGCGTCTTTGATAAGAAAATCAGTTTTACGGCTTTTGAACTATCAGAATTTTATGTAGGTTTTTATCTTTACAAAGGCAGTGTGAATTTAGTAAAAAAAAATGTAATAGATAGAATATTTTTTATGGACCTACTCCTCCAGTTTGATAGATCTATAATGAAATGCGATATTGATAATATTCTAATATTTAATTATGTGACCTAATTGACAGATATCAATGTCAGCTTAACGTATGGGTCATTCTTATAAAAATGTCTTTACCGTGGCAGTCTTCTTTCAGTTCTTCTATTACTGCCCTCTTTCCGCAATAAAAAGTAGCCTATGTCCTTTTTCAGGGTTTAGACCATCTGTATACCAAATTTCATTCAAATCCGTTCAGTAGTTTTGGCGTGAAAGAGTAACAAACTGACAGACAGAGTTACTTTCGCATTTATAATATTAAGTTAGGATATAATAAACTAGTGGCCGCCCTCACTTCGCTTCGGGAGCGTAATTCAGAAATGAACCAATAGATGGCGCTGTGTCCAATTACATCGCGCAAGCGTTTCGTGTTTTCGGTTTACCTATAAGCCTTGTCGTTGTCTATAGAAGTTATCTCTTTATAAATAGTATGGATATCTGAACAAATAAACACTTATAGTAGGTAAGTACGTATACCTACGCAATAGCCTGGCGAGGGCGATCTGTCCGCTCAGGGTAAACGCTCCCGTTTTCACCTCATTAAGCCCGCGTTAAGGGTCCTATTATGTACTTTATGTATTCCTAAATTACCCATCACTTAATAGGCACCCGACAGGGAGTCTTACCCTACGCCCATTTTAACTTGACCTCCAATGAAGTAATGATTTGTGTATGTTTCGTTTTAACAGGGTGATGGGAGGGGTCAGATTATACTGGTAGGCTCATTATGGGAGGGTGTTTAAAGTGTTCATGTGATTATGGCTGTTCAAATTTAATGCCGCTTGTTGTTCAGTTTGAGTTCAACAAGTTTATAAATTGGTTTGGTGATAGGATTACTCGATTTCAATGGCGGCTTGATTTAGTTAATGCGACTGAATGTAATGCGATGTATTAGGACTGTTAAGTAACAATGTACAGTTATCTTCAGGTACTTCATAAAAGATATCGTAACGCATCTTGATATCACCTAATTTTTTTTCTATGGTAGGTACAATATTTATTCTTTTTCAATTAAAAACTTTGTAGCAACGTGTTCACTAAAAACACGGGAGAGCCACGCTTCGGCATGAATGGGCAGACTCCACCGGAGTGATACCACGGCCTTACAAAAGACCGGCGTGAAGCAGCGTGTACGCTTTGTTTCGTCGAGTGAGTGCGGGTACCAGAGGCCCAGTTGGGGGGAATGGGAGTTAAAGGTCGGCAGCGCACTTGAGACTCTAACGAAGTTGCAACATGTCTATGGGCGGCGATAAATCGCTTACCATCAGGTAATCCGTCAGCTCGTCTTCCACCTATAACATACTAACTACGCTAGCTCAGCATTCTTAAGTGGGTCTTGGCCCCGGAGGTCAAAGTTCGCCATTTTGTTTGCTCCTGTGCCAATTCCGTCCAATCATGCACATGTGCTTTAAGGACCTATAATATAAAAAAAAATGCAAATACTTATAAAAAATCTAATAATTTCCGAAACACTTCATCACAATACTTAAATAGACTTCGAATCCATTCAAAAGCCGTATGATAAATACCCGTAAACCATATTCCAAAAAGTGACGTAGCGAAATTTAAAAAGTAACTATACAGGGTGTCCCCGCTTAACGTGGGTATCGAAACCCCAGATGTCCAAACACAATCGGTGCTTGAGCATTGTGTGTGACAAACGCTGGCTATTGTAGTGAATGTTATTCACTACTTAATATACTAATAGCACATAATGGGTGGCGGTGACTACGCGTTGGTTTAGGTTTGGATAAGCAAAACATTTTTGGTAGAGGGTGCTGACTTAAAACAATTATTAAAACCAACCTTTAAACAGAAAATCCGCATGAAGTATCGTTTTTCAATTTCACTGAGGCACTCAGATAGGTATGTACTGGGAGGTCAGACGAAGGACTTAGTTGTGATACCACTGTTGTTGTCATTTATGGGTGTACATGGGCGCTAGCAATCGCTAACCATCATCTGGAGATCCGTTTGCTTGTTTGCCAATTATCAAATCATAGATTCTCGTGTTTTACAGTATGATACTAACTTTTTTTATCGTAGTCTGTTTTGTACAAACAAAATTTAATTTTGTAGTAAGTATTTTTGTATAGCCTGAATCACGCCCTAAGGTCATTATTAATTCTGCCAATGTCAAGTAAATAAAGTGACATATTGAAAATAAAGTTATTTGTGAGATTGACTGTTAGATTTGAGCTTTACGTCTTAGTAAATTGAGATACTTTTCAGTAAAACAGCATTTAACACAAATTGAAAAAATAAAATTGACTCTAAGTATCTATCGAATATATAAGTACGCAAGTACTGACGATATAGGTGAAGCATGATTGTTCTAATTGAATTGTATTAGACTCCTTATATGTAACCATGATTTAAACAAATAATTTATTTTTGAAAAACGAAACATAGTCACCCTACATCTAAAATGACATCTCATAGAGTGCGTTCAGAATGCGCATCATTCCCGCTTTTAATGACCGTCGGATAGCCGTTTAAAAACGAATTTGCTCACTTCTGGTACATTACACAATCATTCATGGTCCGCTCGGTTTGATCTACGATATGGTTTCTGAACGAATGTGCGAATGTGGGATATTTTGAAATTAGAATTGACTTTTTTTTATTGGTATTATGAGACAAAGGGGATGGAATTCTGTCCAGTTCAGCCTTTAAATTAGATTAAATCTACATCAGGCACCAGTTTCTATCTTGTGCTAGTTTCTCACAAAGTTACGGAGAGGTCTGACCTTAGCAGTACCGTCGAATAAGTTACATGTTTGCCAATATTATTAAAAAAATATAATAAATTCACACAACATTGACTTGACTCCGTAATAAATGAAAATTATATTCAGCTCAATTCAGCTATGACTTGCGTCTTTGCATTTAGTATTTTATAGTATCCCAACACGCAAACTTAAACGCAAATTAATGTGACCTTTAACGATTTAGAAAACTTAACTAACAACATGAACCACCATGTATTTACATTTGGATTAAAAGCCGAAAGTTTTTAGAGATATTGAAGTAAGTTACCAATACAAACCATCCTGGTTAGAAATTTACACTATTTTTCCCCTTATATTTCCTGTTTTCGAAATGATGCTTAGGTATTTTACCGTCGTATTCATATTTAAATACCTAAGTAATTAAATCATTATTAAAATTATGTCAAAGTTAGTTAAGATTGTACAGAGACGAATAAAGTTGGGTTCTGTAGATATGGCGGCAATCAGTAACCATCGGCTGATCCGTCTGCTCGTCTGCCAATATGTGGCATGGCAGACGGATCATCACATAAAAAAAAATGCTTAACAAAACTTAGAAAATTCACTCTGTATACCATTATTTTTACACACTAGTGGTCCGATTTCACTTCGTTTCGTTAATTTAGTTCCAATCTGTGCCAATAGATGGCGCTGAGCGTCAATTACAACGCGAAAATATTTGTGTTGCATAGCTATGTGACGCTTTAGTAGTCATTAGTCATATTCTTTATTGCATGTGGTTACAAAAGATATTAAAATAAACAGGATCGCAATATCATCATCTTTATCATCACACTGTGAGGCAATCGCTTACCATCTGGTGATCCGTATCTGCCACCTATCACATAAAAACACAGGCATTTATGCTCTTTTCGGATCCCTAAAATACCCTTCACTGCACAAACAGGACAAGGTGTCTAATTACAATATTTAATAATGTCGATTACTAATTAATATGCGCCGGAGTCATTTTTCCTGGACAATTATTTCGTTATCAACATGTTTATACGGTTTCCTGCTCAATGTGGGCTAATTAGCTAATATCACAGTATAAAAAAGTAAAGTATCAGCCTATATACTGTCCCACTGCAGGGCAAAAGCCTCCATCATAGAAATCAAGTCATCGCTACTATCATGGGATTAGGCTTAATCACTACGCTTGGCTTATGCGGATTGGTTTGAAAAATTCGAAATATACTTTTGCTCGACCCGGGACCCTAAGATTATGGCCCAGTACTAAATTATACCATAAGAACAACGGGGCGTCATATCACAGTATAATGATATTTCTTTTATTATCTATGGGGCAGACGAACAGACGGATCACCTGATGGTAAGCGATTACCGCCGCTATGACGATCTACTGGCTATATTATTTAACACTGTGGTATAGTTAATCAACAGTTACACTATAAAATCAGTTAAATTATTGTATACATCGGTAATCGATATAGGTATACATTTAACGAAATGGTGGCGTTAATTTGATAAAATCAAATTTAATGATTGAAAAATGAAGTGGGATACCGCCGATAACTATGTATGTGTATTTTATATGTATGTGTAATCTATGAGTAGTTAAATGGCTATTACATACCTACGGACAGACATACAGACATGACGAATCTAAAAATGTTCTATGAGCTATGGGAGTGAACTGTATGAGATAAATTAATAGATTTAAATAGGTAAATAAAAATATAATAGACAATACCAAACCACCGCTATGACGTATGACAAGAAGAGCCAAGGAAAAGTGACAGCCATAAACAATATAAAAAAATACTTTTTCTAAAAAGGCTTTCTAGCCAGCCTGTACAGTAGTCGACAGTTCCGTTTTTTGCCATTTGACTACGGTATTCTAAAAATTCACGTACAGCCCACAGTCTACTTAAACTCAAAAGCGTCACTACGGTAAGTCACGCTTTACGAATCGAACTCGAACGAAGTCTAGTTAAAGTCAAAAGCGTCACTAACTGAATCAATGACCCCCAAGCAAAACGATTCAATAAATCCACAGGCGTCGTAATTGTCGAATCATTCACTGTACATTTGTCCTTCCACGTTATTTATGCGTCTGAATCAGTGCGGGCGCAGGGTTGATGACGTAGAGATGGGTGTAAGATATAAGTTTATCAATACAAAGTATCGATACCTACTTTGTTGAGAGCGATGGTAACTTAGTGGATAAGAAGATGTCTTCAATTAAGCAAAAACATGAAACACTTGCGCAATACAATAAACGCCCAGAGCCATCTATTGGTAGACAGTGGATCTTCTGTTCCGAAGCAAATGTGAGGGTGGGACACTAGTTTTAAATAAAATAAATTAATTCTACGGAGTACGGGCACAAAATATAAAGGACACAGAAAGGAGACTCAGCCTTAATTTTGAATTTAGAAGAGTTCGTTGACATATGCTAGGGTAGTTGCCCGGCATGAGTACATAAGCGCTCGGCCTCTACCACAGACCTCGACAGCTCGATAATCTTATGTCATAAGTTAGGATTAATGTGGTCGAAAAGGCGTATTTGCCCGTTAGTGCGCATGCGTGAGTACCTACATGACATGTTTTTAGCTCTTAGTGGGCAGTCTACTTTCTGTGTCCTTTATATTTTGTGGTACGGGGTCAGATCAATGTGAGAGACAATGTATGTAACTGAGTTCGTACGTATGTAGGGCTTAAGCACGTATTGTGTTACAGTAGTCAGCAGCAGAGGAAACACAAAATATAATACCTACTTAAATGCATAAATACACCCAGACACTGAAAAAAATACAAATATTCATCTCCTGAATAAATAAAATAAATTAAGAACAAATTGAGACAAAATCGCATACATTGTCCTGGTCCCAAACTAAGGTTTTCCCTTGTACTATGGAAACCAGAAACAACGAAGGAACTACAAACACCCAGACCCAACACAAATATCTGTTTCATCAACAAACATTTGTGTTGGTGCGGGAATCGAACCCGCGACCTTTACGTCTCAACCGGCGCTCAAACCATTGCGCTAAACGGGTCGTTAAAGTTGAATGTTGGTCCATGTGGTGATCGAACCCACGACGTTTAGCGACATGAGGCAGGGTCACTACCAAACACGCCATCCGGCCAGTCTATGTTGTTCAAAAGTGTAAGTATGTTGTTTTCCTTTTGGTAGAGGCGTAGAGGTGTGCTGATACTCCACTTGTCTATTATATCGATACGGCATTACCGATATGTATCGCCCTTTTTAGTCCGATGCGCAATTTATGTTTTTTGACCTTTGGTAGAGATGTGCTAGTACTCGTCTTGCCTATTATATCGATACGGCATTATCGATACGTATCGCCGTTTTAGTCCAATGTGATGTGCGGGCGCAGGGGTGCCGTGAGGGCGATAAAGTGGCCTGTAATGGGCTTAATGCGTTTTGGGGTCCGATGCAACGAGCCAATTGAGTTTGTTTTGGAGCGTATGTTTTGTCGCGCCAGTTAGGGTCAGATGTATACGTGCTTCGAATTCGCTTTGATTTTTAACCGGCTTACACGCCATCACACACCTTTGCACTTTGAACCGACTTATGCTCGAGACACAAGTGCTATTTTTGCACTAGGTCGACCTCACACCGTCTGTGCAAAGGTTTTTATTGAAGAACTGCCGAAACAGTGGTGTCTCACCGACAGTAAAAGCAGTTAGCTAAAAAACTACTGTAAAGTCAAAAATCGGAAAAACCGGCACGTCAGAAAATTGATATATTACTTACAAATATTTTATTACAACTTTTTAACTATTTTTTAAAATTGTGTTTTTTGGTTTGGTATCGCCTTTTCACTACATTCACTTTTCACTACATCGTAATTCGTTCAGAAATTGATTTACTAAGTAAATGCATAAATTTTCACTCCATTCTAAGCAGCTTAAACACATGTGTTACTGATATCAGACAACATTACGAATTTTTTTTTCTTACTTAATTACAGTTTAATTAATTTATGTGATAGGTGTCAGTAGTATTTTAGATGATAGTGAACACCTTTAGTCTCGTGATTAAAGTACCGGCTAGTGACCTCGAAGTTCCAGTTTAGATGCCCGGATCAAACAAAAATAATGTTTCTGGGGCTTGTGATTACCAATCCGCATTAGGCAAACGTGGTGATTAAGCCTAATCCCATCTTAGTGCAACGTCCACTAGTTACAAATAAAAAAACTACTAACAGGAAAATCTCTAACCCTAGGCTTACAAACTAAAATACATTAACTTTTAATAACCCAACCTCTAACAAAGCGGAAATTAAGAAAAACCTCCCCGGGGTGATTCGGTATGATTTTAGTAGTTATTATATTACACTGTATGAGTTTATGACAAATGTATTAATGAATCGGCCCCTCGGTTCAGTTAACCCCGTTAAACCAAAGTTAAGTCGAGGTTTATCTCGACGGCGGGAACTAGACGGGGTTATGCAAAAGATAGCCATTTCCAAATAACTTTTCTAATGTGACCCAGTGGTTTATAGTGGTGTACACCGCTATAAACCTACTAACCCCCTTTTAGCTTTTTTAAAATTGTTCATAATGTACAGTGGCCAGCACATCAAGTTACTACAATCTGTCAAATTTCCTCAGTTGATATTGAACCAAACACGTTTGACATAAAAGTGAGGTTCGATTGAAGAAATTTGACAGATTGTAGTAACTTGATATGCAGGCCACCGTACATATTTGTTTTACATTAAAGTTTTAGCTAAGGCTACCCCCTCACTTCGGTACCTGCAATCTTAACAATGTGAACATGTTTTACTGTGAGAGAGTCAGGCTTAGGCATGTATTGGTTGGCTCGACCGGAATGATACTACGGCCACACAGATTACAGGCGTCAGCAGCACCCCTGCGCTGTGCTTCGCCAAGTGAGTGAGGGTACGGAGGCCCAATCGAGGGGTACTTAAGATCAATTAAAAGTTCAGCAGCGCACTTGTGACTGTGGAGTGGTGTTGTTATTGTCTGTGGGCGGCGGCAATCGCTAACCATTAAGTGATCCATCTGCTCGACAGCTGACCAAAACAAAGATATTTACTACAGAATTATAATGATAGTTAATAAAAAGCTAGTGATCCACCTTCACTCCATTTCAACTACATAATTTTACAAAAAGGTCCAAACTTTGCCAATAGATGGCGCTATTAGTCAATAATATCGCGCAAAGTGTTTTTCATAAATATAAGTTTCATAAATAGCTTTAAATAATCTTCCATGTTGCATAACCCCATCCAAAGCTCCCCTAACTGCATCCCTGAACAATGATATGGAAAAATATCGTATTTAATACCGACTAAACGCATTTACCCTCCCCGGATTCGAACCCGGGCCCGGGCGGATATTAAAATATGTCATCTGACACGTTACGACTTCGGTTAATAAATGTAGCTTTTATGAATGCTACATTTTTGTATTGAGCGGTGTTTTTTCTTTCATCTAAATGTATGTTGCCGATGAGGGTTTTTGTAAGTGAAAAATCCGATGATTTTCTATCTATATTTTTTTTTCGTTTTGGTTTGGACCGTGCTTCTGCCAATGTCAAGTGAATAAAGAGACGTTACGTTGTGTTGAAATTGCCTAGGGATTTTGAGCTGTTGGAGGTGGTGAATTGTGGTAAGCAGGAAAACCAAGATTGAGATAAATAAAAGATTTATTTCGAGCGACACATAGAACGAACGTGGCTTCGATCACAGACAACCCGAGAGCGCGCACCATAAACTATACATAAGTGCATTTTAAGAAACCGAGTTAATTATTAGTAATTAATATTATATTATTTATGATGAGGTGAATTTTATGGAGAATGACAATGCCCTTAACCAGGCCCCGGTACGATTTTTTTTCATTGGTTTTCAACCTTATCATAACTGCATAAAGTTCAAAATCTGGTGGTCTCATATGGTACATAGCCTGGTTAAGTGTTAAAACCGAAAATGCGAAACACTTGCGCAATTGATTCAACGCTCAACGCCATCTATTGGCACATTGAGGAACTAATTTCCCGAAACGAAGTGAGAGCGGGCCACTAGTCTAATTAATAAATTGTGATGATGTAAAAATAAGTAATCATCGGCTTATATACTGTCGCACTGCAGGGCAAAGGCCTCCATCATAGAAATCAAGTCTTTACACAAAAACTCGTACATTGACCTAGCTCCGCATATAATACTTAAATACATATTAGTATATTACACCCAGACACTGAAGAAACACAAGTCCTTTCAATAATATGTCTTTAGCTTCTTGAGAGAAAAAAATGTCTACAGCTTTAAATAAGCGTTGAATAAGATTTGAACCTATTTTAAATGTCATTCATAAGAATATACAATAGCTAGTAAATACTGAAGTAACGTAGTGTGAAATTGTGAATGGAACATGATATCGATTTAACTACAAAATCATGCGAAATCTCAAGGGAAATTCCAAACCAACCCTTTCGATAGTGAATGAAGTCCAATCATTACTCATCATTCGAAAGAAAGTTACCCAAAATCAATGACAAAAGGCGGAAGATTTCACACATTACACTTAGAGACATGCCGACGCCAAAAGATCTTAACAACAAATTTGAACTTTATTATTCACAAACGAAAATTCAAAATGGTTTACAAGAATCAAACTAACCTACTCATTCACAAACTGTGAAATTTGAAATACAATTAATCTTTAATTGTATCATTAGACCATCATATTTACTCGTGTAACATAGCATCACTTCATTTTCTCTCTCTTTAAGTCTCATTTCGAAGATTAATGATTGAATTGGAGTAATGATTAATGGTTGTGATGAAAAGATCGCTGCCGAGCATGTGTTGGTTTCTAGCAACCGGCTTGGTGTCAGATGTGATCCTTTACAATTTTAAGGAGTCATTCATAACTCGTTATTAATGATTCAGATTGTGCGATAATAGATTTAGAGTGGACTATTAGCTGGAGTCTATAAATAAATAGCGACTGAATGTGCCCACGTCGTGGAGGTATGGCTGGAACTGTGTGCTGAGGGTTCCGTAATTCAACGGAATAAACGGCTAACTAACACTAATAAATACCAAATTAAATTAAGACAATATCACATAGGTACAGACACCCACACATCAGGTTACCACAAACTGTCTAATTTCCTCAATGATTTCAACCTAATATGTTTGACAGAAAGATGAGAGTCGATTGAAGAAATTTGACAGTTTTGTTTACTTTGATGTGTGGCTGTACGTACATTGTCCTTGTCCCAAACTAAGGTTTACCCTTGTGTTATGGAAACTAGAAACAACGAAGGAAAGAGGTAACACAGTGGATCACCTTGGACCTCTGGCAGACTCATAGCGTTATGAGCTTGTGATTTACTACAGCATAACATAGTATATTTGAGCATAGGCCAAAAGCTTTCGTTAAAACGTTACGCAAAAATATAGAAATAAAAGGTTTCACTTTTTGATTTATGAAACTGCAAAACGTGCATGTTTGTATCAAACATACTCTATGACCGTTTAAAATGTACGCCTCTGAGTATAATAAAAATTTAAGTACCTAAATAAGTTTGTACGGAACATTCAGTGTGTAAGTTCAATCCACACTTGACCGTTTTTTGTCGTAATTAGGTTTCTCTTTGGATTGTTAATTCAATAGTTGTGATTGCGTTTGAGTGAGGTCAGAAGAGGTTAAGAAAACAATCTTATTAATAAATTATTGTGAAAGTTTGTGCGGTTTCTTATATTATCTCATAAAGCTATAGTATTTTTGGTTCTATTTAAGCGCATTCATTATTTTACCTTCATAAATTCAGTCGGATAAATGCGGTGATTGATAAGTGATAAAATATTCACTAATCAAGCGGAAAGGTCTTTGAGTGGAGGCCACGTGCAGGAGGCCGCAGCCGTGGCAGGCCTCCCACCAGGTGGACCGACGATCTGGTGAAGGTCGCGGGAGTCCCTTGGATGCGGGTGGCACAGGACCGATCTGTGTGGAGAACTTTGGGGGAGGCCTATGTCCAGCAGTGGACGTCTATTGGCTGAAATTATGATGATGATGAATCAAGCTGGGGACACACATACCCCGTTGGTGTAGTGGTTTATTACGTATTTTCGCCACAATCAGTGTAAATAGGTTGGCGGCGCTAGTTTCATTCGTATAGCCCCTTAATAGACGAATAGCTAAAGACATTTAGCGATTCCGAATGGAGTACGTGTTAAATCTAATAATGAAATCCAATCCTACAACATACGTCAGAGATATTATAATCTCGAACTAAGTGGTCATAAATGTTTAACAATAAATTCATAGTGACATCTAACGTTCAGTAAAGTAAACAATAATTTGTATGATCACCATCGGGTATCAAATGCAAGTAAAATATGCTGTTAATCCTACGGAAGCTCCTTGCCAGTCTATGGGGAGTTATTTCACTGAGATACTACGAAAACGAAGGAAGAAATGATAGCATTATAGGTGAGAACAAGTCATCATAGCTCGCAGCTAGAGATTTTAATCTCTGCTCGCAGCTATCTCAAAAATGGCAGTGGGCTGGCCATATCGATGATTTTCTGAATGACGAAAATTAAGGGACATTACAAATTAGCAACACAAAAATTGTATGTTTTTTTTAATTTAATTTTATTAATTGTGTCATTTTGTAAAACTTTTTTATTGAAAACAGTAACTGCTGTGTTTTTTTGCTGGTGTCTTCTCGGCGGAAAACTACACTCCGAACCAGTGGTAAACATATTGACATTCATAAGTGTTCTGTATGGACCTAAATGGAATAAACTATTTTCATTTCATATCAGCCGCCGAAGACGCCGAGACTACTATTAGACTGTGTGCTATTGTCTCTTTTGTCACGTGAGTTTTTTCGTTTAGGAGACTATGAGCCTGGAAGTTGGCGGTGAAATATTTCTTCAGTGTCTTTAGAACTTCGAAATATCGAATTATATCTCTGATTTATAACTACGTGTCGTAAAGTCTAGAGTTGTAAGGCTGTAACAATAGTGTGAAGAAAAACCCTCTACCCAAAACGTCTCTGTGTATCAGACCCCTTCGGTGTCTGGGTGATGTTTTGAAATATCCTCTGGGGAGCGAACTGATATCAAACTGAGCATTCAACGGTAGCATAATAGCTCTTGTCCTATAAACTGTGAAATATTGTCGCGAGCTGTAGTATATGCTGGGCCAAGAGATAAAACACGGGTAAGGTTATTTCAAATATGTTTAGTAAATTTTACCTGTTTTAATTATTATTAAAACTTTTGTAATTCAATTTAAAATGTGCAAGAATGAGAGATTTATCATATTTTTTTTTATGAAATCAATCACTTATGGAAAAAAATATGTAGGTACAATTTTCCCGGGATCGTTTTTAAAACTATACATTCATTAACTTAAAATCTAAACTAGTTACGACATACCTGTAGGTTCAATGTGATGCTAAGAGTAAACGAAATATTTGAAAACAGAGCCTTTATTTGAAAAGAATCGTGAATGACACTAGAAGATTACATAAGATGAGGTAAAGTATATTCTAAGTAAAAAAACCCTGCTACTTCAAAACGCAATCTCTTATGACAAAAAATCCACCATTAATCGTCTTAAATAAGAATACGTGCCTATATAATATATTTTATATACCTACGCCCTTCGCTGCTGAGATTGAGAATACGCTAAGATGAGTTTTAAATAGCCCTTCACCAGCCTTAAATCTAAGGGTAACATCAACAAAATGCTTTGACAAGACACGTAATAATAGCGCGTTGAACTAACAATCCCACTGTATATTTGATTTATCTGCGAGCCTCGCATATACCCTCAACACAACAGATGTTAGCGCGAGAGCGGCAGATAAAAAAACCAACAATACCCATAAGTGGAGTCAGTTACTAAATAATAAAGTTTAACGACACCTTATTAAGGATTTATTTGTTGCTCCTACCGAATTATTCTATAATTTATTACAAATAACTCTCTCTTATACAACTTGTACATGAAAAACTTGTATCCCCTATTTCTGTACCCTAAGGGTCATTTTTCTTTGGGATTTTCAACGCAATGTGTGGCTAATAGTAATAACATTTGTTACAGGATTTGATTTTAATGACCCCCATTCAAGTTTTCCTCCATTGAAGCATTCAAAAAGTATTTAATATATTGGGTAATTTTTAATAGGATTTTTTGGGATTTATTATCTGACCTTTTTATTGTTGAATATTTGCTTCCGGTTCTATTTTTAGTATTATTTTGTTGGTCACTTGTATTTGACTAACTTAAAACTTATTTAATATAAATTTTACAAAGAAATCGGAGCACTGGTTTTTGAGTTAATCTCGAAAAACTTACATACTACTACAATCTGTAAAATTAACTGAATTGTTAATCAACTAAACGTGTTTTACCTTAAAATGAGAATCGATTAAAAGAATACAGATTAAGGTCACCTTAAGGTTACCTAACCAACAAAATTTTATTTTTAATCGATTACAGAGAAAGAAAAAAAATCGACTAAAATACATATATAGTAAGATGAAGGATTAATGTACGTGTAAAGAATTACGACAATTTCTAATTTACCTAATTAATTTTTTTCATAATGTTTCTTAAATAAAAACATAGTTTTACAAAAGCTGATGTGATAGCTAATAATAATTTCACTAAGCTACAGGTTACTCCAGTATGCTTGAAGAAAGATGTTAGACATCCCTAATTTTCAGTTCACCAAAACGGATCTAGCGTCACAAAAACTTTTAAATATTTTGGTTCATTAGATTTGGAATACGAGGTCGCATTTCATACGAATGCCGATAATCGACGAGCAATAAATAACGATTATGACAGCTTCAAAAAAAATACGGAACCAGAAAAACTTTATGAATGCACACTCTACCATTACTTTATTCCCTCAAAGAAAAAAGCTCTCTAGTATCATGGAGAAGAGTCTAATTTCCCTTGGTTGGATACTGTACAATACTGCATAGTACGTCGATTTTGTATAGATCAAACTGTTGAAGGACTTTAAGCCTTCTTGAAGTTGTGATAAAATTGACATTGAAATGTAAAGATTAGGTAGGCCATCGTAAAGTTTTGGCAGTACTGTTCTTAATTAAGAAATGTGTCTCGATGCTAATTATCCATTAGTTTATCTGACACGTGAAAATATTTTGGTTAAAATGACTTCGAGTGTTGAGGGACGTGAGAGCTGCGAAGGTTTCTTGTTTAATTTTGTAGAAGATACAAACATTTAAAAAATCTTAAATTGAAACTTTTACAATTAAACCCTATAACAACGCGAACGCGCAAAAAATTGCTGCCACTGCAGGATCCATTCGCAAGAGGGCGCTATTCGGTATTTTCGAATTTTAAACCTATTATGAGGTCTATAGAAATAGAAATATGTAGAAGAAATAGAAATATTATTTATTCAATTTAAGTCCTTAAATAACATTTATGAATGTTAAATATTATGCATGCTACTATAGTTATTATTAGGGTCGAAAATAAAATGTAGAGACGGTATTTTTGTAATTCAATTTTTTTATGGCTGTAACTGATGTCATCGCTGTGGGGATAGATAGATAGATACAATAATAAATACTCTTTATTGCACAAAAATAGAATACATGAGTGACAGCGATGAACAGTACAATAAGGCGGTCTTATCGCTTGTAGCGAATTCTTCCAGAAAGCCTTTAGGTAGAGGAGAAAAAACACCGTGTAGGCGTTGGGGTAAGGCAGTGCCAAAGAGATTGCTGAATGAAATTAAGAAGAACAGATACTTGTACATGGGATCACTTTTTTTAAGCCTTTTATTATGTGATCGAAGTAACATATTCCCAATATTTTCAGAAACTGATTAGCGTATCCACATGGCAAAGGTTATCGATCAGGATGGCGGGATTTATAGAATTGGGAGGAAAACGTTTAATTATTGTCGCCATAATTTGTTCCTTATGCCATAGATATCGGCACAGTATAAATATGTTCAGTAGTCATGCTTGTGCTACGGTTGTGCTGTCAAAGGCGATCGTTTGGCTCTTAAAAATAGAGGTCATATGGTAAATGTAATGGATAATTATTGATTTCTGCATGTCAAATAAAAACAATCACATCATTAAATTTGAAAAAAAGGCATATTAAATAGATATCAGGCAACATCCATCCAATTATTTATTTTTCTTGATCTGGTCCAGTTCGGTCATTTCGGCTTGTAAATCATGCTACAATCTAATGCTCAACAAACTAGAGGAGAGTTTTCTCCCTTGTTCGTGATTTGAATATATCACAACGTCACGTAGACCGTCCTTCTGTCTGTCTGTCGTCTGCACATTTTGGCAACCTTGAGTTTCCGTTTGCGAGGTCACGAAGCTACAAATGTCTATTCACGGAAGTGTCCCTCGTTGAATCTTTCTGTTTTCATCATCATCAGCAACCCACACTCGTCCACTGCTGGACATAGGTGTCCCCTAATGCGCGCGACCTCTCCCGATTTTTGGCCACTCTCATCCAGCCCACACCAACCAGCCTTCGAATGTCATCATCCCATCTTGTCGCAGGGCGTCCAAGTCGCTACGAGTCCAACTCAAGGACTTTACGGCTTCAACGGTTATCAGTTCTGCGGCCAATGTGACCAGCCCACTGCCACTTCAGTTTGCTAATTCGGTGGGCTATGTTGATGACTCTGGTTCTCTGTCGGATTACATAACTTCTGATGCGGTCCTTTAGAGATACTCCGAGTATAGCCCTTTCCATAGCTCTCTGTGTTACTACTGTGTATTCTTACACTACGTTGTCGGCACAGACGGGCCAGAAAAACTTGGCGCCAGTCATAGGTCAGTGGGTGTCGCCCGGCCTGTGCCGTGCCGCCGGCTAATCAGCCGTGCCGATATCCTGTTTACTATTGCTTTTTGTCGGTTTCAGTCGGTGAGTTATGGTTTTATTCACACGTTTTCTCGTTTTTGGCGATTTGCGAACTAAGTGAATGTACAGCCACACATCAAAGTATGCAAAATTGACAAATTTCTTCGTGGACTCTCATCTTATTGACAGTAACATTAAGTTGAAAATCAATTGAGGCAATTTGACAGGTTGTGGCAACCTGGTGTGTGGCTGTCTGTACAGCGCCGTCAGGGTAAATTACCTACACCCCGATCTCTCTCAGATAGTATATGAAGAGTCAAATACCAAAAAGGGCCGTGTACACACATTGTGTGCATTAAGAATTGTGCGTGCAATATGATTTTATTGCATAAATTTAAAGAACGAGGCTGCTTTTAAAAGTCTATAAAAATACAAAAAACTTAAACTATTATTACATGTACTATGCAGGACATCTTAAATTAAAAAATGGCAAATTAAATAAAATAATTTGAACTTTTTTGAAAAGAAGTCAGACACTGGTAGGTAGAGTCACGTAAACAAATTAAAAAGAAAACAAAATATTTCCTTTATGGATTTCCTAACAATGTTTTCAATATCTCTCAAATTACATACCTAAACATAATATAATATTAAGTGCATTACATTTTCAATCAGTACCTATCTAGAAGGTTGTTGATTATTTCCAAATAAATAACCCCGCATTCTAAATTCACATTTTCCAGCCAGCCACAGACCCTATAAATTTATTATTTTTAATTTGTTCCAAAAAGATCGCATTGCAGTTATGGAAAGGCCATTCATAATTCAAATTGGGAGCCTAATGGGGTAACGAAGCGTGTCCGCGTACTGGCAGGTAGCCGCCTCGGGTGGCAAAGGCACCGCCAAGTTTAGGCTGATGAAAGTTAGGCCACGTTTACACGTGTAGCATGAAGAACTGATACATCAGGATCTCAGCATATAAATTCACACAACATAGCATACATTGACCTAACTCCGTAATAAGTTACTTGAACTAAGTAAGTATTGCCTCTTGTACCACACAATAGTTGTTGGCCTCATCTGCCGTAAAACTGACAATCGTAGAGATGAACGAGTTCTGGGTGGACACCGCCTCTCGGTTAGCGTTTTCGATGCTCTCATGTAAAAAACAAATATTGTTCAGACTGGTCTTCTTTTTCTATGTGCCTCTTTAATCTTAAAGGTTGCTCGCCAGTTTTTTTAACTTCCATGTATCTTTTGCAAGATTGAAGAGTTGTTCCCCGCTGGTGATTCCGGTCCATTCTCGAATACAGTGAACATTTACATCCCTTTAAACATATCTTCTACTAACAATTCTGAACAACATTGGTTCCATGACTTTTGAGAGTGAAAATCTACTTCTCATACAAAGTCGGTCACGTGACAAGGTCGTTTAGTATGAGAGTCGAAAAGATATTCGATGAATTTCTAAGTCTTTGAACAATGAGGTTGTTTGCGAATGCAAAATCCGACAGATGGCGTTACGTTGACGTCAAATCCAAGTTGCACGACATTGATTGTTTCATAACATAACTTCATAATTTTGACAATGATACGTCAAAATGTAACCAATCCACTCTTTGTTGGACCGTAACGCCATCTATCGGATTTTGCATTTGCATAAACCCTCATTGTTGTTTGAAAATGGTTGATAGAACACATGGTTAAGGGAATGTAAATTTTTACAGATACCGTACCTATATCCCGTTTATCCCTAAATAAAATAAGTAAGTTAAGTATAGCAGTAATTCGCGCACGAGCCGTGCGTCCGCGCACCGACAACTATAACAAATTGGGAGTTACAATCTCGACTTTGTGCGGAGGCAATAATGAACTTTCACGAAGCCGGTGGGCATGTATATTTCATCCATTCATGATCTGGAATGGCTGACAGCGTGGTGCAGTCCGCTTTGGTCAAGTTCCATTCGGCAAAATAAAAAAAATCTAGTTAAACTCTTGATTTTTAATCATGTGGTAAACCTTCAAAAAGCGAGCGTATTCCTTCTTAAAAGGTCGGCAGCTGCTTTGCCGACTCCTCTGGTGTTGCGGTGCCATGGGCGACGGTAATCACTTACCATCAGGTGAACCGTCTGTTCGTCTGCCCCCTATCTCATAAAAAAAAAATGTGGAGTAAACTGATGTCAATGTGTCATCCCCATACAATATCTTATCAATTTGACAGATGCAGAATGTCAAAATGTATAGAAACTTGACATTTGCATATGTCAGTTTACTCCACATGATTAAAAATCAGAGTATAAGCACCAGGCATTATTTGCTGTGTTAGAAAAGAAATATTTTTGTCTAGGAAAATAGGATCTTATCTAAAAGAAATTGTCTGCTTATACAAAATGCATCGATCTGCTGATCAATTTTGTTTGGAAAGGTTTTGTTTTTGATATTAAACCACATGCTCATCAGAGAAAGAATCCTGAGACAAATCTTGGCGGAATAATTATAAAAATAAATAAAATAAAGTATCGGGAGGACAAGAAAAAAAAATTTCACAAAGTTTTCAGCGGTTATTTATTTAAGGCAGCTGTCCGGTCCACAAAATAGATAAATTGTTATAATTTTTTTGCACAGAATACAATAAATAAGCAACAGTAATAGTAAACGATATCATTATGTTTGATTTTCATAAATTACTCAAATCCAAGGAAGGTTAGAGATTTAGAGAGCTGCCCAAACATGTTGCTAACTGAAGTAAAAAGAATAAACATCGAGTGATAGGAGGTCATCACCTATCGATAATCACAAAGCAGAACTAGCCCTCAAAGTAAGTGGCTTAAACTCGTCGCCAAATATTGTACAATATTAACCACGCTCAAAGATATTTACGAGTTCGGTATTTAATTTTGCCACAAAAGCGCCGCTAACGATCGAGGCCCTTTTTATACCATCTTGGCTCTTTGTGTACATTTTTAATTTAGAGCCTAATCCACGAATCTGGGTTGTTAAGTGATTTTGTTAGATTAATGGGGAGGTGATGGGGTCTTTAATAACAGTTTATTTGGAGCTAATGAGCAATCGTTTTTTAGTAGCTCGTTGTATTTATTGGTTGATATTGCAATGAATTTATAAATATGAAAGTCAAAATAATTACCTAACCAAAATTAGTCTCATACTTTTCAGTTAGTTCAGTACATACTTTGGGCTTTATCTGATAATATGTTTTTTTATGGTATGGAGGGCAGAAGAAAAGACGGATCACCTGATGGTAAGCGACTACAGCCGCCCATGGACACTCACAACATCAGAGCCGTCACAAGTGCGCTGCCGACCTTTTAAGAAGGGATACGTGCGCTTTTTGAAGGTTTGCAGGATTTACATTAAATAATCAAAATACTCACACTGATTTTTTTATGTAATAGGTGGCAGACGACCAGACATATCACCGGTGTTAAGCGATTGCCGCCGTCCATAGCCACCTAGCAACACCAAAAGAGACACAAGTGCGCTGCTAACCTTTAACCCCCTTTCCCCCCAATTGGGCCTCCGGTACCCTCACCTCTCGACGGAACACAGCGCAGGAGCTTAGAATGAGAGCTACGCCGGTCGTCTGTGAGGCTGTGGTATCACTCCGGTTGAGCCGGCCCATGCCGAAGAGTGGCTCTCCCACGGATGATATATACAGGATATTAATAAGGTTATTTTAGTCACCTGGTACTCAAAGTACAGGGTTTGCCCTAGTTTGAGACCAGGATTGGTGTGATTGTCTGGCATTTATACATAATAGTGACTTTTTAGGATTTCTAAAGGCGACTAGATTTAAATTTCATTACTCGGACCCCCTTACTGATTCGGCGCATATTAGCATAAAGTTGTCGCGCGCAGACACCAACAAATGCGGTTATCGCGCGCAGGGCTCCGAACATGCGCCTTAATTGCTCATCAATATGCGACCTAATAAGGGCATAGGGCGGGGGGTACCGGTTACTACCGGTTGTTCTAAGGTAATCTGTATTTACCAATCAATAAATTTTGGAAATTGTTGACCACAATTTATCTTCAACCACTATGTAAAGAATAACACGTCGTTCATACTTCCAGCATTCCATAAAAATGATCTTAAGAAAGTATATTTTATTAGTTGCGTCCTACACTTAAGATTCAGAATAAGCTTTGGATTCAGAATTTGGGAAGATAATAAACCGAAATTAAAATTTTTCGGATTGTGGATACCCACAATTGTTGAAATAAATGTTTTTAAATAAACCGCTAACTTTGCCTGGGAGACCCAATAATATTTACATTGTTCTTATCGGTACACTACCAGTATGTTAAAGATTAAGAATTTAGTTCTTGTCTCTTTAAAATATATATGAGTAAAACCGGAGAAGAGTTTCAGCGATACTAGGCATTATACCGGTCGCTTAATTAAGATGTGGGCAGAGCGTGGCGCATGTTGGCTAACGAGTCGCCGTCACATCGCCCGGGAACATATGCCATATAGTTTGGATATCACTGGTACGCTACCGGTATGTGTAAGCGACGCGAGGCGTTATACCGGTCGCTTAATTAAGATGTAGGCAGAGCGTGGCGCATGTTGGCTAACGAGTCGCCGACACATCGCCCGGGGAACCTATACCATACAGTTTGGATATCACCGGTACGCTACCGGTATGTGTAAGCGACGCCAGGCGTTATACCGGTCGCTTAATTAAGATGTAGGCAGAGCGTGGCGCATGTTGGCTAACGAGTCGCCGACACATCGCCCGGGGAACCTATGCCATATAGTTTGGATATCACCGGTACGCTACCGGTATGTGTAAGCGACGCCAGGCGTTATACCGGTCGCTTAATTAAGATGTAGGCAGAGCGTGGCGCATGTTGGCTAACGAGTCACCGACACATCGCCCGGGGAACCTATGCCATACAGTTTGCCTTGAGTGGACACAGGTCCCTCCACCAGGCCATGGTCCTTCCTACCGTCTCGGCATACGGATTACCGAATAATACGGATACCGAATCTGGCAGACGCTCACCAGCTGGTACTTGCTAAGGACTCTTTCCCGGTGCGTTTCTTCACTCTCCACAAAGTCTGTGTCTTTGTCCCATCTCAATGTCACTTCTCCCCAAATGGGGCGTGAAACACCACAGCACAAGCAACTCACGCTCAGGGCAGTTCCACATCAATCAAACTCCTTCCTAATGTTAAGCCTTTTGTGTGCAAACGCACGTAACCGTCAAAAACCTTCTGCAGAGTTGACCATCTCTTGATGGAATACTCGTTTGCCTTTAGTACCGGTACGCTACCGGTATTTGTAAGTGACAGCAGGCGTTATACCGGTCGCTTAATTAAGATGTAGGCAGAGCGTGGCGCATGTTGGCTAACGAGTCGCCGACACATCGCCCGGGGAACCCAAGCCATACAGTTTAAAGTAAGACGCTGTAGGGTGGGTGCTCACTGGTAATACTGGCTCATTATAAAGGTAATTAAACGTAGTTTGATTATTTATAGCTTTGTGAAGGAAATATATGTTTTTTTATTTGTGATTAGTGACTCGCCCTCAGTTTGCCCGCCTCAGATTTGATACATATATCTATGCATTATATTATGCATAAACTAGATATTATGTATATTTTAAATGTTGGCAGACGAGCACACGGACCAACTGACGCAAAGCTATTGCCGCTGCCCATAGACACCTGTAACATTAGTGGAGTCACAAGTGCGCTTCCTCAAATTGGGCCTTTCACTCACTTGATGAAACACAGCGCAGGCAGCTTCACACCGGCCTTCTGTGAGGCCGTGGTGTCACTCCGGTTGAGTCGGCCTATTCACGCCAAAGCATTGCGCTCCTACTGTTATAAAGTGAAAAATCCAGAGATAAATGCTCAGATTCGACCGTCAAGTAAGGAAAGCACGCTCTTTTTAACTGAGCTACCATTGTTCTTACTCGTACGTTCATCATCAGCAATCCACACTCGTCCACAGCTGGACATAGGTCTCCCCTAATGCACGCCACCGCTTCCGATTTCCGGCCACTCTCATCCAGCCCACACCAGCCAGCCTTCGAATGTGATCGTCCCATCTTGTCGCAGGGCGTCCAACACTACGTTTACCGAGTCGCGGCCTCTACTCAACTTTACGCTACCAACTCGTACTCGACTCGTACGTTGATCGAAGTCAGTAACTATCTTAACTAAGTGAAAGTCCCGTAATGTGCGCACACCTTTACCCGGAGGAAGCAAAGCTAATGGAGATTGTGGCCGGGATTGCTTAATTAAACCTTATCTTAAATGATTACCTACTAGTTCAGCTTGCCGCTGTGTTGCTGGGTACTTTTTGTATAAGGGCCCAGCTATACAGAATGTATTGGTAGACAGAAACAGAAACATTATTTATTTGCATAATATACAGTTGATACTTATGTGTTATGAGAAGTATCATGGACACGGTATCCAGCCTGCCACCAAATGCGCAAATGGTATTTAAATGACACATTCTCATATTGAATAGTTTACATTGGAATCAAAGTTAACAAAAGGTGTTACATTTTCATCCCTATACACTACATTTACATCCCCTTAACCACGTCTTCTACCAACCATTCTGAACAACTTGATCTACAAACTTTGGAATTTCATCGAAATTATTTGCGACTCTCAAACTATTTGCGAAAAATTACCGAATCACGTAAACGTCTTTGTATGAATTTCCAAAAGTCATAGGAAAAATATTTTGTTTAGAATGGTTGGTAGAGGATTTAAAGAATATTTCACTTCACTATTTCCTCGTAGCTCCTACCTAAGTAGCTCGACAGACTATGTTCAAATTCGAAGAATAATTTTGCTGCTCCATTATGTGCCTATTTCAACCCTAACCTTCATAGTATTGGAGGTAGGTTTTACATACCTGTAGTCTTAATTACTAGTCCTATTAATAAAATAAATGAAACAATTATCGTTACCTTTGTTTAGCGCACCAATATTACTATAGTTTTTTAACCACTTTAGAGCTCGTTAACTCTCTTCATTAGGCGCGCCTCAAAGTCGATGCGCTTAGTTTGGTGCACCTTAAAGTTGGTGCGCCTGAAAGTGTCGTTATGGATGGCCCCTAACCGACCAATTACAGTATTGGAGATAGGTATTAAAGACCCTGAGTCAAAGTTAGGCGCAATTTACGCGGCAGATAACGCGGATTAGTGGTTTTCAACTGTTATTTGGTATTTATATTGAGCTTTAATTAACAAAGCTGTATCTCCCTCTTCTAATGTTCTTTACTTGAAGGTTGCCTGGTTGAGATCGCTCCCAGCGATAAGACCGCCTAAATTGATACACTGGATCTCGGAAAATAGGTATGTTGTTTTTTTATGTGATAGGTACCAGACGGACAGGCGGATCACCTGATGGTAAGCAATTGCCGCCGCCCATGGACACCTGCAACACCAGTGGGGGTCATAAGTGCGCTGCCAACCTTTTATCCCTTCCCCTCTCGAGTGGGCCTCCGGTACCCTCACTCACTCGGCGAAACACAGCACGCCGGTTTTCTGTGTCGGCAGTGGTATCACTCCGGTCGAGCCGGCTCATTAATGCCGAAGCGTGGCTCTCTCACAATTGTGGTGACTTAAAATATGTTTTCTTACGCACTAAGATGAGATAGAGATTTTCATCTTGGAAGCAAATTATTGGTTCAAAACTTCAAATAGTTACCCTCTCAAGAATTTAAGTCCACACAGTAGTAAAAAAGTATTTTCTCTTCTGGAGACCTATTTTTGAATTGTCGTCTCACTAAAAAATGTGTGACTCGCATGATTTTTGACATCCGCGCATTTTTGAATCATTCGAAAACGAGCGTTTTGCAACGAGTGGTGTAAACCACTCGTTTCTGTGAGGCGAGTGGCCGCATTTACGTCAAATTTATTTTTCTTTTTCCCTTTTTCTGTCAAAATATTTACGTTCCGTTATACGTTACGCCGTAAACTGGCCTGACAATTGCAATACCGATTATAAAAAATCTGCGTGAAACGAGTTAACACTATACTTTGACAAGCTTGGCAATACCATGAGCGAGTGATTTCAAAAATAGGGAAAATTATGAAAATTGGGAAAATGTGACTTGCAAAACGAGAAGTTTTGTTTGGACGAAGCGAAAATTCAAAAATAGGTCTCCTGGACTTCAAAACTTCTTTATGTGAGGTAAAGCAATAAGTATCTTGTATTACATACAGTTGCTTAAGAGTAACAATTAGCAATACTTAAGCAATAATCGGCGTAAACCCTTTGTCTGCAGAACAATGCCCTTACAGAGCCTCTGACGATGTAAATGAAGTCCAAACATCCATGTTTGCATATTTGCAGACTAAATGTATGTACAGAGAGCCATACACAAAGTTACTACAATCTGCCAAATGACATCATATGACTCTGACCTTTATGTCAAATGGAGTTAAGGTGAGATTCGGATGAATAATGTTGACAGGTTGAAGTAGCTTGTGTGGCTGTACCGAGCTGTCAGCTCGCTTGTAAAATTACAAGGAAAATATTGCCTTTATTTTTCAATACATAATCAGTTTGTGGTTAAAGAACGTGCATGCTTCTGTGAAAGAGGTTTATTGGACTATTTGTGTTTTAGTATTTGGCTTTCGCTTTACCGCGACATCCAAGTTATTGAAATTTTTTTCTTCTAAAATTGTATTATATCCTAGGTTTATAATTTGTCTCTGTAAAAATGTTGTAAGCAACAAGAATAGGTAATATTTTGCCACATTGCTCTATCAGTATTCTTTGACACTATAATACTTAACAGCTACCTAATACATATCGCACATCTAGTTCTTAAAAGACATAAATGTCAAATAATACTCAAGGCATCGTTGACTCAATAGTTGAGATAATAATGCCACAAGTGCTTAAAGACTTATTTGGCATTTATGTCTTTTTACAAATAGATGTGCGATATAGTTACATCTATTTTCTTTAATACTTCTAAAATGCCATATTAAACAAGATTTGAAAAATAGAACACCAAAACAAATGAACGCGGTAGTTCCTTTCAAAAGCGAATGCGACCTCCATCGTCCATTAAACGCAGGCGGTCGACAAAGCGCGCTAATGCCCGGCACACGTCCACAGACGGCAGCTAAAAAAGAAATTATTCTTAATTCAAAATTCAAAATAAATATCCCACCATTCGGATTCGAAAAAGAAACCGTCACAATGAGATCGGCTCCGAAGACGGTCAAGCAGTCATTTAAAATATATTGAGTTGGACGACAAAGACCCGATTGTGAGTGAGCGAGTATAAACGTAAGGTTTTTCTACGGTGAATTAGTGTAGTAATTTCCAATAGGGTCTAATAAATCTTTGCTATAGGTGACTTGAGTGTCCATTGATTTCTCGAGTAGGCGTGATTGTCAAGGGTAATCTTCATAAATTTCATGTGAGATATCGTAAAGGATGGTTATGACGCGTCCATTTTGCTAACAATCAGTCATTGAAGTCGTTGGTTGTAACAATTTTGAGTTATGTTCTCCTCGTAATAGATATTATTGTTCCGTGCTTTTGAAATGACTGAAGTATTCTAATCAAAGGCTCATTGCAAAATGAAAGGGGCATCGTCTGTATTGAACTCGTCAATTGCTATTTCTTTTTACATTGGATTTTATTTTATGCGTATTTACTTCTAAAAGGAGTGGTCGTTTGAACTTAACGAGTCTTCGGAGGGCATTCAGGTAATTGGAAATGATGCTACTCTTTTCGAGGAAGTTTTTGGCACATCATCATGATTTACATTATTTTGCAATAATTCCTGGTTTGGAGTCCAACGATAAAGGAGAAGCATTTTTGTACGTCTCTTTAGATATATAATTAGTCTTAAAGTGGCGTAACTACAAATGATAACCCTGACTAGAAGTAGCTTGCGTAGTAACACATATTTAGCTATCCACGTATTGACATAGTAACACGTATTTAGCCATTCTTCAAGATTTAGCTTTCGTGGCAGTCTTTAAAATCCAATAAGTAGTCCTCCCAAATTGACATGAGAATTTTTTAACCCTTCCTTATTTTGATGCCATAATTACACAAATAGAGAATAATTCCAAGATAGTTACGATAGTAGATCTCGATGATTAACCTATTTGCTAACCAAAATAAAATAAACGGCGGGAAAAAAACATTTGGTTATAGAGTGTGAACTATATTTTTTATCATTCATTTCACCTTTCTCCACAACAAAAAGGCCCTTCACTAACTAACGATTATTCGGACCACACCAGGTCGATTCGACTCGATAGATCGCCGACACAATCGATTGATTTATAATCGGCTCGGCTGTGATGAGTTGATTGTGTGTTACTGTGTGAGGATATGCTTGTAATGCGGCTTCAATAGTCGGTGAGTGGTTAGATATTTTTGAACACTGCTTTTCGTTATACAAGTGAATTAGATCCCCCACATGAGGCGGGATCGTTGTGGGCACTGTGGGCATGCACACCATCTATACTATTTATAAAGAGATAAATTCAATAAGTATTGACAAAGGTTATATACTAACCGATAAGGCGAAACACTAGCACGATGCAACTAACGTCCAGCGCCGAAACGAATTGAGGGCGGGTCATTAGACTTGAATAAAATAAATAAAATCCTCCAACCGATATTAAGCTACGGCGGCTGATATATTATAGTGCTCAAGTGTGTGAGCAAACACATGTGCACTCTCTATTTATGTGATAGATGGCGGACGAGCAGACGGATCACCTGATGGTAAGCGATTGCCGTCGCCCATAAACCAAAAGTGTCACAAGTGCGCTGCCAGCCTTTAACCTCCTTTTCCGGCTTTTGACGCAACTAGAAATCTAATAATATGTGTCCCAAGGACTCATAGCTATTATTGGTAGGTACCAATTTTGATAGAAAATATTTAATTGTAATCTTATAGGCTGTATAAAAGTTTTAAGACAGCAATTTACCGCCTCAGGGTGTCTTAGCGCATAACTCAGCCCATTGTTCTCCCAAAGCGTGGGGTTAGCTAACATTCATATCACAGTGTTGAAATATACCAGTAGCTCCACGGATCAACGAAATGACAGGTCCATTGTGGCTTCATTCCTCTGGACGCGCCGTTTAGTTACTTACTACTTGTACTTACTCCACTGGCTCAGCGACCCGAAACGAGTCTTGGCCTCCGAAACAAGAGCTTGCTTTTTCTCCATGTTACCAAGCCCGATGGAAGTCACATTAAATTATGCCAAGATTTAGCTATTTCGACCATAACTGTGATGCAAGGTCTTCGATATTTTTGTTTTTTCATCTTCTCCATTTGCCGTCTTTTTCTTTACTTGGTCCTAGTATCTTTCGTAGAATTAGGAATATTAATAAAGTAGTCGGTCTGTCGGTCGGTATTCTTTTCTACTGTTTTATTGTTTATGTATAGTACGTTTCACATATTATTTTACTGTCTATCCCTTCAGTTGGTTATCTTTATCTCCATACTACGTTATTGCTTACGTTTTAAAATATCTGGGTACAGTTAATTTTTTTTTTTCATTCAGTTAATCTCTTTACACACTTTAGACACAGATGCCACTGGTTAATTCCACACTGTGTTATTGCTTAAGTATTACTAATTGAGGATGGGCATAAAGTGTTTTTAGCGGCCAAAGATTAAGAAGCTGATAAAATGTGGTTTTTATTTTTAACTAATGTGATTGTGAAAACTGTCAGTTTGTGTCAATACTTGCCGTAGTATTGACGTAAACTGACGTAAAACAATAAGACTGAGGCATAAAATAATTACCCATCACACACAGAAAGGAGGCTGCCCACTAAGAGCTAAAAACGTGTCATGTACTCGCGCATGCGCACTAACGGGGAAATACGCCTTTTCGACCACATTAATCCTAGCCTATGATATAAGATTGTCAAACTGTCGAGGTCTGTGGTAGAGGCCGCGCGCTTATGTACTCATGCCGGGCAACAACCCTAGCATATGTCAACGAACTCTTCTAAATTCAAAATCAGGCTGAGTCTAACTTCTGTGTGTAATTATTTTGTGACTGAGGGCCAGTTTTTTTATCCGTAGTTGGTTAAAATGGCTATAGTTAACTTTGACCATTTTAAGTAGTAAGTTAGTCAGCCAATTATTTGTTCAGTTTAACTTCGGATCATAAAACCCACCCTTAGCAAATTCCGGTTTGAAGGTTGAAGGTTTTATTGTCCTAATGTTAATTAGAAACTTTTTAGAAAGATATTGGTTTTTCGTTTGGTCTGTTGCTTACCATCAGATGATCCGTCACCCTACACATGAAACATCTTTCTGTGGCTACAAAATATTCTTTGCCAGTCAACAAGAGACGCTAAAGACAATCGCTCGACGTGTCGTGATGGTGCGCAAACAGCGTTGCTAAACTCACGCGCAGAATTTAAGAGCCTTGTAAACATGTGTTTTTTCACTCAGTATTGGACAAGTACAAAGTGCTCATTATAGGTGGCCCTAAGAATCTGTTGGCCTCCCATTGCTAATACGACAACCATGATAGGTATTTTTAAGTGCAAGGTATCTGTGGACCTTCAAACTGTTTTTAATTGAATTAGTGGGTTCAAAAAGAGATGGTGTGACGATCTGGATTACAATAGGCAAATTATAACAATGGATCATTGGAAGAAATTAGGATAGACCTTTGCCCAGCTGTGGGACAATATCAGCTGGTACCAAAAAAATGGTCGAGCACTGATAGTAAGCAATTGTCATTGTGCATGTCCATGGCTACCAGTCATAGTGCGCTCCCAATCTATTCTCCTCTCCCTGGAACTGAGCGTCCGGTGCCTTCATTCACTTCAGGATCCAGGATTTGATACAGAATTTGACAGAATTTAACAGGAAATACGCGAAACGAATCGCGAATGCGAAGCGAAAATCAAGGCTGCGAAATGAGAATCGAGAATGCGAAGTGAGAATAAAGGATTCGAAGCGAAAATCGAGGATGTGAAAAAAAGTAAATAAATTATTTTTTTTTAGTTATAGAATCAAAATTACCAATAAATAAATTACATCAGCGAGTGTTTTTTAGAAAAAAGGGGTATACCTATTATGGTACGATCATTTTATTGCAGAAGCAACATTGTAGTAGATTTTTCGGTCTTGAATTCCAGTTTTGGGTATAGAGCTAGCACTAAAGTTCCTTCAAGGCTATGTTCAGTCGAAAATAGTCACTTCATCAATTTAAGTGTTTGCATTTTAATTATTTTTACTAAAATAATCCACGCTTACGCATCACTTACCGCGTTAGGTTTTAATTAGTATAACACATATAAGTAAACACCATGCTTCTAAGAATTAACATAAAATCAACTTTTGGAATTTGAACCTTATTTTAACAATCGTAAGGTTTATTTCTGTAACCGTGGCATTTACCGTTGATTATAACTTCCCATTGATGATCGAATGTCAGTAATTATAATAATTAGCGTTGAATATTTAAACAATGATCTAACAGGAAAACATGAGGACTAATTTAATTATGAGCTTTACTGAGTAGATTTTTGTCGGTCAATCAAATTTCGTAATGGCGGCAATCACTTACCATCAGGTGTTACGTCTGCTCGTTTGCCACCTACCAAGAATCAGCCTTTATACTGTCCTTCTGCAGGGCAAAGGCTTCCATCGTTCGATGGGAATAGGCTTAATCATCACGATTGCCTTATACGGATTGGTGATCACAAACTCGAGCTGTGTTCGAAAAATCCGAAATATACATACTTTTTTTGCTCGACCGATCGGAGCACTGACTGCTGATTTCTGAATTGAGAGTTTAAGCACTACTCAAGTACAAACTTTGACATTTGAACTATGACTCCACTGTCAAAGTTTTAAGTAGTGCTTAACTTCAAATCTCTAGAGAATCCACGTTGCAGTTAGTACAACGGAAACGACGACACACATGCTCGTCTATATGTACACATTAAGCTTTATATTATTAAGATACCTAACAATACAATAATTAAATTTACTGGTATCTTAAATTAGAACAGCAACTAATAATCCCAGCGGCTAGTTCCTATGGGAAAACCAACAAGGCGGAAGCTGCTATGGTGTACACATCCCATAGCCCGGGCTTCCTATTGGCCGCCAAGTGCAAATTGTGTTAGCAAATCATTTTTAGTGTGAGAACTTTTCCATGGGAATTGGGAGGAAAAAGTGTTGCCACAGTTGGAGCCAAAAATCCGTATCTAAGTATGAAAACCAAAGTAAAGACCAAAAACAGAAAATCATGTTGAAATCTTAGATTAAATCAAAAAGTGGATTTTTGATTTCCATTTTTGATTTAATCTAAGGTTGAAATGTGAAAAAAGTTTATTCAAATTAAGTCCATACACTTATAAAAGTCATTATTTTTATCGTTGATCATTTCAATAATCAAAGCAAGTGTTTGCTGCAGTATTGATTTATTCGTGGGAAAGGCACGCTTTGGCATGAATGGGCCGGCTCAGCACAGACGACCGGCGCAGCGTAATGCAGCGTCTGCGCTGTGTTTCGTCGAGTAAGCGAGGGTACTGGAGGTCCAATTGTGGGACTCTCTAAATCATTCGATGATCTTAAAAACCCTACATTTTCCATTTTTTCCAGATTAACTTGTGGTAGAAATCATCTATTCAAATATAGATAGTTATTCTCAGAAATTTCTAAACATGGTAACATTACTAAGGCTGCCAGCTATGCGTAATGTAAGGTAAACAAGCAAATTGCTGTTGATGTCTGAAATGGAGCCTTACAGAGCGTGTTAGCGCGTAGCCTTTCCGGGTGCGGTGAGTAACGCCTATTCTTAGGACTTGATAAAGGCAGCCTAGATGGTGGGCAAATAGAGGAAGCACCGCTTAGATACAAACTTTTAAGTAGTGGACGCTCGCAGTTCCGCTCGCGTGGAGGTTGGTTTGCCACAATTTGTTTTATGGTATAGGTGTTATAGGTAGACGTCGTTGAGAGTGATCTGCGAGAACTTCAGGTCAGGGACTGGCAACAGGCGCAGATCCGCCGCTGTGGGCACTGTGAACCTTAGACGTCACACTTTCTTTTGTCAACTTTTAATCAGCAGAGAGAGGGAGAAGGGGTCGGCGGGGAAGGCTGTATCTACCTACAACTAAGGGCGTAAGTAGCTAGGTAGAAAGAGCCGCTAGAACCCCCCCCTTCCACTAGTCAGATAATCCCTAGATGCCCACAACCATTTTTGAGGTCTAGATCCGCGCCTGACTGGTAACAAGTGGTGCAGGATCGGCCGAAGTGGCGTTCTCTTGTTTGGGAGGCCAAGACTCGTTTCGGGTCGCTGAGCCAGTGGAGTAAGTAGAGGTGGCAATCGAGCGGACGGATCACCTGATGATAAGCGACTGCCGCCAATAGGCACCTGCAACACCAGTAGAGTCACAAGTGCACTACCAACCCTTTACTCCCTTTCACCCCAGTTGGGCTACCTACCTATATTAAACAATTAAGTAAACAAGACAAATAATTATTAAGTATAGAATAAGACGTGCTTCTAATATGAAAAACTTTAAAACAAAAAAATTTCTCAAAGATAAATATTTTTATCCTTTATTACGTAAATAAAATGTTATTTAACATTCTTGAGGATTCTGAAGGTATTGTTTTTTTATTTAAATGCATGATGCGGACGGTTTAGCGCTGATAGCCTTACACAGCTTTTTTATAATAATAAAGTGTAACTAATCAAGGCGTAGAGTACAAAATGGTTCAGTACTTATATCCCGCTCTGTCTGACAGGAAATGGGGCCTATGTCATAGACGCGAAGTCTAGTCTCTAAATCAATCCACAACGCTTAAGTTATACTTAAGCCTAATACCCCATAATAGGTCTAATAAATTGCCAGGGCCTATTACTACAGCTTAGACCAATCTACGGTCTAATCCAGGCCCATAACGGTGTTTAGCTTTGTCATCGCATAATTATACCGGTATGAGAGCGGTGGGGCTCGGTGATGACTTAATACATTCAAACATGATGTTTAACTTAAGGCTAGGTGTATGATAGGTGGGGGATAAAAAGTGATAGGTGCTATTAATTCATTCATTCATCAGCAACCCACGCTCGTCCACTGCTAGACATAGGTCTCCCCCAATGCACGCCACCGCTCCTAATTTTCGGCCACTCTCATCCAGGTCACTCCAGCCAGCCTTCGAATATCGTCATCCCATCTTGTAGCAGGGCGTCCAACACTACGTTTACCGAGTCGCGGTCTCCACTCAAGGAATTTATGGCTCCAACGGTTGGTAGATCTGCGGCTAATGTGACCATTAATTAATTAATGTGTGTCATATTAAGGTGCTATTAAGTTTTTGTAATCTGGGTTGATTTTCGCCCAGACTGGAAGCGAATTGACATCACAACTTGGACCTTTTTTTTGGTATCGCTGGGGAATACCGCTGACCCGAAGCAGGCTAACTTAGTCTTGCGATCCCTCATGCTTGTCTTCCTGCCTGGTTATGACGGGCTCTCCTCTGGGAGAGGCCAGAGGCATATCGACTAAACCCCAGTGACGCTCCTCCATCGCCAAATAGGGTAGGAGACATGAGTACGGGTTGAAGAACCTTCAAGTGATCAAGGGTACTGCAGTACAATTTGGGGAAAAGGAGTTAAGGTTGGCAGCGCACTTGTGACTGTTCTGGTGTTGCAGGTGTCTATGGGCGGTGGCGATAGCTTACTATCAGGTGATCCGTCTGCTCGTCTGAACAACAGACGAACTATAAACGCTATGGTCATAGAAGTTTCGTAACCTTTTATGCAATAAAAAGTATCTATCCAAAATCCTCACCAGTGAACTCCAAGTCTTACAATTAATAAAGTTAGTTACACACCGCGACTCTGCGAGTGAATCGCCGGCAAATTGCTCATCAGGACGCGCGTGACCAATTTTATGTCTGCTAACAACCGTGTTGAAGTCTGCACTAAATGAACTTTTTGCTCACGACAGCCAAGAATCTATTGATGGGGTACAGTGTCCTATACGTACGTAACTCACATGTATATTAACAATACTAGCGGCCGCTCGTAACTTTGTACGCGTGGAGTTAGTTATTGACATTTACCGACATATTTCAGACAATCAACACCATATATTTTTATCAATGACGACCCGTTTAGCGCAATGGTTTGAGCGCCGGTTGAGACGTGAGGGTCGCGGGATCGACTCCCGCACCAACACAAATGTTTGTTGATGAAACAGATATTTGTGTTGGGTTTGGGTGTTTGTAGTTCCTTCGTTGTTTTTGGTTTCCATAGCACAAGGGAAAACCTTAGTTTGGGACCAGGAAAATGTATGCGATGTTGTCTCAATTTTATTATTTTTATTTTATTATTGTTAATAATAATTGTAGCCGGCCTAAAGTGAATAAAGTGGCCCTGACTTTGTTTCGGGACTTGGTTTCTTTCTGTAGTAATCCAAACTGTATACAATAGATGGCGCTGGGTGTTGATTGCATCGCGCCCAGTGTTTCGTGTCTTTGTTTTACTTATAAGCCTTGTCGTTGTGTTTAGAAATTCTCTTCTTCTAAGTCGGTATCACTCTTGACAGAGTGGTCGTGGTCATCACTTCAGGCATTGGTGGCAAGTTTTACAACACGCCGCCACTCTGCTCTGATGGCCGCTTTCCTCGGGCATTCATTAGTGATGATGAGTCACTTGCTGCTTTTGACTGGTCAGTCCACCTCATAGGCGACCTTCCTCGTGGCCTGGTTCCCTCAACCTTTCCTTGGACAACAAGTCGCTCAATAGTCACCTCTTCTCGGCGGCATACGTGACCAAAAAAGTCTCATAATCATCATCATCATCATCATTTCAGCCAATAGACGTCCACTGATGGACATAGGCCTCCCCCAAAGTTCTCCACACAGATCGGTCCTGTGCCACCCGCATCCAATGGACCCACCCCAACGGCCGTCTGTTCTCCTCGCAATGTGCCCTGCCCATTGCCACTTCAGCCACGCAATTCTTTGGGCTATGTCCGTGACCTTAGATCTCCTGCGGATCTCATAATTTCTGACACGATCACGCAAGGAGATTCCGAGCATAGCCCTCTCCATTGCCCTCTGAGTGACTTTGAGCCTTCTTAAGCGGCCCATTGTAAGTCTAGAAATTACTTTTTTATAAATAGTATAGATTTACTTTTTCATATATCCAGAGGTACATTCACGGTCACCCCGTATGGAAGGCGCGTTGTCCACTGAGGCAGGCCTGTCCCACTCCGCGTGTAGGTATCGAACTTGCAAGTACATGCGGCGTCCCCTCCGGAGGGCCAAATTAGTAGAAAATCACGAACGAGCGGCGACGCACGCGCGACAGTTGCTTGCGATAGAAAGAGAACGCACTTCTAGGTATGAATAATGGTAGGCATTGAACGCTGGGCGGTCGGAATTTCAACGTTAGATTATAGTAGTCTGAGTCTTTATTTCCATAAACGGTTTTTAGAAGTGGGTCTTCTGTACCTTGTACTATTAAGTATTCTGTGACTGAGGTACCATCGCTGTATCCATTCGCTCATATGTAAATGATGAAATAATCTTCGTGCTCTATTAATAACATTTTTCATCGATATTCGTCCATTAACTTCATTATGGACGGTATCGTGAATGAGACTCATTTAATTAATTCAAAATGGAATATTAAATCCATAATGGTTGATTGTGTTTCATGTATTTATTAATTAAAATGGCGATTTGTTTTGTGCTTATTGAAAGTTTATAGGTAGTGTTATTTTTAATTACTTGAAGGACCTACATCACAGGATATCCTTCTAATAGCTATCTATTAGAACACAAAACAAAGCGGTCCGCACAAAAAATACTAACTAATCTATCTATATAGAGTAGTTAGTATTTTTTGTGCGGACGGGTTATGTCAGGCTCTCCTTCGGGTAGACTGAAGGCCTACCGACTAAATCCCCAACGGCGCTCCCTGCTTCGCCAGCAACAAACATGTGTACCTACTATTAGTGATGAACTTTGACTACATGTTCCTTCCCCTAGGCGAAGCATTATACAAATACTTCATTTAAACGGGACTAAACGCGACGAAAATTAATAAGTACATTCTAGCACTTACTGCTTGACGTTTCGACTGCGTTACAACAGCCGTGGTCACAAGCGAACTGGAGGCGCACGGCGTCGTCTGCTACGCCCGGCTTGTGCATCTTCGGATACCCTCTCGTTTTCGATATTTGCACTGCCACTAAATAAACTATAACTGTGTTTGTGTATACGTTCCTTCCCAGGCGAAGCCAATAACCACCTAGGATCGATTGAGCCAGCGTAGTAAGTAAGAAAGTAACATACAGACACACGTCGTATGTACGTGTGTCGGAAAGCACGTCTAAGATGTTGGTCCTGCGCCCCCGGCCTGTCTTCGGTCGTGTCCCATCGAATTCAGAGGGTAAGGGAATAGAGAGTGCACCTGTGTTTGCGCACACACTGGAACACTATTATCCTGCGTAGCTACGTTAAAATTGGCTGCCGTAGCCAAATATCGGTTGGAGGATTTACTTTTGTAGATAAAATGATATTATTACGGAGTCGGTACAATATTTTATTCCAACCAAAATACATTATAAGTACAACAATCTAACTATAGTTGAACTAGCCAAAGATTAACTTTTATTGAAACCACACCTCAGGCAGTAAAGAGCTATTAAGGGTTTATCTGCACGTTCTCAGAGCACCTTCAATGAAACAGAATTCAAGATCGAATCTTTAGTACCTTTCACAAGCGGCCTGCATTAAAAAAAAAAGACCAACGACAGAAGAAAGTGTAGAAGAATTGGAGAGACTATATGCTCTGCAGTGGGCAAATGCATGCTGCTGAAGAAGAGAGAAGAATAGGTCTAGGACGGTAATCGATAAGTCCACGTCGATTAATAGGTCAGAAACTATCGATAAACGTCTTATCGATTCTCCCATCAAACCGATTAGTCTGGTAATGCCTTTACTTCGCAAAAGCGTATCTAAACTGTGAACTATCGCGCGGAGGTCGCAGGACGAGTGAAAAGGGATAATTTGTGTAGTTATGTGCGCGTCCCAGCTCTAATGAGTTGTAATAAGTGCCACCCAGCGAGCCTCCTAGCCGCGGCTCGATGTGTGGAGACGGCTTGCGAGATTTTTTTTTTTACTAGAGGCCCGCGCTCAGTTCGTTTGGGGACAGTAGTACAAATTGACACTCCAAATCAGCGGTAGATTACATATTTGACATTCATAAACGTTCTGTATAAACTTGAATTTAATAAAGAATTTTTGATTTTGAGTTCTACTGCCTACCAATAAGGTTTGTCTATATCTACCAATAGAATTAATTTATTAATATAATGGCATGTTAGAGCCCGGTGTTACGCTGTGACCTTGATCCAAGATTTGGGGTGAATTTGTCATTATGAGCTACTTTCTAGCTCGCTCGTAAAACGTTTTTGCACAATACTTCGTACAATAGGCGAACTTCATACCAAGAGGCATTCTCTAGCAGTCAACCCTTGGATCAAGTAGACATCCATACGTTATTTAATTGGTAACGATTAATATCAGCATCAAAATGAAGGAGTGCCAACGGATGCGATGCCGTGACGTCTCGTCCGTTGTAACTGCCATGTGGGTTCTCCTTTTGCTTATCATCAGGCTGAGGTGAGCCAGTATACTGAGCCACTATAAAAGTAAAACAGAATCAATTGCTTAGCACTTGAAGCTGCTCCCACAGTAACCAGGCGCACTGGCACGCACGTGTGCCACAAAATCAGGATCAAAGTCGGAATCAAAGTCAAAATAAAAGTCAGAATCAAAGTCAGAATCAAAGTCAGAAACAAAGTCAGAATCAAAGTCAGAAACAAAGTCAGGATCAAAGTCAGAATCAAAGTCAGAATCAAAGTCAGAATCAAAGTCAGAATCAAATTCAGAATCAAATTCAGAATCAAATTCAGAATCAAAGTCAGAATCAAAGTCAGAATCAAAGTCAGAATCAAAGTCAGAATCAAAGTCAGAGTCAAAGTCAGAGTCAAAGTCAGAGTCAAAGTCCGCGTCCCGTCAACCTCAAAGTCAGAATCAACACAGTCAGAATCAAGTCTCAGAATCAAAGTCAGAATTCAAAGTCAAAATACAAAGTCAAATCAAAATCAAAGTCAAAATCAAAGGCAGAATCAAGTCCCAGCATCGTATTTAGAATCAAATTCAGAACCAAAGTCAGAATCAAGTCAGAATCAAATTCAGAATCAAATTCAGAATCAAAGTCAGAATCAAAGTCAGAATCAATGTCAGAATCAAAGTCAGAATCAAAGTCAGAATCAAAGGTTCCTTGAAGCTGCTTCCACAGTAACCAGGCCGTGTCTCCGTGTGCGAGCGAGCGACGACTTCATTAGAGCGAGCGAGCGGTCACGAGCGCGCCACACGGCGCTTTATTGAGTGCCGGAGTGGCCGGTCACTTGCTTAATTAAGCTCACCAACAAAGTGTACCGGAGTCATTCTAATAGACGACGAGACACGCTCGTGTGCGACAAAGGTTAGCACTTTTGCTGACTCCTGGGTTGGGAACTTTTGTTTGTTTTACTTTAAAGTCCTTAAAGATCGTCCCTCGCATGACAAAATGTCCTGACATGTCAGAATTTAAACATACTTACTAACTTGTGACTCTTCTTGTGTTGTAGGTGTCTATGGGCGGCGGCAATCGCTGAACATTAGGGGATCCATCTGTTCGTCTGCCACCTACCTTTCACATAAAATAAATACAGGCTGTATCTGTAAACATATTAACTTGTGACTCTACTGGTGTTAAGTGTCTATGGGCGGCGGCAATCGCTTACCATAAGGTGATCTGCTCGTCTGCCACCTACCTATCACATAAGAGGATGTAGCTTTGAACCACGTCTTCTACCAACAATCCTGAACTACATTTTTGCTCTACAACTTTTGAAAATTTTAATGGTAAGTAGGGTACGAGTCTTAGAAAATGTGGTTCAGGGATGTAAATGTTCAAAGATACACTCTATATGTGGCTGCCCATATCTAAATTCTACGGAATGTTTCCAAACTATACTTATACTAGGCACCCATACCCGCTCGGGCTAATCGCTACATCGCAGCGCATAGCGAGGGTCGAGTTGTCGCATAATAACTTAATAAGCAACGTCGGTAATTAATTACTAATTAGAAGCCCTGATACAGCCAAGAATACCGGATAGCAAGTCTGGGGACTAAGTATGGCATGATTAAAATAAATGTAGTTAATAGTTAAAACTTAAAACAATACATTGCCATCAATAGTTTTTAAGTTGTTGCAATAATTAAATGATATATTTACAAATGGAGTGACGATCTGCGCAAGAGAGCTAGCTGGAGCAGGATGGGAGTAGCTGAAGATCGATCAAAGTGGCGAGCATTTGGAGAGGCCTATGTCCAGCAGTGGACTGCAACAGGCTGATGATGATGATGATGATAAATCAGTAAATGGCGGACTGTGGGCCAAATGTGGCCCGCTGAGCCACTGCGGATCGCAAGCCTCCCATCATTTCACTGGGACCCCCGTAGTCTATATGACGAGCCGCTGGGAACCCTTCGTCGTAGACGTCATTCTTTGTGCGGACCCCGAACGAAACTAATTGGTGACCCCTGGTCTAGACTACTAGCCGATTTTATCCCCACCAACACTTCTCCGATATCGCAACTGATTTTGGTGCCGCGTGTAGTTCGTTTTAACAGAAGAACTCGCTGATTGGTATACGGGCATATTAACACAGTGGTATAGCTTTAGTAAGACAGTTAAACAGGTGCTAACGGACTCCAATGAATCATGAGATACTGTAAAGACAATATTTCCCACAAAAACCGCTAATTTGTGATAAGTAGACTTGTTGAAGTTGGTTATACGATCTCTTGTTTCGTTTTTGTTAACAGCACTTAAGGAAATTAGAGTGACTAGGTAGACATAAGTACACAATAGTACACATAAGACATAAGTGTACTTGTTACTTCCTTTTATTGTAGTAGGTGGCAGATGAGTAGACGGATCATCTAATGGTAAGCGATTGCCGCTGCCCATAGACATCTGCAACACCATCGAGTCACAAGTGCACTGCCAACCATTTCACCCCCTGTTGCCCCTATTAGGCCTTCAGTACCCTAACTTACTGCGAAATACTTAAAGCGCAAGTTATTCTTTTGTTCATAATTATTAATTATTAAATAGTTTTTGTTTAGCAATTTTAAATACTGGAAGAAATACAGTTCGAAATAGTTTAGAGGTCCTTGAGTGGACACCGGGACTCGGTAAGCGTAGTGTTGGACGCCCTGCGACAAGATGGGATGATGAAATTCGAATGCTGGCTGGTGTGGGCTGGATGAGAGTGGCCGAAAATCGGGAGCTGTGGCGTGCATTAGGGGAGACCTATTTCTAGCAGTGGACGAGTGTGGGTTGCTAATGATGATGAGGTTAGAGGTAAAGTTTTTATAACTTTAAAAGTTTGTAGGAAGGGGCCAAAATTCAGCATTGACTTTTGAAATCATCAAACCGTAACTCAAAGGTCCTTCTTACCTATGAATTCTGTGATACATCGGTAATTCCTTACACTCATTCAATTCAGAACCGTTTTTAATTTGTCACTTTTGTTCCATAAATGTCGCTTCGTAGAAATGCGTTGATAACCGTCCTATATAGGTATCCACCTAGATGTTTACAAAAACATAACTGATTGACGTCACAACCATGATCGCACCAAAATAATCTGTGGTCAGCTTGAATCATATTTGATTCACGGTTAATAAGTTAATGAGTCAATTTAAAAACAATTAATTAGATTACTGTGTTTAGCTGTAGGTAATATGGTGAAACTTGAGTTTATTATAGAAATTCATTAATTGAAACTGCCTTTTTACGTGATAGGTGGCAGACGAGCAGACGGATGAGTACCATGATGGTAAATGATTGCCGCCGCCCATAGACAGCTGCAACACCAGTAGAGTCACAAATGGGCTGCAAACCTTTAACCCCCTTTTCCCCCAATTAGGACTTCGGTACCCTCATCCACTCGACGAAATATAGCGCAGGCTTCACGCCGGTCTTCTGTGAGGCCGTGGTGTCACTCCGGTCGAGCCGGTCCATTCATGCCGAAGCGTGGCTCTCCCACTGTAAATTACTAAAAAAAATATTATATTGTATTGCTGTATTATTCCTCTACCTAAGGTTGTCTGGAAGAGATCGCTATTAGCGATAAGGCCGCCGATATTGTATTTGTAAATTACCATTAGCATTAAGTTCTGTAATGTGTTGTGCAATAAAGAGTATCTATCTATTATATTTTTCTCAGCCGCGTCTCTTTGTCTAGCTTTTTTCTTGAAATTTCACGGCACCTTAGCTCGCCCATTACAAAGCTATGGGCAAAGGTCTAGGGGCGTGTCTATTCATAGGAATAGATTGCATTGTGCATAACACGGCCCGTTTGTGTCTCGCCTGGAAGTCTCGCTGGACTGCGCCATTTGAAAATAGTTAATTGTAGTAAACGCTGAGAAATGAGATAAAGACAGATGGATATTTTTGAATTTTTTTTTAAACACAACATAATAATACATAAATCGATATTTTTATTGAACAGAAAATAATATCGTAGTGTACATTTTCACCTAATCACGTACAATGGACCGAAAGAGAGTCTAAGTGCGGAAAATGGAGTCCACTTTACATGTGTACGTACATTTTTATTTGTTGTTTTGGCTTTTATTGGAAAATATACTTAAGTAGTATTGGTCTTCTATTACCGTAGGTATATCTCAAGTAACTTTGACATTTGGTTTATTTTTTCAATTTGTTTTAATAAAAAATACAGGTATAGCACACCATCAACAGACAATACATTGAGGCGGTCTTATCGCTTGTACGATTTCTCCCAGATAAATCTTTAGTTAGAGGAAAAAGTTTGTGTATGTGGTAGGAATGTTTTTCGTAATAGGATGTATAGAGTAGGTATCAATTAATGAATGCTTAGTTTAGTTCCACTTATAAATATATTTTTTAAGTTATATGTAATCGTTTGTTTCCCAAATAAATAAATAAATAAATAAATAAATAAATAAATAAATAAATAAATAAATAAATAAATAGAGGTGATTATTTTAGGCTAAGAAAAAAGGTCTACTATTTAAAAACGAAAACACACAATAACACGCAAAATTATTGACTTCATTAATATTTGGTCGTTAAATAATACAAGGAACTGATATTATTTTGTTTTGTTAAATAAATAGGTTTTAAAATTAACTTAAAATATCTAATCCGTTACGTAGGTATTAAAAGCTGCCAGTTACAGCACTCTTTCTTACAAGAAAAAATCTTCAACCCTACATATTTGTCTCAAATCTTTGCATATACTATGCAGTAGCGGCCAAAACAAAGCTAAGACATCCCACCAGATGGCGCCTGCGGTGATATATGACGTCGTATGAGGTCTTCACGCCTCTCATTCAAGGCCTTTGAACGGCTGAAAGTGAACAGATGTCCAAATTATGCGCCTTAAGTGGCCGATTTATGGACAATACGCGTGGTATCTGGTTTCACTTTATGATAAAGTGCTTGAAAAAAAATACTTCATACCGTAACGCCATTGGTCTAGTGGTTTAAGTACCAGGCCGTGATCTCAGGGTCCCGGGTCGAGCAAAAGTATAGTGCAAAAGCAAGTGTTAACCAATCTGCATTAGGCAAGCGTGGTGATTAAGCCCAATCTAGAATAGTAGCGATGACTTGATTTCTATGATGGATGCCTTTGCCCTGCTATGAGACATTATATAGGTTGATACTTTGGGCCTCCGGTACTGGTTGAGATGGCCCATATGCCGAAGCGTGGCTCCCCAACGGTCAAAAAGATTACCAAAAGCTTACTCTAGTGATAGTTATGGTGCCAAAACACACTGTTTTCAATTATTTTAAGGACAGTCTCCAAAAAAGGTACTGGAACTATAACCACTACAAACATCGAATGAATGATCATTAAAAGTAATTTATTAGCAGCAATACTTTTGTAGCAACAGTGACAAAAAATAGCAGAGTCTCAAGAATGTCACTACTATATTTATTACACTACATTCTATGACTATTACCGTCAATAGAATTTAAAACGGCCCGTGCGCTATTCTCGGACAATAGCGCCACCTGCCTGTCTACAAAGGACACTAATTTGCTTCATATTGCGTTTGCGCATCCCGATTCTTTACTGCCCAAATGGCGGACCACCTTGAAGTGCCAAATTATAGACACAGTTTAGTGTTAGTAAGTAGCCTAGCCGAAGAAGCACAAAATTCATATCTCATGATAGGGGTTTATTTTCACTCAGTTATCATTATTTTATTATTAATTGACATGATCTTTGGTCGGCTAATTAAATTAAGAAACAATGCTATAACACAAAATAGCAATACACAGAAGGATTAAGTTACCTTTATCGTGAGCTAAACATGCTACTGATAAGATAGAGATAGACGCGTGGGTCACCGTCTCTCCTCACTCCCGGGTGATATGCCAAGAACTGGTGTGGGGGCACCAGTGTTGGTATTGCACAGTCCACAACCAGCGTCTGATGGGGATGTTGTGTGGGATCCACCTTGCAGGTAGGCATTCCGCCATGGGAGGTTATGGAACCAATGCTACCCTGGATTCCCACGACTTCCGTCAATATGGTGCGCCCCTATGGTTTTCATTGGTATGCCTGTGGTTATCTTTTCCCATAGGAGAGCCTGACAAAACCCATTCTGACCAGCTTCATCTGAGTATGCCTAAGGATGTCTCTGCATTGCACTTTGCAGGGGCCGCATTTCCTCACAGACAACAAAAAGGTGAGGTAGATCAACGTATTTCGTTGAGACTGTTTTCTGTATCTTGCTGCTGGTTATTTTTATACTGTGGTGTAACTATTGTGGTCAAATACAAAGAGACGTCGTAAATATTGTGTGAAATAACCGAAATCGAACTTAATGTTTTGGTCAATTAAAAGACCGTTGCAGATCGAACGCTTCTTGAAGATTTCTAAGAGAAATTCGATTATAAATAAGGTACAGGGTCTGTCATGTCAGGGGTGGCTACCATTTTTTTATGTGATAGGTAGCAGACGAGCAGACGGATCACCTGATGGTAAGCGATGGCCGCCGCCCATTGAACCTGCAACACCAGTAGATGCACAAGTGCGCTGCCAACTTTTAACCCCCTTTCCCCCATTTGGGCCTCCGATAACCTGACTCACTCGACTCGCCGTCGCATCACTCCGATCGATCCGGCCCATACATGCCGAAGCGTGGCTCTCCCACGATTAAAATATTGTAACATTGGCGTAAAAAACCGTTTTTGAGGTCTGGATCCCATTAAGAAACGTCGAGCATACTTGCTTAATTACAATTATTGACCCCATGTGTTGGTCAAGCACGTGTTTGTAGAGAGCAGGGATTAGTCGGAGTGCGCAGGCGCCGGTGCGCAAACAATCTGCGTGGGGCAGGGATCGGAAACCTTTGCCCTGGTTTTCATGGTGGGTATTATTCCTTGCCTTGGACTCAAAACTTCACGATGCCCTTCTATATCGCCAAAGATAGCCTATGGAAGAATATGGTCAAAGAATAGATAATCCTATCAAAAACATAAATGTGAATTGGTATCCAAGGTAAAAAAAAAGTGTTGTTTGTCGAGTTCACCGTCAAAAGAAATGATATCTAAATAGGTTCCAATCCTCAGTAATGACTCACTCCTTCTGGTGTAGCTGATGTCCATGGGCGGCGGTGATCACTTACAATCAGGTGACTCGCTTGCTCGATGGCCGTCCTATAATATTAAAAAAATGAGGTTTACGACGCGAGGAGGAGGAGGACTTCGTGTTTTTTTCGCACCTCATGTGACTGTCCGATTATTTCTAAATTGTATGATGTTTTTTGGATGATTTTATGAATAAAACAGTTTTCATTTTCATTTCGTTTCTATGAAAAGTGCCATTCTAAAAAGTCTTTATGTCTAAAAAGGTTGACAGCCCCTCGTGTAGACGGAGCCAAAATTTGTCGCCGGCGGCGTTTGTTTGATCGACCCAACAACACAGCTACCGCACTTCCGAGCTCATTACACTCTGTTGACTTAAATAAAAATTCATTCATTACGCCACTGGGCGTTCATTACCGTCGCTTGGAATGAGTTTTGCTCGCACGTTGACCACAAATGATCAGCGTTACGTACTAACTATACGTACAGTCACACGTTAAAGTATACAAAACTGTCGATTTCTTTAATCGACTCTCAGTTGCTGTCATACATTAGGTTGAATATCAATTAAGGAAATTTGACAGGTTGTGGTAACCTGATGTGTTGCTGACTGTACATCAGGTTAACTTTTCGGACTTTGTACCGTCCTTTTGTCTGAGATACCTATGCTATTTTTGCATAGCGAGTAGCAAGTAACTCTACCTACGCCGCTGTACAACTTGGCTTGCAACCCGGAGTGGGTCTTAGTTGCGCCATCACACTTACACACACATACTCACACTCATACATACATGTAGGTACAAGATTAATATTTTTTTGGAATTTACTATACATATGTACATAATTATGTAGATCTTAAGCGGTTCTTGCTTAACTGACACGGGTGCATTCAGCGCTCAAAAGAAGAAGTCCACCATTGTTTTTAAATATTGTAAAAATTTAGCTACTGAATATTTTTATTTCATTTTCAAAGTTTTGTTCATTTAACCCTCTTATTATAAAACGGAGACTAAAGTTAGTCATAGTTAAAAAAATATGCTGTCACTTTTTTATGAGTAGCAAAAGTGACAACATCAGTTTTAAAGCAAGACAAATTTTAGAGCACTTTTTTTTGTGATAGGTGGCAGACGAGCAGACGGATCACCTGATGGTAAGCGATGGCCGCCGCCCATAGACACCTGCAACACCAGTAGAGTCGCAAGTGCATTGCTAACCTTTTTCCCCCCAATTGGGCCTCCAGTGCCCTCACTCGACGAAACACAGCGCAGGCGCTGCTTCACGCCGGTCTTCTGTGGGGCCGTGGTATCACTCCGGTCAAGCCGGCCCATTCATGCCGAAGCGTGGTTCTCTCACGGTGATACCCTACAATTTTCATAAGGGAGTTAAAGTTTAGGTAAATAAACCATGAATCCGATCACTAGTCATTACACAGCCATCAAGGTACAAGGCACCCTACAGCCCCGACATGTCAGGACACGGCCGTGTCTGCACCAGAAACAATAATGTCGACGCCACACCCTGTTGCTTGGCTATTGGGCAGCCTTCGGTGATTGGAACTTGTCTCTTCGCATATTAGGCTTCCTAGGGCTACAGCTTGAAGTATCGATAGTTAATTGTCAGCAGTTTGCAATTCTATAAAGTATTAACGGGTGAAATACAGTTTTAAAGGGTTCATTCAGGACTACGCTTAGTTTTGCGAAAGTCGATGAGCGGCAGCAATTTCTAATTTTCAGGTGATCCGTCTGCTACGTATTGCATAAAAAAAGTAAATTGGTATTTTAGGTATAATAATTCTACGCAACTGGGCAATAAGACGGTAATCGAAGTATCACAATTTTACAGGAGAGACGATTTACTGTTTTTGTCGCATATCTTTTCACAAGTTGACTATTATTTTGATCAAGTGAAGCAGCATTTGCACTGTGTTTGTTGAGTCAATGAGGGTACGGGAGGCCCAATTGGGGGAAAGGGGGTTAGGGGTTGGCAGCGCAAAGACGCACTTGTGACTCCACTGGTGTTGCAAGTGTCTATGGGCGGCGGCAATCACTTACGATCAGGTGATCCGTCTGTTCGTCTGCAACCTAACACATAAAAAAAAATCATTGACGTAGGTATCCAAACGAAGGAATGGCAGTCTCTTCATTTTAATTTTATCAGTTTCTCTAAATCCTGATACACCGGTAGGTACCTAATCCCGGTAGGACTTAATTGATACCTTGTAAACTGTAATGTCAACCCATTTAACATTCGTTCTGTAAATAAAGTATTTTGTATTTGTATTTCGTATGGTCTAAGAGTACAATCCTCAATCATGGTCTAACAGTATTGGACGCAATTAAAAGATAAAGATTAATTTACATAAATTCTTAATTATTAAGACCTGTTTGTTGTTTACAGTTTTGCAAACATCAAAAAAATCGCGACCTCCTTGCGGCGTAAAGTAGTAAAACCACAATAGACACGAAATTAGAAGAAAAAACACTTTGCTTAACTAATAAGCGCCAGCGCATTCCTCATGGTAATAATACTAATAATTAAAAATGTCTGCGGAGTAATTGACATCAAATATTAGTTCGGTCACGGCAATTAGAGGAGCGGTCAGCCGCCGGCGACCACAGAGGCTGTGAACGTTTGGATGGCTAGAATCCTGATTCACTTTTGTTCGTTTGGACGGCACTTAGGTAGGTATACTCTGTATCTGCCGCACTCAGAGACGTTAATTAAACCTTAATTGTCACTTAAGTAAAATATTGACCCTTATTTTAAGAAGTGCGCTGTGTTTCGTCGAGCAAGTGAGAGTGCCGGAGGTCCAATTGGGGGTTAAAAGTTGGCAGCGCACTTCTGACTCTACTGGTGCGGCAGGTGTCTATGGCGGCAATCGCTTACCACGAGGTGATCCGTCTACTCGTCTGCCACCTATCACATAAAAAAGTCACATTTTGCTAACAGATTTTCAGTTAAATTCCTCTTTGATTGTGTACTACCTACATAAATAAATAAATGTGCCAGATAATCACACCAGTCAACCTGGTCTCAAACTAGGGCAACCCTGTACTATCATATGAGTAGGTACCAAGAAAACTTAGAAAATGTAGTTTTCTAAATTGACTTGACCGGGAAGCGGACTTTCGCGCTTCGGGCGAAGCGCAATCGAGACTGTCATATAAACAAGAAATCGGTATATTTGTGCACTTTAAAGGACAATGGGCCGATTTTCGACGAGTGTGTAATACAAGAGATTTAGGCGGCTGCTGTGAAAAGAGACAATATTGGTTGTCACGGCAATTAGACGTGCGAGTCAGCGTGACGGCGGCGAGGTGGCCGGCATGGCTTCTACGAGGTACAGTCACCCACACTTTGGGTTACTGGACAGCTGTGGTTTCTAGATGGCGCTACCAAATGGTAGTGATCCTGCCTTAACGCCGTAAGGCTCAGACAGCAGACACAATAGAAGATGAATTGTTTTATGCCTTTTAAAAGGTTTTTGGGTCTTTCAACGTTAAGGTAACAATCTATACTTACCTATATTACCGCAGCAGGCAGTTAAGATTGGCCTTTGGGCCTTGTAGCCAAATATCAGTTGATAGATTTTTTTAAATTGAATTAATTTATTAGTTGACGACCCATTTAGCGCAGTGGTCCGGTTGAGACGCAAGAGTCGCGAGTCCGATTGCCGCACAACACAAATGTGTGTTAATGAAACAGATATTTGTCTGGGTCTGGGTGTTTGTGGTAAGTACCTTCGTTGTTTCTGGTTTCCATAGTTACACAAGGGTTGACCTTAGTTTGGGGCCAGGACAATGTATGTGATGTTGTCTCAATCCTATCCTACTACCTACTATTATAAAGGCGAAAGTTTGTAAATATGGATGTATGGATGTTTGTTACTCTTTCACGTAAAAACTACTAAATGGATTTGGATGAAACTTTACCACAATATAGCTTATACTTCAGAATAACACATAGGCTACAATTTTTAAAAATATATTGTGTGGATTGTCCAAAATATGACGGTAAGTGTCAATAATTAACTCCACGCGTACGAAGTCGCGGGCGGCCGCTAGTTTATTAATATTAGCAGAGCGGCATCCCAAGTCTAAGGGGACCACACCTACTGGATATGCTAAAATGTATATTAGCTCCTCAACACACCAAAATAAGTTTAACACAACGTCCTAAGTTTACCCATCATAACGCTAATGTAATTTCGCCTAATGAATGGGCACTTCGCAATCAATTAAGCAATTACGGACAGCGGCGCTTGGGCATTCACGCCGTATCACGCCGGCTAATGACATCATACTGATTTATTTAATAACATTTAGTAGACTCAACATCATTGCTATACCGAAGACTATAATAACACAGTGCTTTTTTAACCGTCTTACTTCTTAAGGATATTGGGATTTAAAAATAGAACAATCATTTTTCTAAACAAAAGAAACTCACCTTTCGATACAATAGTGATAAACTTTTTTTTTTATGTGATAGGTAGCAGACGAGCAGGCGGATCACCTGATGGTAAGCAATTGCCGCCGCTCATGGACACTTGCAACACCAGTGGAGTTACAAGTGCGCTGCCAACCTTTTATCCCCTTCCCCCCCGGGTGGGCCTCCGGTACCCTCACTCACTCAGCGAAACACAGCACAGGGCCTGCTTCACGCCGGTTTTCTGTGAGGCAGTGGTATCACTCCGGTCGAGCCGGCCCATTCATGCCGAAGCGTGGCTTTCCCACAGTTGAAACTGATTCATTAAGTTTGTATGAGGAAGCATTTTTTAGTTTAGTCCCTATTTTGTTTTATCAGTACCTATGTCTTTACAAGGCTTATAGGTAAACCGAAAACACGAAACGCTTGCGCGATGTAATTGGACACAGCGCCATCTATTGGTTCATTTCTGAATTACGGTCCCGAAGCGAAGTGAGGGCGGGCCACTAGTACAATATAAAACTACACGGGCATCAAAGGTAAGAAGGTAAGACTGCTGCTGAGAGCCTTAATACTGTTAACTAAAAGAAGCTTGACTAAAAGATGCTTGGTTATTCGAACTCGACTAATGGCTCCTGTTTATAAAATAGTATGCTCAAGACGAGATGCCACCACAACAAAGGAAAGTTTATATCTGCTATTTTTTGTTTTATCATTTTTCTATAGAAAATTCCTGCATTGCAACTTCCCTCCATCTCATCCATACCTTAATAATATTTACCTAATATTTACTACGGTAAACGTAGTGTTGGACGCCCTGCTACAAGATGGGATGACGACATTCGAAGGCTGGCTGGAGTGAGCTGGATGAGAGTGGCCGAAAATCGGGAGCGGTGGCGTGCATTGGGGGAGACCTATGTGCAGCAGTGGACGAGCGTGGGTTGCTGATGATGATGATGAATATTTACTAGACTGCAAAACAGGCTTAAGTCCAATTGCGCGTGTCAGGTTTAAACATTTTAAACTAGAATTTATTCGTTAACACGGTAAGTAAGTAATATATTTTTTAAATAATTGTCTTACGTCCTTTCGAGTTAGCGCTTAACCCGGGGTATTAAATTAGTTTACTATAACGAATATAGCTATCACGGAATTAATGCGATTCGCTTAACTTCGACCAACAATAGATGGCGCTCAGTTTTTAAAGATTACATCGCGCTAGTGATTTTGTGATTTTGATTTACATAAGTCTTGAAATTGACTATGCGATTAACCTTTACAAATAGTAGGTATAAACAAATTAGCGTCAGCCAACAAACATTGCGCAAGCGCGTATCAAATGAATTGCAAAAATTCCCGCCTAAAGACCGTGAAACAGTTTCCGCGCAACTTTTTGCGCAACGCCAACATGGCGCCCGCGAACCGCCATTTTGAGTTTGAAATTTTAATTGGAACGATAAAGGGCTAGTTCGCGGAACGAGCAAGGTTTGGCAACAAAAAGTTTTTATCTCGTCGATTAAGATTCCGTGGTTGTATCATACAAATGAAGTGTTTTTGCGCGACCACGCCTGCGGTGAGAGGACACTTGGCCCACCAAGATGGCCGGGCGATAGGAGCGCATTTTAAACAGTTCAAGAAACTCATGAATGGGTCTTTCTTTGTTAAAAATGGCAATGATACACTCTACTACAACATATTTACTAAAATTGCAGAACTAACATCACGCTTTGCTTCTACCACGGTTTGAGCGCCGGTTGAGACGCAAGGGTCGCGGGTTCGATTCCCGCATCAAGACAAATGTTTGTTGATGGAACAGATATTTGTCTTGGGTCTGGGTGTTTGAAGTTCCTTCGTTGTTTCTGGTTTCCATAGTACAAGGGAAAACCTTAGTTTGGGACCAGGACAATGTATGTGATGTTGTCTCAATTTATTTATTATTTATTCTACCAGCTTTAATATAATATCCTAGTTGCTTGTTCATTTCTTATTCAAATGACAAGTAGGTTTAGGTACATAAGTAGTATAGAGTAAGCTCTAATTTTGAATGTGTTTTCAGTGACAGAACTCAGCAGATCCAGTTGCGGAAAAGTCTTCATTTATTAAAGTGGCATTAAAGTTCTGAGGTTTCATATTACATAATTTTTTGTACGACCGGACGTCTCTCACTCACGTTCCACCTCATACAAAACACGCCAAATATAGTTAAGACAAAAACGAACGGTAATGATATATGCCAGACAACTCAAAAGTATCAGTAACACATTCCCCGAATACCAGAGTACACCTGCGGCCGATTAACACTAATGTCAAAATAGAATCGACCACAAAATATTTCCTTCCAGACCAAATTAACCGCCAACATAACTTTACGGCACTGTACACCCAACTTCATTCCTTTCCTACTCTATCTTTTAGCCTATAAAGTACATTTTTGTTTGCAGGAATAGTGTCACAAAGCCAAATGTGTCGTCGTTTCTTCCAGTGGAACTTAATTGCTAGTGAAGTACAAGCACATGCGGCGAAACCTCTACAGAAACGATATAATTAAGGGATAGCTTGCAAAGGATGAAATCACTACAGAAGGGTTGAATAGGCAAAGATTCCTAAAGGTAGCTAGATTCCTAAAGATACATAGGTAGCTCCAGCCAGCGTACGACATGGACCGTACCAGCGAATGATTTTTATTCCATTGACAAAAAAAGATTTTCAAACATAGCTCGCGTTTGTGATCACCAATTTGCATTAGGCATGCGTGGGGATTCATTCTAATCCCATCATTGTAGTGATACCTTAATTTCTATGATGGAGGCCTTTGCCCTATACAGCAGCATTTATAGGCTATAGGCTGTAGGCTGAGGCTGACAAATAAAGGCTCTCTCATCTTAGCGTACCTAAGTATTTAATTACCAGATGCCTTCAAAGCTGTCACTTTTGTAGCTCTGGGCATGCTTAGACCATAATTCAAGGAGTTTGGCAATTACAATGGATGTTGGTTACACGGTTCAGAAACCTTGCAGTGGGTACTTGCACTACATTCGGTATTCTCAGGATGTTTTCCCTTACCTTTAAAAATAGAGGTGCAAGCTCTGATTGAACTAGGCCCACTCCACTCCTTTTCCACTGTGCTACCATTGAAATTTCTCTCAGTACGGTAACATCTGCAAGCCAAAAAAGACTAAGAGAAACGTACTCCTATGTTTCTATTGAGCTATCTACTCACTGTTCCTATGATTCGGTATCAGATATCCTGCCTCGAGAAGCTAATGGTATAATTATGGAAATCACCTACGTGTGTGTCTAATTGCTGATATATGTCGTTTGCTGGATATCTCGTGAAGAGAAAAAAGTATTAGCATACAGTTTTTAGAGTCAGTAGCTCGATATTTGTAGTTTCAATGGCGGAGTTCTGCGAAACTGCCATCTGTAGAACCGTCATCAGAATTGAGCCAGTGTTCAATTAGTACTCGCAAAAAAAACATTTTGAAATAGCGTTAAAATAAGTGATTAGAGTAAGCGTACTTTGAGTACTAAAGAGACGGCTTTGGATGCAACCAGGAATAATACTTCATTTTTAATGTTTATATGAACCTTCTCCCTTCCCATCTCTCATCTCTGGCCGCCTGCATTTCTACATTGGCCCCTAGCAGACCTTCCAATTTTACTCTTATTCTTCTCGCAATTTTAACAAAAAAAACTTGCTTTTTAATTCAAATAAAAATTAAAAGATTCAATGATTGGCGTATGAGGTTGAAAAACACTTTCTCCACTCTCAACGATTTTTTCTCCACTTTTAATCCCTTTATCTCCTTCTCTCTTCTTTCTGTCTTTTGATTCTTCTTGACGTCCTATAAATGTCCCTCTCTTGTCTACTTTGCTAAGCCTGTAAAAGCACTTATGGAAATTGTATGCTTTCTTTTTTTCCTCATTTCGAGAAAAATATTTGACGCACTGAAACTGTTACAATTAACATTTCAGTTTAGAAACCAGAGGTATGTACAATCGGCGTTCTTGACATGCCTTCCTACTGGTTATCCCTCAATACTGTGGTTGTAATACTGATAATATTAACTGCGATTTATGTTGTAACAGGTAAGTGGTATATTATACTAATGATGGAAGATTATCTTGTTTTCACTAGTGTTAGTCCTCATTGGACATTGTAGATGGAATCAGTCAGAATATCCGGTATTAAATGGAGTAAAAAGTTGCAATAAGTATTTTTATCCGTCGACACTTTGGAGTAGTACTTAGAGGGCTTACAATGAAAATTGACCGTAATGAAGGAGAAATCTGTCGTATTTTAAATAAATAAATTTCTTACTCAAATATTCTTCTTCTTAAATATTGACTGTAGGTACTAGGTAGCCTAAGCATTTGTGTTACAGATATCAGACAACAACAGAGGAAACACAAATATAAACAATAGAGAAGAAACATTTAAACAAAAGAGATGCACGATTCTTGTGAAAAAGAGAAGGATAGTGGTTTAATCGTGAATTCCGTTTCTTTTTAGGCCTTCACCTCATTATGGTACATACTACTAGACCCCCGATTATGTAACAAAATTCAATTAACGTCGTAAAGCCCAGACAGCAGACACAATGGAAAATCAACTGTTTTATGCCTTTTAAAAGGCTTTTGGGTCTTAGAACGTTATGAAATAGTTCTGGCTGAATCACTTGACCACAATTACACTTGATGAAAAGTGACGATGAGGCCCGTGACAATTTATAATATTACCTAATAAAAATTATAGGTATGTACCTTAGTCATGTTTTCTCTTGACTTATACCTCTATTATAGAAGCTTATATAAATTTGAGAGAAATTAATAATTATATTAGATGTTCTATTAGAAAGCTGGTATGAAAATTCTAACCTTAGTAGTTAGATGAAGAGATATCACCAAGTTTTTCCATTCAGCTATCAACTTCTGATCATGGTAATGAGCACAGACTTTTTATGGCAATGGAAACTAATACCACAGCTAATGTAACCAGGAAAACGTCAATTAGCGGCCGTTTTGCCGCTCGGCTTTTTGTCTCTGGAAAAAATCTATGATTTATGGCCGTCCGTAACGTGAGACTCATTAGAGGTTTACAAATTGTCTTTGCTATAACGGTTACGCAGAGACAAGATTGCAAATCAGAAGGCGAAGGAAATGTATGGGTGTCAAATATGTCTATTAACACAAGTTAATTAATAAAGAAACATTAATCTATCTATGTGCGTTTCTCGAGGAATTTTCTTCCGCGAACCTCAGTTTTGTGGAAATAGTTTAGCTGCGGCAGTATTTCCTGATGGCTTTGACTTAGGGACATTCAAGAGAAGAGCGTCCTCCTTCTTAAAAGGCCGGCAACGCATCAGCGACCTCTCTGATCTCGCAGATGTTCGTAGGCAGCGGTGATTACTTACCAGCAGGTGACCCGCTTGCTCGTTTCCCGCCTCTAGTATAAAATAATCTACTCGGCAGTGTAGGTGGCTGTTGGTGTTGGTCGCACTAAGCGATGGATGCGTTTGGAGTCCCAGGTATGATGCCCAATTCGGGCCAGAAGTTAAACTTTCATTACGAGGCGGTTTTGTTATAAGCCACATACAAGTTGCATCTAAAATCTTGCTTCGAAGCTTGAGGTTCGCTGCAGAATTTGCTTAGTCTAATAATGACTGGCCGGATGGCGCATTTGGTATTGACCCTGCCTCATACGCCAAAGGTCGTGGGTTCGATCCGCACCCTGGACAAACATTCGTGTGCTGAACACTTGTCTAGTAGGTAACCAGTAGGAACCTTAGCCAAGTAAGTACGTCCAGAATCTGTTTATAAACACACAGTTGTCATCTAAAATTAAAATAAGGTAAATTTTAGAAACAGCAATAAACTTTACAAAAGCGAAATACTTGTGTGATACAATCGACACCCCACCCCATCTATTGGTACAATGTGATAATAAAGTCCCGAAACGCTAGGGGTGGGCCAATAGCAACTTCTATAAACAACGACAAGGCTTACCTATATGTAAACCGAAAACACGAAACGCTTGCGCGATGTAATTGAACACAGCGCCATCTATTGGTTCATTTCGGAATTACGGTCCCGAAGCGAAGTGAGGGCGGGCCACTAGTATAATATTAAGGCGGATAATCCAAGATGCGTCCTCAAGGATATCTTCAGGGTGTGAACATCTTCTATGAATCATTCTGCCAATTTCGATACAAAATGAATGAAATGGGAGTTGAACAAAATTTCAACGAATTTTCAAAAGTCGTAGAACAAATTTTGTTTAGAATTATTGGTAGAAGACGAAAAGTTAAAGGGATGTAAATATCCACAGATACACCCTGTATACGACTTCTCCCAATTTGATTTATGATCATTAATTTTTAACCCGTAAGATATCACTTCTTCATATGGCATTGCTGATGCTTTTATGCGTTTTGTCATTATGGTCGGTTTAAAATGCTGCCGTATTCTTATTTATAGTTTAACTTTTTCTGCGTATTAATTTTACTCCTTTATTTTCATCTTAAAGTATGTAGGTAGTATGCATACTTTTTAGGTCGTTAACATAATATATATTTATAACACGATAGTATTAAGACAATAAAGTCAATTAAGAGTATGACAATAAAATTTATTGATAGGTAAGAAAGAATGCATATCCCATCTGATAAACCCTTCGATGAATTTTTAAGTGCATTATTTATTGCAAATAATTGATATACCAAAAATAAAAATATTAATACTTCAGTCTATAAGTATGTAATGTTAACAGAATTTGCCCAGTATTAGCAACATTATTTATTTTTTATTATAAATACAAACTGGTACGATAAGAAAAAAATAAAAATACTACCTACTATGAGTAGGTAACTATGTTTCAATTACCCATTCTGAAAATTTTATCAAGACTTTTAAAAAAATGCATTAAAAATATCGTTCAGAATTAGTTGCTAGAAAACGTGGTCAAAGGGATGTAAATGATCACAGATATAGTCCGAGGCAAGAAAATGTAGTTATGACCTTGAGTGCGCAGAAACCAATTTTGATAGAAAGTCTTCTTTTTTACAAGTGCGCAAAATAACGGTCATCGCTATACTTTCGTGCCTCCAGCTATACCCCCTACAAACAACGATCAATTTCGAAAATCGACGCCAAAAACTGCACTACATTTGTTATTGTTTTACATATTATCTACTAAATAATATATAATATTGCAACTACATTGTGTATCATTAACAAGAAACAAAAAAAACACCATTTAGCAAGCTCGCAAGATCCTCCAAACCGCATAACGTTCCCGCTAATTACCCACTTCCTGCTTTGCCGGCCCAAATATGTCCTAAATCATAACTTGGAATGCCACAAATGCTTTTGCGTCCATTTACCATATTTGGACCCTTGGGCGCATTCCTCATCATTTGTAGGACGGGCTAATTTCTTGGCTGGTTCGGGTACACGTGGCCTTGTAGGGACAAAAAATATAAGGCTAATTAATGTTTCGAGAAATTGTGATTTTGAAAGAATATTTGTATTTGTTAGTAATGTTCATTAGACTGGAAATGGCGTATTTGGTAGTGATGCTTGCCTTATACGCCAAATGTCGTAGGTTCGATCGTAACCCTGGACTAACAATCGTGTGATGATGTTTTGTGATTGTTCAGTGTCTGAGTGTAATGTTTATTTTAGTACTATATTTTGTTAATCCTCTGTTGTCTGATATCTTATTAAAAGCTAGTACTTGGACTTCGAGTCAGTTCTAACTTCACAGTTGGAGTCAGCTCAATGATTGTGATGTGTGAATGAGAAATCACATGTGAATCATCACATGTCATTTTACTGATTATATTCCTTCACTAACTAAAATTATTGTTTGTTTAATTTCAATGACTCCCCCTCAAAGAGCTGCTGATAGTGGCTATATCCAACTGCTTTGGAACTGGTTGTCCACGGTCACTGTATCTGCTAAAAAGTAAAGTATCAGCCTATACCTACTGTTCCTCTGCAGGGCAAAGCCCTCCATCATAGAAATAAAATCATCGCAACGGCTATGGTGAGATTAGCCTTAGTCACCACGCTTGCAAGCAAGCTACTTATGTTCGAAAAAATCGAAACATACTTTTTACGGAACTACTTAATGTTTGATTATTATCTGATCATAATTAAAAAAAAACTTCTGCTACTTAACATTCATACTTCAAATACCTAAGTGAACACAGGAATTAATTAAATTCGATGCGCTTTTATTTAAAGGACTTGATTACATTTCTTTCATTTATTTCATTTATTTGTACTAATTGGACTAATAGGTTTTTAGATTTTCGCGTTGCATTATAGCTATAAAATATTAAAACGGCAATTAACGTGACATTTATTATTATAGACGGGAATTAACGCGACGTATAATAATAATAGTTATAATGCAACGCGAAAATTTAAAGAACTATTTTAACGTGACGTTTATTGTTAAGTAGGTACATTGTTTGCACTTACTGCTTGATATTTCGAATTTCGAATTCAAATCTGGTAATTTTATTGTAGCGAATGGCGCACGGCCCATACCCTTCGAAAGGAAATCGAAGTGGGTATATACTTTCTATAATAATATATTTATTATACTCGTAAAAGCAATAACAGAAACTTTCACAGGCACATCCCCGTTTCGCACATTAAATCTCAATAAATCTACCCGTAATGTTAGAACCAATGGAGCGTTCATAATTAATAATATTGTATTTATATCACATCTTCCTTCCATTTAATACGGTAAACCAAACACCAGTCAATCCCAGACGATTACCAACTTACCCTTACACCTAATAATACATAAACTCACCCTAATGTAACAGAAAATAAGCGTCAATTTGAGTGCAAATATAATAGGGGAACGTTTACTATTTTTCTTCTCACCCCACATAATTAACTGTCTTCCCTTCCGAATACTAAATACCTATTTAGTACCACTATCTATGTCTGTAAAGGACGGCAATACATTCCTTTTAAAGTGTGAAAGAGATAGAAAGATTGGGGTAATACGGAGCCCCGGCGTAGATGTTAGGGTGGCTTCAGACGTGTCTCCCCAATATTTGGCTATTTTGGTAGTGAAACCGAGTGTGAATTGATAGGGGGTATTTTTAAGTCGAGTGTTTAGTCGAAGGGTTTTAATGGTGGCCTCTTTAAGGTGATGTATCGATTGCATTAGTCTTTGTTTTTTGAGCGAGGATAATGTGGTTGATACATTTGAACAAATGATCCGATTTTTTGGTCGCATTTTTTAAATTAACTTGTGTTAGAAATATTGACTTGGTAGGCATTTTTTAAATCACCTTGTGTTAGAAATATTGTGTCGGTCGCATTTTTTTAATTACTTACCCTATATATACTTTACATTACTTTTTACCCTGTGTTAAAATATTATGTATGGTTGCATTTTTAAATTTACTTGTTTTAAAAATATTTATCCCGATATCAAAGAGCTCACGATAAGTCATAAAATCCGTAAAAAGACAGTTAAAGGCTGATATGTTATAATGCTTATAATATTAGACATTCATAAACGTTCTGTATGGACTTAAATTGAATAAATAAAATTTCATTTCATTTCAATGACTGTCTTAGAAAGAGTGAGTGAGCAGTGATTTGAATAACAAAATTTACACACAACTATTTTCTAATAAGACATTTTCAGACTCAGTCGGGATAATGGACATACGTGGTTTTGTACACCCGTGCCAGAACGGGCGTAAAGTAATTTTTCTGCGTCTGATCCCTCCTCACTCTGGTGTACTATTAAGTATTCTGTGCTCTGGTGTTCCAACAAAATATCAGAGAAAAGGTAACAGAAATTAAAAATTACAATATTTACACACACGCTCTTTAATAAGTCTTGCGTAGCTCTACTTTGAAATTGACCTCCGCAAAATGAAAATGTTACTTTATAAAAGTTACTACGTACACACTTTTTAACTCTAATTTGCGTAATGAAGAACATGACAAAGCTCATTCATAATAAGTTTTACTTGGAATTAATTAACACGATACACCCGCATGAAATAAACTGACAACCACTGTATGATAAATATCGCTTAGGTGTTGATTTATTCAAGACGCGTGTAATATCCCGAGTAGACATTCTCTTCTAAGAATGGATTAACCGATTATGAACAGAACTTGAGCGTTACTAAATACTTACAATTTGTATAAAACAGCTTTAACCGTTCAATTATAACCTAAAAACACTATAGCCCATGCTTTTATATAAATTTGTATATTTTTTTTTTCTGTAAAAACAAAAGTAAAATCTAGAAAATAAAATATTAGTTGAAATGTTAGGCAGAAAAACAGAAAAAAACTCACAACGCTGTAGTTAAAACGTTTTATAACCCGTATGCTCTATGCACGTATAGAATGTGATGTCTAAATATTACGAACTCCGCGTTTACACCACGAGGTAAGAAGATCCTATCAAAACACGACGATAAATCATTGTCTAAAGCGACCGTTGAGGCAATAGAGCGCAACAAATCCTCCTAAATCATGATAATAAATAATTACCACTGTCGCAAATCAGCAGGCACTAATTTGAAACGGATCTCAGCCGAAACTCGGCCCGGCACTAATCTCTCAAAGGGCCAACTCGACTCAAAAGGATTTAACAAGCGGCATTCACCGCTGCTCATTATATTTTTATACTTTATACCTCAGTGGCGGACATAAACTGCACGATCAAAACGCGCGAACCCCTACAAAAGGTAATTATGTTTTGATTCCTACAAAAAAAAATCGAGTATCACAAAGGAGACTAACGAGATAAGAGCGTGCTAAATCGCTCTCCCCTCGGCCCCCTCTCGGATCAATTCGGGAGAGAACGGTCGATTGGCTGAGCGGGATAGCTTCATTCTCAGGGCGGGGCTTCGCTAGACCACGCCCAAAAACCGGCACCAGGGTCCCCTACGCTCTACAACCGCCAGTCAACCTCCGACTGCGCTCGCATGCGTACACGATCTCCGATCGCGGCAAGTGAACTGTGCTAATGGAACTAAGCGTTCAATGTTAAAGAAACCAAGTTGCGAGGACAAAGAAGTGACAAATATGGCGATACAGAGCGTGTCGAGGTACCCCAGCAGTCCGGCAGAAGCTACAGAACCACCGAAGGCGTCCAGAATCAGTTTCAGTGTAGCTTCGATCCTGGCAGACACGAAGGCGAATCAAGTGGATGAGACAGCGGAGATGATCAGACATCACAGAACGATACCGGAATCTCCCTTGAGGCAGTCACCTTCGGCTCAGCCTGAGCTTCCTGGCGAATCCCCGAGAGCGTCATCTCAAACGCCTCCTTTGAATCTGAATGCGTCGGCGACGGTTACCTCATCAGATGATGAATATGAAGATTCGGTCAATCAAGAAGATTCGATAGTGGATGTGGAAGACCTACAGATGCAGAATGGAGCTCAGAGTGAAGATGAAGAGAGATCTGCGACGGACAAGGGAAGATTGGTCAGGCCGACTCCTTTCAGTGCGCTGGCGGCGGCGGCGGTAGCCTACCACGGGCTGGGGTGGCCAGGACCTCCGTCGGTGGTGCCCTCCTTCGGACCTCTTTTCCAGTCGCATTTCCCTGTAGGACACTTAACAGGTCAGTGGAATTTGTCATCATTACTGTATCTTTGAAATGTCTACTGCTTTTATTTTGTATGAAACTTTTTTTCAGTTTTATCGTTTTGAAAAGTTTTCCTTAGAGCTTTTACGTTGGTAGTTGATTTGGAAAGATTAGATGTAGATAAACGCTGACGGAACCACCTATTGCTTTATTATCGCTTATAAAATCACCATTTTGGTTCACTTGTGCTTATTTATGTTTATTTTCTTAATTGATCAACACACTGATTTTACTACATAACTGGACATGCTTAAATTTAGTTTCATTAGATATCTGGTGATTGACGAGAATTACTTGTGCTACCATCGATAGGTAATGATTGTAAGGCATAGCTTTTTGACTATTTTACTATACTTTTCTTTTTTCGATTTATTGAGAATTTTATTAATTCTTGTAGTTTACTGGTTTATTTTCTAAGATAATTTTCTTTGTATGTACTTCTGAGCTGTAAGGTAACTAGGTATTATTATTTGCACTTAATTTTATTATTTAGAAAAACGGTTTATGGATTTTGTAATATTTATTTAATTTTAAATGCTTTCAAATCAGGAAATAAAAGCGTACCAATATCACGATCTATCGGATCGCAGTGTCTATTTTCAGTATCATTTACCCATTAATTTGATACATCGATACAAATATTATAATAATAATTAACATTATTATTCATGTTCTAATGCAAAACTAATTTAAAGCGGGCTTAAACCGCTATCATATCCACTTAAGTAGTTAATTATAATTGCGAATTTTTGTGTTTTCGTAACTATGATTATTAATTAACAATTAATAATAACAAAACTATGCATTCCACAGAATACTTAATTATATTAAATTAATTATAGAAATGACCGCGTGTTTTTGGGAATTCCAAATTATGTAGTGCAGAATTAATTGCAATCTACAAATTAAGGAAAATAATGAAGTACCGTTTTATATCTCACATCGGGTTTTATTCGTTGCATTGTTTATTAATACTTTTCGGCGGAATACCTGATCCTATTTATTATTAGGAATAATTATAATTATTGGCTTTTTCCTTGACAATGTGGTTTGAATGTGGTCATTCTGTGTTAGCGTCGTTATCCAATCAAAAAGTCGTATGGCATGTACATGGCAATTTGAACCATCTTCCGACGTTTAGGAATTTAAAAAAGTACTTAGGTAGATTAAGAATTAAATTTTGTATTTGTTATTTTTTGAAAACGTGGTTTTAGTTTTAAGCGGCAATAAGACATTTGGAATTTTTGAAAGGCGCTTTTTTATGTATATCTAATTTGATTCATCCTACCGATTCATCGTCAAAGGTATTTGAATTGATTTCTATTCTAACTGCTCCTAAAAACTGTAATATACGACCGTACGCCGTGCCACTCGTAAATTTCATAGTGACCATTATAAACTGATCTCTGAGAACTTAAAATTACTTTATCTAAGATTATCATCTCAAAAAGTTTACGGCGATAAAATTAACGGTCACTAGTGGCTACTGGTAGTCAGCCATTACGTTTACCTAATTACCATTAAATTAATTGTAAAAAAGTGGCGAATGATTGTTTTTTATTAGCTCTTTAGCTTTGCTCCTTGATAGCCCGACTATCTTATACAGTTTACGACTTATTTATAACTACGTACGTTGTAGGTAAGCAGTCTGCGGTTATTAGATACCCATACCCAAAATCGGTGTTTTCTCCAAATACTTACCTAAAAATCAAACAAATTTTATTAATTAAACTTATTAAATGAAAATTACTAATATTATTTTTTGTTACGTGTACGGATGAGTCATGCATGATACAATTTGTCCTATTAATTAAATTCTCATTAATAACTGTGACCTTTAATTAAATTCCACTGGTTAACATTAGTTTACAATTGTTTGTGGGATTTAAATTGCGAGGTGGTAACCGTTTTAATTGGATCTTCATTAGATGCATATTATTGTTAATTCATTTTTGCATTAACGACTTTACCAATATAGGAGATACCTATATAGTTACCTTTTGATCGCTGCTTGTTACCTCAGTAGGTAAATAAACAAGTTCCTTCAAATGATGCCAAAAAAAATTATCAATAATCTTGTCGATTAAGCCGAATCAAATCAAAGTAGCGATGACTTGACTTCTAGATGGAGGCCTTTGTCCTGCAGTGGGACACTATATAGGCTGATACTTTACTTTTTTCTTTTATTACCTACCTATATAATAATATCGAAAGCGTGGTATCTCGAATCTTATTAGAAAATATTAATGAAATAATTCTAAGTAAATAATTAGGTTCGTGTCTAATGGATCAAAAATTAAATTAATAAATCTTAAATACATCACAAGTACAAATAAAGCAAAAGATATTTACAAATAACTTAATAAAATAGATATCATCGGTACTCGTCATCAAGTCTGGTGATATTGTACGTAAGCTTTATGAGAGAAATTAAATTAATATACCTATTGTATTATTATTATTTAAAAGCCAATAAAAAGATAAACGCCTATGAAAGTAATAAAAAGTGTATACTCGCCTTAAATCTACAATTTCTTAAGCATTAACGAGTCTCACTAAATGATCCTATTAAAATACTCTTAAACAAAAGCTTATTTATAAATTAATGTCACAACAGAAAATGTTATTTAATCTTAATAAATAAAATTAATTAGTTTATTATTTCTACTAATTATTAAATAAATTATTTTTCAATTACTATATTTTAGAAGTTAATTATTAATATTCCGCTAATTAGCGTCCAGATATTGTGTTTTAGATATTATTAACAACAATATGCAGCATAATTAAATTTATTGTTGCAGGATATCCTAAATTAGTTTTAGCGCTAATTAATTCAGTTATTTGCGAAAATAACATTAATATCCTGTTAGATCGTTATAGGTAAATCACCTATATTTCAATAAAATTAATCGTTTTATTTATGAAGAGAAATCGCTCCGACATCAAAACTAATTACGCATTATCTATGTACAAATAAAATCTGATAAATGAACCAATTTTAAAGTTACGCCAATCGTGAAGTCTAAAACAAGGCCACAGTCGAGTTCGAAAATATGTATTCGCTTTAGGACCTTGTCACAGTACCTACATATGTATAAGAAAACGACTTCCACTTTCTTATAAATATGTATTGTGACAAGGTCCTAAAGTGTATACATATTTTTGAACTCGAGTGTACATAGTAAAAATAATATATAAACATTTTTTTTTTGCAAAATCATTAGCTCTACTAGTCCTATAATACCTAACCTATTTAAACTTAGTATGAATTCTATACAAGAAGTTTAGTAATTTAAAGTTCGTTTTCGGGAACCAAACCTGGAACTAGGAGGCCGTAGCCACTGCGCCATTAGGTACAGTCAATGATTTCTTGGTTGTTGTTTCGTATACGTCAGCGATACGTCTAGCTACTACCCTCCTCCCTCTTTTAGTGCTAAAATGGCACTTGTGTGCTGGACATAAGAACGGTCCAAAGCTCCTCATGTTGCCGTGGTAGGTCCAATCCAGTACAGTCAGGTGCACTAATAAGTATACAATCTCATTAAAATATAAACCTTATTGTCCCGATATAAGAGTCGAAGTGTTTACACTTTATTACAGGCGACTGTGCACTATCTGTTGGTGTGACTTGTTTTATATAAGAAAATTTGAAGAATGGGTACAACATTCCAATTGGAGAAAAATAAATCTAATAAGAGCTTTCTTTGTCGGTGGAAAACCTTTGTCAGAGATTAGGTATTCGTTTTTTCCTTGTATTATTGCACAAAAAAAAACAATAAACAAGCTTAATGCCAAGAAGCATTCTCTACCAATCAACTTCTGGGTTTTATTTTGATTCAGTCATAGTCAAAGACATTTTTGTTGATTAAACAGATATTTATGTTGGATCTGGGTGTTTGTGGTTCCGTCGTTGTTTCTGGTGTCCATAGCACAAGAGAAAACCTTAGTTTGGGACATAGTCAAAGACATTTTTGTTGATTAAACAGATATTTATGTTGGATCTGGGTGTTTGTGGTTCCGTCGTTGTTTCTGGTGTCCATAGCACAAGAGAAAACCTTAGTTTGGGACCAGGTCAATACGAGTATATGTGATGTTGTATCAATTTATTATTATAATTTACCTATAGTCATTTGAACCACCCCCACCAAGTCCCAAAACATAGAAATCCCTGTAACAAGCTTGTTGCAAATATCCCTCGTCTGAATGTCGAAGTAGGAGTGAATAAAGGCTCAAATGCAACATAAATAGAGGATCAGACGAGATGCGAAGACAAAGAGGACACGACCCGGGATCAATGGGACCTACTTTGAATAAGCTTTGATGTTTCGACTTTTAGGAATCAATTTACTGAAGTACGATATCATATTTTACTGTATTTTCTATCAAAAGTCGTCTGGAAGAATCGTTCTATTGTACTGCCTGTTGTTATTGTATCATACGTACCTACATACATTTTGCTTCTGAGAAACGAATAGCTACTATCATCATATCATATCTCAGCTTACTACTTATTTAGAAAATTAAAACAATTTAAAAAAATAAAATGAAATAAATGGAGTTGATAAAACGAAAAACTATTCAAAACATATATTAGATATATGTTGAGTTGAAAACACACCTATCACATAAAAATATATTAGCTACGTGATATTAAATCGTGGTCTGTTTTTCCCGACCACTATAATTCACCAATCCAAAAAAATCCAAAAGATGACCACATACATATTTAAGGCAGACATATTACTCGTATAGGAAAACGTTGTATCCTAGACCTCATCGTCACTTTCCATCAGCTGCGATTGTGGTCAAACTGGCCTATATAAAAAAAAAACTTAAATCGGTATCTAAGCAGTATTTGCAAACAATAAAAAAGCTATATAAATAAAAAAGGTGGAATAGCGGATCAGGCGCAAACAATGCGCGCACGAGTGGGATCAATGGCGGACAAACGCCCGCCTTTGCATAAGTAGGTTTGCGGATCAACTTTGCGTCTTTTTGATCCTGGATGTAGAGAGTTCAGAGAATATAATGTACATAAAAGTGGGGCAGAGTAGGGACCCTTGATCAAGGCCTTTTCGAAGATTTGACTGGCCAGTTAACGCATTTGGTAGTGACCCTGACTCATCCTGAGAAATCCTGACAATTTCGTGGGTGCAACCGGACATTCTTCAATTTAGGGTGGTTTTAGATTTGCGTTTCATACGCGCGTATAAACTCGTTTTTTTAGATGCGCGTGTAGGCGCGTATAGACGCGGATTTCGCTTCGTTGACGCGCTTCCGACTTATTTGTGAAAAAGTAAGTATAAAATGTCAAATTGGAACTGTCAGATCGTTTACTATTTAGTGTTCATTTTAATAAAGCACCTATGGGTAACATTAGGAAACTAACTATGAAATAGTACCTACGAGGTTACATTGCATGCGCCAGAGACATTACGCTAGAGATTAGTCCAGTGGCTACACGCTTATTCAATTACCCAATGCTAATAGTCAGATAAATCTACTGTTATGTAGGGATGTGACATACTACAGGACTTTTCTTTTATTTATTTGATAAAGTCTTAACCGCCTAATGGTTAGCAACATTTGATTGACCTTTAAACGTTTTTGATAAAAAAAAACATTGACCACAAAGTAAACTCGAAACAGAAAAAAGTAAGTTTATTTTTATAGTTTATTATTAATTTTGGTTATTGTAAACTCACCACCATTGATTTTGTGAAAAGGTCTGCAAAAAAATCGAACAATAAGTAGAGCTATCGTTATTTAAAAAAAAATGAACTGAGGATTTGTAGCGAATTTACAAACCTTACCCGCCTGTGACTCTAATTTCATATTTTAATGCATGTGGTGAGTTTACTTTGTGGTCAATGTGTACAAAAACCCGTAAAGATGAAAAATGCAAATTTTTATTTCACATCTCACTCAGCTTCTATCATTACAATGACCCAATACAATAGAACAGAGCAGTTACAATTTAAAAATAAATGTTGATGACTGTGAATCGATTGCCTTTGAATAATTTTTACTTTTTTTATCGATTATAGGTAGGGTCCACATTACAATATGCCGTGGCAAACTACCTTAATTTTTATTTAATGTTTATTTTGTTGGTTGTCCTCATAAATAAAAATATAAATCCTGTTCCAAATTATTTGATGTAATATTACTATTAATATTTTAAGTAATCAATGCTTACATTACGCCATTTTTATTTTACACTAGGTCGCTTTCCTTATAAAGAGAGTTGATTAATGTTATTAGGCGCTGTCAAAACTGTTACTCCTTAATTACTATTTAGTAATCAATGCTGATTCACTTACATTGCGGAATTTTAACAGGCAATTCATATATGTTTACTTAAGTCACTTTCCTAATATGGTAATGATAAATGGTTATTAATTATTATTACTTAAATAATTTAGAACTAAACCAAACACGTATATTTTATAATTGCAACTAGTATTTTGGTATTTTATTTCATGGATAAATTATATACAAGCATTTAACCCCAATACGGTTACAACTTGTTAGATTAAAGTTTAATTTAATTTAATGATTTTAGAACGCTCAGTTTTTTGTATCTATATATTAGTACTTAATGAGAACATAATTAAAAGGTATTCTTAATGGACTGGAATGGAATGGAACATAATTAAAAGGTATTCAAACAGACCAGAATAATATTCTAAGTACATTATTTTAGCTACAATAATATTACGGACTTTTCCGTTTAACTAGCGAACTATCATTTCAATTTTGTAATCATTAAACAGTTACTAATTAAGAGCAAGCTTCAATACGATGGGATCGGCCTAATTGCGATCAAAATGGCGACTCCTGCGTCTGCGCAAGCACGCCAAACGCTGTGGAGACATGCGATCAAACAACCGGACACGGACAAAGGCTTTGTCTGTTCACTATTACTTATACTTATCCCACTAATACTATAAACGTGAAAGTTTTTAGTATGGATGTTGCTCCTGTCTCCTTTCTTTCTTTCAATAACTACCGACGAGTAAAGTAGCAAGTATACATTTGCCTAACTGCGGCAAATATGCTTGAGCCTGGGTCACTGTCAGTGCGACATCCGGCCAGGAAAATAAAAATAAGAGCCAGTATTATTGAAAAGTTCATATTGGGGATTAAAAGTCATTCGTGTGTCGCCATGATGTGGTTATCTTTAATTATAAGTGCAGTTAGATTATTAATTCTATGATAATTATTTGTATGTATGCTGTACTTATGTTGATAATCCAATAAACAAATAAATAAACAAAAGCTGTTGTTTCCAAGTTTCAGCGAATGATACTTATCTTTTGGCTATGGAACTTAATTTTTGGATCTTTTTAGAGAAATTTTTAGTCTCCTATTTTTTAACATAAGGTTTGTGAGCTGTAATCATTAAAATGGTCTGTATAAGAAAAAGGAGTAAGCATTACCAGTTACACAAAGCAGCTGATAGATTTTGTTACATTACCCCAGCTGAATTGAAGTTCATAAAAACGTTGATAAAATAATGAAACTTAACATTAATATGCAGTACAGGATCTTATTAATAGATTTTAACTGTAATTTAATTGTTAAAACTATTATGATTAAGATAACGACTCGTGTGAAAACGTAGACTAAATTTTTATTCGTTGCAAGGTTAACAAGGCTAACACCTTTTTTTCTACTCAGCAAGTGGTTATACTATGGTGTTTATAGGTCATTAAGTAGTTTAGTTTAAGTATCAATAAAATGCTAAAAATTAAATGATACTCAATTAAGTAAACATTGTTGTTGTATTTCAGGAATGTGTAAATATACAAAAGAGCAGATGGTGCTTGAGCTTTTATCGTATAATTAAAACAGCGTTTTATGGTTTTAAAGTATGGATGTTGCTCCTGTTTCACGCAAAATCTACCGACGAGTAAGTAGCAAGTATACATTTGCCTAACTGCGGCAAATATGCTTATGAGGCTGGGTCACTGTCATGATGCGACATCCGGCCAGGAAAATAAAAATAAGAGTAAGTATTATTGAAAAGTTCATATTGGGGATTAAAGTCATCCGTGTGTCGCCAGAAGCAGTTTTTTCCATGTTTCGGCGAATATCTTTTGGCTATGGAACTTAATTTTGGATCTTTTGGAAAATTTTTAGTCTCCTATTTTTTAACTTAAGGTTTGTGAGCTGTAATCATTAAAATGGTATGTATAAGAAAAAGGAGTAAGCATACCAGTTACACAAAGCAGCTGATAGATTTTGTTACATTACCCCAGCTGAATTGAAGATCCATAAACGTTGATAAAATAATGAAACTTAACATTAATATGCAGTACAGGATCTTATTAATAGATTTTAACTGTAATTTAATTGTTAAAACTATTATGATTAAGATAACGACTCGTGTGAAAACGTAGACTAAATTTTTATTCGTTGCAAGGTTAACAAGGCTAACACCTTTTTTTCTACTCAGCAAGTGGTTATACTATGGTGTTTATAGGTCATTAAGTAGTTTAGTTTAAGTATCAATAAAATGCTAAAAATTAAATGATACTCAATTAAGTAAACATTGTTGTTGTATTTCAGGAATGTGTAAATATACAAAAGAGCAGATGGTGCTTGAGCTTTTATCGTATAATTAAAACAGCGTTTTATGGTTTTAAAGTATGGATAATATTATCGCCAAATTAAATAGCACTTCTCCATCGTTAAGGTATAAATTGACTGGCCTGATGGCTGATGGCACGAAGGTTCGATCCCCACTTTGGGCAAACATTTGTCTGATGAATACTCGTGTTTGTTCAGTGTCTGGGTATATTATATTTGTAATACCTCTATTGTCTGATATCTGTAACAGTGCTTAAGCTACTGAGTACGTCAGTAGGTTAATGAATGAGATGCTTATATTTTACAAACGAGTAATAAGGCTTGCCACATCTACCCAGAAACTAAATTCATTGGGGCAGACTTTACCGTGGTAGAGCCACGCTTCGGCAAACTTACAGAAACTTGGATAAATCTGGAGTGGAGTGAAGTATTAACTAATTGCAATTGCATAAGGTACAGTTTTTCTTAAACGATATTTCCCTTTTTCCCAAATTTATTTAACTTTTCCCCCAAAATTCAATTTACTTTAAATGTAAATGTATTTTTTTCCTTTTATAAAACAATATAGTTTAGCTGCGGCAGTATTTCCTGGCGGCTATGACTTAGGGACCTTCAAGAAACGAGCGTACCTACTCCTTCTAAAAGGCCGGCAACGCATCAGCGACTCTCTGATCTCGCAGATGTTCATGGGCGGCGGTGATTACTTACAACAGGTGACCCGCTTGCTCGTTTGCCGCCTCTAGTATAAAAAAAAAAAAAAAAAAAACAAAATACTTATAAGCAGAACCGTGATTAGGATTCAGTTCCGTTTACTTTATACAATTTTAAATATCCTACTCACCATAGAACGTATTAGTAATTACCATATTTCATGAATTATTACATTACATACATATACGAAAAAGCTTACAGTACTAAACACGCCAACAAATGATCCATTTAAGAATGTTGCCATAAAAAATTAATCACACCGTCAAATAATTTGCACACACGAGCTGGATACCAAGCGTTCACGCGATTTCAGGACCCAACGAGCAGTTAACACGAATGTCACACTAGTAGGTAGTATACTTACTTAAGTAAAATAAAACTATACTAGGTACTTAGTCAAAAGAGATTTAAAGATATAGACAAAAACTTACATACCTACTCTTATGTCATCGTAAATAGTCCGCTTTGTTAGTTGATCAACTTCCGGAATTACTTATTTTCAAAAATAGATTAGATTAGATAGAACTGATAACCACAGCTCACCAGCCGATGTGGGGTTACTAGAATTTTCCGATAGTTGATCAACTTCATAGGACCGATGCGATCGACATCTAGCGCCATCTGTTGGTTTAAATCTGTACCTCCGTTCTCCTTCCCATAATCATGTCAGCTACGTTACGCACATAAGGATTAAAATACGAAAAAAAAAACGCGAATACTCTGTATAAAAGGGCGTCATGTTTATTTTTTAAAAATTACCAATAAAATATAGTAAATAATGGCATTCTTAATTATTTACAAAAAAAAACCTTCTAAAATGTCGTCTAAATCCCTACTCAAGCCAACCAATTTCATCATCCTAATATGAAGATGTAGGTAAGTAGGCAGTTCACGCATTAAAATTCAATTAGAATAGACGTTTGCGTCCATACTTAGAAAATAGCTTAGATTCTTTCATGTTAATTAAACATTTCCAAAATGGCGTCAAAATTCCCCATTCAAACCAAACAATTACATCATTTTAATATTAAGGTGTAAAATCGCAACTGGCCAGTAGTTCTCGCATTCAAAATCAATCGGGATAAAGGTGCTTGCGTCTGCGCAGAAAAAGAAACAGAACAGAACCAGTCCTTTATCGGAATGCACAATGGGCCGGGAACATTGCCCAGTGAGATTACGACTAGTGTTGTGGCAGGGTTGTCGACTGACAATGAATTTTGTGAGACTTTTTTAATAAATAATTAGTTTAGTAAGGAGTTGGACGGCCACTTGTAGTAAACAAATTTGTCAAAATACTTCAATCCACTTTCACCTTAATTTGAAACAAATATGGCACCATATTATTTAGCGGAAATTGACAGATTGAAGTAACCCGATCGTTGATAAACTTAGACTACACATTTTAATATACATTTGTAATACTTTTGTTGAATTTACTCATATTTATGTAGTTAGTTGGCCGGTTCAACAATATAATGTAATGGGCTCACAATAAAACAACATTATTATAGTATATTACACTATTCAATCTATTTATAATAACCTATTTTCCATCAAAAGTAAGTGTTCATTTAATATGGTCATTCAATTGAATCGTTTTATATTAACTCGTAAGTACTTTCTTTCATAACCAATAAATCACTTATCAACAGGATTTTCTTATTAGTTTAGAACTTTACGATCGCACTTTATAGTCTATTATTGAGATTGCTTTTTATAATAACAAATACATTACGTATTTAATAGCCAATAAAGTACTCAATCGTTAAGAAATCATGATTAATCTCGTTCATCGATTAATTTAGTTTATCGACGTTATCGATAAGCATTAAGCACGTCACTATTGCGAATGTAATAAGCACTAACACCATTATTATGGCATTTTCCTATTTGTTTACGACCGCACATAATGGTCTATTAGAAAATTTAAATTGCTGAACGGAAAAAGGCTTTCGATTAGTTTCTGTTGAAGGCTGGAATTTTCATAAAAATGGTATGATTCGCTTAGATTTAAAAGTCTAGAATATTCTACCAATGATTCACTTCAGCTGGCAGCTGTATCTAAGAGTTCTGAAAGTAAGAACGTACCTACTTACTTTACTTCAACGTCATCAGACTTGCCAAATTCAGGATCATGGTTTGATTGTCCCCTGACAAATGATAGATCCTAATCTTACCATACATTATAAGGCACCTTACTTTATATTTTGATCGGCGTCTACTAATCCCTATTCAAAGGGTGTTGTTTTATTGTTACACGTGGCAACCCTAATGTTACGGCTGTCTTCTAAGACAGCGCTAGCTCGCAACCATTAAATTTTTTCTATTCATTTTACCATTTTCTTAAAATACATGCAATTTATTAAACAAAAACAGATAAATTAAATTCTTACATTATCAAATTAAATATTTAAAATTAGAAACATTTATAATTGTGACCATTATTTACATGGTAACCTATTGCTAATCAATTATATACCTTCTCAACGTATAAATAGTATCTATTATTTGAGTGCACAAATAAATGTTGTAGGTTACCAAATATTATTTTTGATAAAAATAAACATATTTGGAATTATTTTTCTTATCGTTCAAATCTTCGGTTAAAAGATTACTTCCAAAAAAATTTTAGAAACTTGATTAATTTTTATCAGACACAAATTAGTTGTATAATCCAAAAATAATATAATCACTAATTAAACGACGGAAACAATTTGTTTTTCAAAAAAAATCCGCCAAATCCGGATCTAGACGAAATCGCTAAAATGAATTACAAATGAATCCAACATGGCTGCCAATTAGAGGAACATGAATTTTGTTTTCTTTGCCTAACCTCATTAGCACTTATAATGACGTGTGTTCTAAAGTCAAGTATACATACTTACGTTTATCCAAAACCCAACTAACAAGAAAAGACAATTTCTAAATTGAACTCTAAATCTACCTGCAATAAATTCTAATTTACAAACACCAAAGAACGTTGTTGTTTCTTAAAACGTTGATAGATCTTGCCAGTTCGAGACACTTAATAAACGCCACCCATATTATCCAATTTTACTATTAGTTCCAACTTTTACCAATAGATGGCGCTGGGTGTCGACTATATCGCGCACGCGTTTTGTCTTTTCGAATTTCTTATAAGCTATTTCGCTATCTCTAAAATTAAATACAAAATAAGTATAAATAATAAAGATAACTGATCTCTCTCTATGATACTCAGCTACTTGTATCCTTACGGCATAAAATGAATTATTGGACGTTACGATCGAATCGGAGCTTCCCTCCCTTTCATAAGCGCTGTGTGTCACGTTTGTGTGGATGCGACAGGTATATTCTCATTCGTTATGGGACAGTATAACGAAGCAGTCCTTCTTCCTATCTGCCTTCCAAAAATCGTCACCCCACCAGAGGGCGTCTTACACTACGTTTATTAAGACACATCTTATATACTTTATACAACGATAAATCTTAGTGTCAATATAACGTACCGCAACCGCCACAAGTGTAGCCTCAACCCAACAATACACGAGAGTGCAAATTAATGATAAATATAACCATATTTGTCTATCAGAGAGCCGCGAGTCTTATCGACGCAAAGCTCTCGTTAAGGCTTGTAATCTGAAACCCTATTACTACCACTACAAAACTACAAAACTCAATCTTAATCCTCAACTTCAAGGTTCAATTTCCCACTTAAGTCTAGGTTAAGGTCTTTTTTCGTCCAGTACTCGCACCATTGCCTTCCCTAATTGGCTCCCCATCTGTTTTAATTCATTTCGCGATAGTTTTACAAGTATTTTATTGACGCGTGGCTCCGCCTGGCGGGCGTGTAGCGAACCGATTAATCGATTCATTTGATTCCGAGTCGTTCGATTGCTCGATTACTCGAGTTTCGATTTGAATGTTATTTTATTGGGCGTCATTGTTTTGTTCGAATAATGGCGGCGTAGCGTGTGAATTTGAGCGCAGTCTTTTGAACTGCAATTGTTTTACTCTTATGAATAATTTAGATAAAAAAACTCATTTAAAGTAGTTGAAAATTGTAAGTATCCCATAATATATCATTAGATACCAAGCATCACCGCTAATTATTAATTCTTACACTTTGGGAGGTCTGCTTTTCCTCCGCACCTAACCTATAACATCCTTAACCCGATTGAAGAAAGTTCATAATCCTGTGACAAAAACCACGAACGAGATAAGTCCAGTAGCGTCGCCAGTGACGCGTGCTGCCATCTCTCGGACGATGACAGTAACTAATAAATCATGCGATAACATCAGAGGCGAAGATTATACGGTCTTGGGTTCCCCATCACGCCAGCCGTGCTTCCTGCAAGCGCAAATTAGTAAAACACTTCCAAACAATACTTTGCCAATCAACAAACACACTCACGCCTTAATACATTAACAATAAAGCTGAGAATCGTATGTCGAGAATTGTGTTAAGAGTAAAATTATAGTGGATACAGAGGAGTTATATTTTTAGTATTTCGCAGAATCATGTAGACTAAAGTTAACGGGTCGAACGGCGCAGGACAATGAACACGGTTCAGTTTAACTGTCCAGTTAACGTGTAACAGTCAAATGGAATTACTAGTGGACTTTGAGTTAAACTTCTTCTAATAGATAGGGGTAAGAAGACCACCGAGGAGGTTTTAAGTTTAGACAGAGCATAAGAAAAAACAAATTGTTTATTCCTTTTTTAAAAAACTTTGACAAGCACCCTTCGTGGCGAGCATCTTCACAAAGAGGTTGCATAGACGCATTTCGAAAAAAATACGATTGTCAAAAAAGTCTTCTTAATGAAAATGCCTATTACCGTGTGACAAGCTTGTTTGGCGATGATGATGCGAAACTTGCACTATGTCAGTATTTTTGCTCTATACCAAGACATGGATATCTTTTAGACTTGTTTTATAATTTGACCTCTTGGTAACATGAATACCAAATTATCAATATGTACCTAGGTAATTTGACCTTGCAAGCCTTCACTGTTTCAATCGGACTTCGTAAAGTTATTCGCAATGGCGCCATTTTTGGCACCGCTAATAGTTACAAGCTACAAGCCAAACCGTGTACACTTTTTTCGCTCGCGTTTGTGTTTTCGACCTCGAACCGTTGACCAATTAGAAATGACCATTAAAATATTCGCGAGTTCGGACTCCAAATGCATTCTTTCACGAAAACAAGCCATGCGATTTAATTCATCAATTTGCACGGGGCCAAATTGCGACCGGTAGCTCTTTTGAAAATGGAACGCCTTTTAAATTTCTTTTTAAAAGGCGATCAGCGGTCGCCGGTTACATGACGCTAATTAAAATAAAATTGTCAATCTAAAAAGTGGCGACGGCCAGCACTTAATTTTTCCGACTTTATTTTACTACTTACATCTGCGTTCTTAAAAAGTGTTTGTTTGATTCAAGTACAAAAGTTACAAAACATATTTTTACATTTAAAAACATTATTGTTGTAAATTATATTTAATAAAAACAACAGCACGCGACTCCCACATAAAAATAAAAAACGATTTTTAAAATCCGAACCGATAAAGGTTGAATGAGCACTTTTATTAATTTGAATCCAGCGGCGATGGCCGAAAACACGATTTGAATTTTTTATACGAAAGTGATAAAAATGTAGGTTTATGTGATTCAAGTTTTCGACCTCTTGAAGGCTAATAAAACCAAAGCGCGCTACTGTTTCCTAAGAAAGATTGGGCGATATCGTTCATTGCACTAATAAAATTAAAATTTAAATAGCTCAGATGCCCGCAATCTCTAGAAATCTCTGTTATAATTTATTTTTATTTATGGAATACTTTGTATGCACTCTAATTTAAAATAATGATATTTTATTTTTAAAAGTAGAGCCATGTCGTCACGTTCATTTTATATTCTTAATACAACTCACAAATCAAAATAATTGTTTGCAAATAGATTATTATGCACGTAATATTTTTTTTATGCTAAATTCATTTTGTCTTTCTCTTAGATAAAATCAATTTTGATTAAATCTAAGGTCCCAAAACTATCACATTTTTAATGTATAATTTATAATTTATTTAATTTAATATAGATCTGAAATACGTAGGTGGTATAAATAAATATGCTATGAACATTTTGAATGATGTTTTTTTAAAACCAATTCCATGCTATCTCGAATTATCAAAAAATAAAAGATAAACAACACGACACCTTAAATTCCGTATGTTATAAAATAAAATTAAAACATCTCCACGAATAGCTTCTAATGTTATGCTTATAACTACTTTTCCAAAACATTTAAAAAACAAAAAATCCTAAACTGACCACCGTCAGGCCCAACGTTCCAAATTTAGTATCCCAAAAATGTATTATTTATGTTTCGTTTCGAATTTTAATTAATATAATGTAGCGTGGCGAATTAGATAATTTGTCATCACTCGAATCCATTAGGCCGTATTGTTGGCGGCCGTAACTCATCTCTGGGCCTTCGAGGAACTATCGGGTAAAAAAATGGACAAATACGATTAGGGCTTAGAGAGATGGTTCCGTATTACTCACTAACTTTATTACAAAACGGATACCAAAGTTCGATAAGTTTAAAATTTCTTAAGAAATGTTTAAAGACTTTTTTTTATACATGGTTCAATAGTCATTGCGAAGCGTTTTGAAAATATGCAAGAGTTTCTATTGTTATTATACAAATGTTGATTGATGTAAATAAAAATACTAACTTAGTACATTATTGCATAATTTTATTACAAAATATGGCCTAAAGTTTGTCTTAGCTTAAGATTGATACTGTCCCATTTATCATAGTTACAGCATCAATTTAAACTATGACAAACCTAATAAGTCTTCCTTTTGTAGTAAGGGACTAGTCGTGTGAAGAGCTTAGTTGAATATGTACGTACTTAATGTTCTAAACGAATTGTTATGTGACAATAAATAAAAAAAACTGTTCTGAATAAAATTCCTCAAACGGTTTTTCCATACATGCTACGAATCCCTAAACATCGTTTGAATATATTGAAGGATACATGTGTTCACAGGTTTTTATTAATAAGAATTCCGAATAAATTACACGATCAATTTAATAATTATATCTTCCACAGATATTTTGTAAAGGTGTTGACATATTTACGAGAATGTCCCATAGAAGGAACACTAGTTTTCTGTTCCATTGAATGATTAAAAATTACTTTGGGAAAAACATAGCCGTTTTATTCGCGGAGAGGCAATTATGTAGTCTTTATTTATTGCCTTATTAATTAATTAATGTGTTTAATTTAATTTAATTGACTAAATTTTCGGCCAAATTATGTTTACAAATTAGTTATATTTTATTTCGGATGTAGATAACCTTGTGTTTAAATGAATATGATGTGATTTTTTTCTACTAATTGTGCTTTTTATACTCCTGGGTCAATGGTACCAAATTTTCATTAACAAATTTGTGGGAGAACCGCGCTTCGGCATGCATGGGCCGGCTTAAACAGACGATATCACGGCGTCACACAAAACCAGCGTGAAGAAGTGTTGCAAGCGTAGCTTACCATCAGGAGATTCTACTGCTCGTATGCCACCTATAATATAAAAATCTCGCATATATAACGTGCTATGTAAGTAGCGCAAAAACCTCTCTATTAGCTACTACATTGGTAGTAATCAAAAACACAAGACAAACAAATAATATTCACATGTTAATTCCTACTAAGACTAACAAAACAATTGAGTTTCTATTGTGATTTGTGTCTGCTGCTGACTGTGCCTTAAGCCTAGTTCGCATTAGGCCAGTATTTTAGTCGAGTGGCGAGTAATTTAGTAACTAAATGTGTCTGAACACCAAAAAATTTGTCGAGACGGTTAGTAAATAATTTAGTCGATTCAATCCATTTTGTCCTATTTTTTTGGGCGAGTAAGGCCCCCCACCACGCCTCTCCGTGCTCACTGGTTCACCGGCTAAACAAGTCTGTACTACACTTGTGTACTGTACTCGCCCAATAATGCGAACGATTTCTGAGTAATTTAGCTACTAATTACTTGCCACTCAACTAAAATACTGGCCTAATGCAAACTAGGCTTTAGGACGTAACAAAAAAATAAAAAGAACAAAAATACCTTCTGCTTTTTCATTTTCTTTAAGCAGAAGTGTTTAAACACTATAGGAAATACATGTACCTACCTATATTTAAGAAGTATTCGTGCAATGCAGACTAGCCCTGATGGTTCTCTTAGCCAGCCCAGCATCAGGCAGGCGGGCTCTGCGTGGGAGTCCGCCGGGCGCCCCGCGGGGCGCATGCGCGTCAACATGTTCATTTATTAATAATACCATAGACACGGTGCGCGTAGACTGCGCGAATCAAAAACTATTCTACATTTTCTAATTTTTCTTGGTTATGGGTGTTTTGGGTTGACGCCCCCAGTTATGCCGTCATCTGGTACTCTCTAGTACTCTACTAGTACAGATTTTGCCCTAGTTTGCCAATACAGAGTTTGCACCAACCAGGTTCATTGGTGTAGATTGTCTTGACTTTTATAGACAGAGGAAATAGAGATTCATGTTTAAGCAGATTTAGGTTAGAAGCGTTAACCAATATCCGTAGGAGCGACCTCAGATAACCTTTTTTACGTCATAAGTGGCAAATGACCAGACGGATCGCTTGATGGTAAGAATGGCCTCCGCTCATAGACAGCCGCTACACCAGTGGAGTCACAAGTGCGCGACCAACAACCTTTCCCCACGATTAGGCCTCTGGTACCCTCATTCACTCGGCGAAATACAGCTCACGCGCTACCTCACGCTGGTTTTTGGGGCCGTGGTATCACTCCGATCGAGCCGGCCTATTCATGCCGAAGCGTGGCTTTCCCACGGGCATATTGATTGCTTTGTGCATTTTACGGTTTGATTGCACAAATTGTCTGACAAATGCCACGCATCGCTTCCTAAGTCATTATGCGTGATTACAGTTAGCTGAATAATTTCAGCATCGGACTAATTTTACCATATTTCAATTCATGACAATTATCTACAGATGAGTAAGCAATTGTTAAATTATTCATAATAGCTTAAGATCTCACTGCTCGATTCTGTATGTATCTGTTTTTTTTATGAAATTGATCTTAATCGAATGCTATAGGTTGCCTATGTGTTGCTTAATTAAAAAGCAAATAACTGGGTAAGAAGATACATATAAACAAACTCAAGGATAAAATCTCGGACTTATTTGATATCAGGCCCCTATTTCACCACTCTGACAATTGTCGGTGACATTATGTAGTTGTAGAGAACTTCACTAGTTCTCACACGACGAGCTATTTTGAACTACGCTTATGTATTTACACCACGAAATATTACAATTGTCAAATTCGACATAGCTTCAATCATATGTCAAGATTTACCTACAAATGTAAAAATAATATTGACTAGAAATTAATAATAAATTATTGTTTCACAAAATCATTGTTATGCGTACAATTGTAACAAAATGTTATTTATATTTTGTAGTTCTAATATTAAATACGTCATAAAATTGTAATAATGTCAATTGTCACTACATTATAATTTGTATGTATGTTCCATATAAAATATGTCATAAAATTTTAATAATGTCAATTGTCACTCTATCACATTATATGTCTGACAACTGACGGTCAGCGGTGGTAAAATAGGGGCCAAGTTGATGCCATAGTGCAGTTGTCTGTTAATACAGGTATTGCACAAAAGGTTACACATACATTGAAACTATACTTATATGCATAATATAGACGGTTTACCACTAATTGCACATTTCAGACAACCTTGGGGAAGAGGAAAAGTAAATCGAATAGAAATTTTCTGTTTTTTAAACTGGCTGTCCGCGTTTTTTTAAGGTAGTTGTAGCAATTCTTAATGTACTTGTACATACGTACATTATTTATTAACTTTTTTCGCTAGTTTATGTGAATGTAGAATGGATCCTTTTTATTAATGGCCTACGCTTCAATGAACAGCAAACATACATGCATTCCTTAAAAACAACGATGTATAAGAACTAAAATGTCTATTTTAAGGGTTCCGTAGCCAAATGGCAAAAATGGCAACCTTTATATTCGGATTCGTCATGTCTGTGTAGATGTCTGGCTGACCGTTCGTTTTTCAAAACTAACTATACGAGCGCTATATTGTTGAAACCTGGTAGACTAAGTAGAAAATCATACGGATGTACAGATAGGTCTTGCAAACGAATTATAATTTCTTTTAAAACTGAATAGTTGACATGAGAGACACTTCCAAAGTGGAGAAATGTGCCCCACCCCCTCTTATTTCTAAAGTAAGATGATGATAAATCTAAAAAAATATATGTAGCTATGAATTTACCATGAAAACTACCAACGACAATTGGTTTGAACAAACCTGAATTTCGTTCGTTATTTTATAATACATCATGAGTCGTAAACTTTCTTGCAAATAAAAATCTATTCTATTCTATCCAGAATTTTCCTTCATACAATATGAATATGAATATTTCTTGCTGCTACGGAACCATTCATGGCATGGATTCTGACTCGCACTTTGCTACTTTTTTGCAATAATGAGACAAATTTGCTACTCAAGACAATAGTAAATTAAATTGCTTAAAAATATTCTGCATACAAAGGCAAACAATATACTTTATATCTGTTAACTTGTCAAAGTTTGAAACACTTTAATCATTCCTATTTCAGAATTTACAATGGAAGCAATATAAATATATAATACTAGCTGTTACCCGCAACTTCTTCCGCGTGGAATGGTATTTTTGGGTGAATGGTATTCATATTTAATTATTTCATAATTTTACCCCACTTTTTAACCCCTTACAACCCCCCGTTTCGCAATAAAAAGTAGCCTATGTTCTTTCTCAGGCTCTAGACCATCTGTATACCAAATTTCATTCAAATCCATTTCAGTAGTTTTGGCGTGAAAGAGTAACAGACAGACAGAGTTAATTTTGCATTTAAAATATTAGTTAGGATTAAAAATGTAATATTCAGTATTGACCTTTCAAATATCTCCGTGTCTACCGACAAGCGAGGTCTACACGCCCCGCCGTGCGCCGGCGCATACCCGCGGCTAACACAAAGCACTTAGTTACAGCATTAACTGGTCTGATTAAATAAAGTGTGGGTTAATACGGTGGCAAGTGCGCTTTAATTGCAATGCAGTAAATAATAATAGGGTGTAAGTGATATAGGGTAATGAACATTATAAGTGGTGCGTTCGTAGAATTATAATTGTTTTATGATATAACTACAATTAGTTTTTATTTACAAATAAGGTTTAAAGACAATAATAAGTTCTAATTAAACCTAAGGGAGGAAGGAGTAAAGTTAAATAAAAAGCTAGCTATACTTAGTACTGTACGTCTAATTGATTTCTGTTAGGCGGTAGACGAATTGACGGATCACCTGATGGTAAGCGATTGCCGCCGCCCATAGACACCTGCAACACCAGTATATTGGTATATTTGTATAGTACAATTGGGCCTTCACTCACTCAAGTAGGTCATAAGAATCAAATTTGTAACAACACAACTCATCTGTGTTCAATTTAAAATTTCCTCAGAACCCTACCAACAGCTATTATTATTATGCTAATTATAATATTTAAACAAGCCAAAGTTATGAAGCTATCGGATTTCATAACCGTCGTGTTCTGTACAATACTAATTAATAAAATTAATTAGGTACATGTTGAGTTAACAGGGATGACTGACGATTCTGGTTGTGTTTTGCTTTTGTATTTGAATGATTAAGGAACATAATTAAATTAGTCGTGAGCATTCGACCTGACTCAGAGGGCAATGGAGAGGGCTATGCTCGGAATCTCCTTGCGTGATCGTGTCAGAAATGATGAGATCCGCAGGAGATCTAAGGTCACGGACATAGCCCAAAGAATTGCGTGGCTGAAGTGGCAATGGGCAGGGCACATTGCGAGGAGAACAGACGGCCGTTGGGGTGGAAAGGTCCTTGAGTGGAGGCCACGCGCAGGAGGCCGCAGCCGTGGCAGGCCTCCCACCAGGTGGACCGACGATCTGGTGAAGGTCTCGGGAGTCCATTGGATGCGGGTGGCACAGGACCGATCTGTGTGGAGAACTTTGGGGGAGGCCTATGTCCAGCAGTGGACGTCTATTGGCTGATAATGAATGAATGAATTCGACCTGACCCCAACTAACAGTTTAAGCACGTTAAGATGTTGGTCCTGCGCCTGATCTCTTTTCGGTAATGTCACACTGGTGTTTTTTTTTATGTGATAGGTAGCAGACGAGCAGGCGGATCACCTGATGGTAAGCAATTGCCGCCCATGAACACAAGCAACAAGTGCGCTGCTTACCTTTTATCCCTATATTATAACATTACAGTAACATGAACAAATCTTTGTATCGAATAGGTATGTCCGTGTGTCCATAGTTGAAACGCGTACCATCAGCAACAAGAGTCACGCTCCTAATTATAGAAGCATTCCCAATCAATTACCGCGTACGCAACAAAACTGCCGAGACTACTTCATTTGTGTACGGTCGGCAAAAAAGTTTACAATATTTTTTTTGCTCAATCTTTGTTGAACTATATAACCGCGGGAGAGCCAGGCTTCGGCATGAATGAGCGGCTTGACCGGAGTGATACCACTTAACAGACAAAAAAAATACTAAGGCTTTAGCATTTTTTTTTATTTCAGGAGAGTTTACTTTCTATCTACTATGATCTCAGCGCAAACAAATGTTCTAAATAGCTATTTAATCTGAAGCTTTAATGAAGGTAATAAATCATTTGGCTTTAACCTTAACAGCAGATTCAACTTAAATAGAAAAACACATTTCAAACTATGATCGAACATGCGTTCTTATTAATTAATTATTGGTTTTTAAGTTAATAATATCATAAAAGCTTTTATTATTAGGAAGACATGACTTATTAGTATCCAATCAACATATAGCTCATCCCTTGTTACATTTCAACAAAACAATCACATTATTAGTACTAACAGAACTCTTCTTTCAAACGCTAAACAGAATCAATCACTCAACCACATAGTCAGACTAAAAAAACCTAGACCAATTTCAAATTCACTATTAGAAACATGTCAAAACGTTTAGAAATCTCAGCAAATATCCGGACGCTTAACGGGTACTTGGCACCGAGCCAAAATACTAATGTTCCATTGAATAGTGCTATTTGTAAACTGACTGCAGTGAGACATGTATAAACAGAGCTCTCATGCTCTTAATAGATCATTTGGGGCCATTAAATAAGCGGGGACCGACGCTTAAAAATGCGCAAACTGTTTGATGTGAATTTATGTCGCCGGTTTGGCTAATAGCTCGACTAGTTTACTTATATTTACGATTTGATCGTTATCAATTATTGCAAAATACCTAATTATTTTATTGCGAATTGAGTTTGAAACGCTATTCCAATTTATGAAAGAAACATCAAACACGTCTACAATTTAACAGTCATTGCTTTTACTAGTACAAATATTAAGTACTTAAATTTAAAATGTATGTAAATTTACAACCAGCGAAATAACAGTATCAATTTGAGTCTGTTAATAAGTTTATCTTGGCAAATCAATATATTACATTTATAAAAGTATTTTTCAACTTCAAAATATTTTTAGAAATATCAATAAGATACCTACCAAAGCTTTTATCGTTAACTAGAAAAGGAAGTCGTTTGTTTTTCGCTTCCGCACTTTGAAGTCCCATTCATTTATTAATCATACATTATAGCCTGTTTATGTTCATTCAATGATTAAAGAACATCATTATAGAGATTAAGGCCTATCTATTCTTGAAATGATTAAAAAGCCTATGTATTCGTGCTATTCAAGTCCCATCCACGTTTATTATTATCATGATTAAAGTTCGACATCTTACAAATGGGAGTGTCATTGATATAGTGTCTGGATAGATAGCCTCTGTCACCAAATATTACAGCTATGACCAAAATACAATCTTGTGACTCTACTGGTGTTTATGGACGGCGGTAATCGCTTTCCATCAGTTGCTTACCGTCTGCTTATCTGCCAACTATCATATAAAAAAAAAAACGAATTTGGTATAAAAAGTTGACATTATCTTTTACGAATTTCCAACAGTCATAGAACAAATTTTGTTCAAAACATTTAGGCAAAGAGTCATACCTATACCTAACACATTTTGTTCATAACATTTAGATATAGGAAAGCTGGTTATTGCTTACCAGCAAGTTATCGGTCTGTTCTTCTGCACTCTAAACCATAAAAAATTTACCTAACTCTTAACCTAACTTATTGTCCCGCGTGTTCTATGGCCCCTGTTTATGAGGAGCGATTGAGTTAACTGATGAATGGGCGTGGAGAGACGTCCGTTTGATCGCCAGATAAATATCGGCGTTCCTCTGTGGAATCCGGGAAGACTTGTTAAACGGCCGTAGATAACAGCTCTTTGTGTTCAGAGGTTTTTCAATTTATGACCCGCGGGTCGGCGGGTTCGTTTTTTAAAGTTTGTCTTTGTGTGTTAATAGTGGGCTACTGAAATAAAGATATGATATTTTCGTTGTAGCGTGTTTGGTAATGTCATCCGGGAGATAGTTCGACTACTGCGGCCTATCTTAATGATCTGCCTAGAGCTGTACGTAAAGTATGTATACTGTCCCACTGCATCAATCAATTAAGAAATCAAGTCATCGCTACTATGATGGGATTAGGCTTAATCACCACGCTAGGCCTAGCCTAACGCGGATTTGTGTTTGGAAAAATTTGAAAAATTATTTTGCTCGTCCCGGGAATCGCACCTAGGATCCAAAGGTTACATCCCGGTACTTAAACTTTACCGTTTTGTGGTGACGCCTTAGGTACACATTATTGTGAGAAAATAAATAACTTCAGAAGAAGTTCATGTTCCTTCTTCATAAAAGTTTTCTAAGTAGAAAACCTACATTTTTGTCCGTAATCAAAAACAATTTGATTCTCTGTTAAGCTAATGAGTTTGCAGAGAATTATCTTCATCACAGAGTTATCTTTGCCTCATCAGGCAAAGATGACTTACAGATACTAAACTATGCTGCATTGCGAAAAAAGTAGAGATTTTGTAATTACATGAGTATTCTCAATACTTTTCTATAATCAAGCCACTTATATATCTCATTTGAATGTATCCAATATAGCCTGTATATTTTTTTATTCTGATTTGCGGTGAGCTTAAAAAGTTTTTAATGACGATACTTATGTTAGATCAAAGCCAAGTCTTGGCCAATGATTAGATTTCACAAGAAGTCGGGTCTTTATAATGGGATAATGACATCTATTTTTCACAATCCTTACCAGACATCATTTGCATCTACATTCCCGTACTGCAACACACTTAACGTTAATTTAATTAAATTAATTACAAAAAATGCACTCCTCATCTACATTATACAACTAACATGGATATTCTCCAGAATGGCTACCTACATTAACAAGAATATGCGGGTTTAATATGGAAATTCGATGTAAAAAGGGAACTAACAACCCCAACCAAAGACGCGAAGAATGCCCGCCTCGCTTGTACGGACAACAAAAACGTCAAGCATACGGTGACCGTTTAAAATATTGGAATGAATGACATACCACGCCTCGCACGATTAATGGTTGAACTCACACAAAAAGCGAGCGCGCTCATTAATATATCAACTGTCTTTTTAGCAGCGCACTGCAACCATTAGGTAACGTCAGCAGAAACGCCAAATTCCAATTTTAAAATTTAAAATTAAACAGTCCACTTTTCATAATTCATTCTCGCCGCGTTCCTTTTTCGAATTCAACAATGGAAGTGTACTTAAACGAATTTAAAACGTCTCATATTTCTCTCGTCGCTCACAAAGTCACAACAGAGACATAAGTTAGTAGTTTAACATGTGCAGTCAATATCTCAGACAATTAACAAGAAAACGAAAGCAGACAGCTCCATATAAGTATTTTAAAGGTAATTAAACAGCTACTAAGCATTAGGGTGTTGATACATAAATGACATGATATTTCTTGTTTCATTTTTACTTTGACAAGACGTTAATATCACTGTACTAAAAGTATACGATGTTTAAAGTAAGGAATGGTAATGTATACAGTTTGGCATAATTGCGGACATAAAACAATGCCTATTTGAACTGATGATACACGATAAGCTGTGAAACATGGACAGGGGGATAGAAAAATAAATTACACAGATATTTTTTTTATTTCTAATACATAATGACTACACAGGTAAAATGACATAACAGTAGAGAACATTATGCGCCTGGAAGGCATTTAAATTAAGCTTATAAGATATCGTCATCATCATCATCATTTCAGCCAATAGACGTCCACAGCTGGACATAGGCCTCCCCCAATGTTCTCCGCATAGATCAGTCCTGTGCCACCCGCGTCCCCTTGACTCCTGCACATCCGCGCAAGGGCACATTGCGAGGAGAAGTCCTTGAGTGGAGGCTGTGTACAGAAAGGTCGCAGCCGTGGCTGCCCCCCACAAAAGTGGACCGACGATCTTATGATAACTATTACCTACCTATTAGCACACACCGACTGTGTATGTGTGTGTGTGTATTAGTAGTAAAATTACTTCTAAATCCGAGAATTTAAAAATAAACGGGTGTGGTTCTATTCATTTTCCATATTTGAATTCAGCAAAATCTTTTTAAATCAGTGCAAAGGCCTCAAAAACTCCCAATTTGCGTGTGCCAGCCAGTGTGGATCTGGTCTTAGCTTTATTTCCGTCGCGTCGGCACTTTGACGTCCGCCAAACACGACATTAATACACTTTAGTTTTTTTTTCCCTGTCACATTACTTACGTCTTTTTTCCCTGGATGTTTTTTGGCCCATTAGCTATTAAGCGACTGACGTGCTATTAATGTGGAGGCGCCAAGACTATTCATTTGAAATTACTGTGGGTTGTCATGATGTATTAAAATTTCATGAAATTATGGAATGCATCACGTAATTAGAATATAAATCATTATTTCTAGGATCATTAGGTAGGTGTTTGTATGAAATTTTAGACGTCGTATGTTAAAGTTTTGTGCAGTTGTTATAACACCCAGACACCTTCGTTATTACCTACTAAATAATCTCTTTAGATCTTTACCAGTGCTTAAGTACTTACATTATTATTTTATTTAATATTTTTTTTATAAAACAAATTTCATGTCTTTAGAAAGGAACACAATACTTAGTTCAGCAATTCATCAAATATCTTGTTATATTTTTTTATTAAGTACCTACTATTACTCATCATCATCAGCCCGGTAGTATGTACCCACTGCTGAGTATAGGCCTCTCTTCCCTTTCGCCAATGTACTCGGTCCTGAGCTGCTCAGATCCATGTAGTCCCTCCGATTACTGCTCATTACATTTCATTCACCGATCTCCAAACGTCAATATTGTTAGAGCGGTCGCTGACCCCACTTAGATAGCTTTGAACAACATTATCTTGACAACCCAAACTTTCTCAACACGTGTTCCATCCGTCAGCGATTCATCAGTCAAAATCGTTAATTAGAAGTTAAACAGCAATTAGCTGATAGCTAATTATGTAGGCTATGGACTATTAAAACGGTCGATTCAAGTTTGTAATCAATTGCATGGAATAGGGCTGTCAAAATAGAAAAACTTTATCCTAAAGCGGTTCTTCACATCCGACATTATAGCAAAATGTAGAGAAAACTGGAGTGAAAATCTTTATGTCGACCATTTTTATCTTTTTTGGATATTCATTTTGACGTATTTAACTAGGCAATTGAAAAAAATAATATTATATATCCAATGTTTTTGAAAGCTGTTGAAATAAATGCCTATGCTGCAAACAATAACTTGCTGTAGGTTTGACAGCCCTAATTCCTATAATTTCTCTATCTGTAAATAGTTCGAATCAACAACCTTCAATTTGATATCTATAGCTACAAAAACCTATAAATAAAATACTAATAACAACCTTCGAGTAATTGTAAATGGTTTAATTACCCCCTCATTAAAGCTCTGATAATATTTTACGACGAAAACACGTGGTTTCGAACGCATAATAAAATCTCTAGCCGATGTCAAAACCAGTAGCGGCGATAAAAATCTAATGAAATTTCGTCACGTAATAGTTCTAATGACCTCGATGCCATGATTCTAAAAAGATTTTAAGACAAAATTGAGTAAAACAATAGATATAATCTATATTTTTGCGTAAAATAAAAGTTACAATAATCTGTGGGTTTATAACAAACAACACAAATAAATTAAAGTAATTCCAGACGAAAAGATTATAAAGTTAAGAAATGAATTAAACTTTGCCTCCGATAAAATAGTGATGCCTCCAATCATGAAAGAGGTGATGAATTAGTAGTTGATGTAAGTAAGACTCTTAACCAATTAAAACCTTACGGTAAAGATGACGACGATAAACAATCCAGTGAACATCTTACTGCGCAGCCCCAAACATTTGTCTCGCCTCTAATTATGCGGCAGTTTAAATAAATTAAGCTACCGTTCTCAATTAAGGATTGAAACGTCAATAAAGAAAAACAACAGATAACCATCATGCAAAGGTTGCGCCACAAAGCAACTGAGAATAACCGAATTTCCAAAGATCATGATAAAACATGCCAAGACTCTGACGAAATCTTATCAAGATACGAATCGCCATTAACACAAGCGTGGGTGTATATCAAAATTTTCTAACCAGCAGAGCTAATAAAAATCAACAATTTGCGTACTAATACGCTTGTTTTCATCGCTAAATAAGTTAAAAATTACCTCTTTTGATTTTATCTGGATTGGATGGCAGGCTACTTCCTTCGCCTTTTATTTTATATGAATTTTATTATGCGATTTATTATTCCAGCAGGGAACGGAGTGGCATTCCGATCAGCGGATTGTGTGTTTTATTGAGATGAAACAGTAAGACGGTGACGCAGACACGAGTAGGCTGTGCATGCGCAGACGATTTAAATAATGAATAAGCTACCGATTTGCAGATAATTAACTTTGAATTTACGATTTGGCATACATTATTTAGAATTTCAATGGGAGTTGTAAACGGTCATACATTCAATTTATTGAATCGCGTGCCTAATTAAATAACCTTCAAGGGCAAGTCTTACTAATAGGAACCCGTTTTTGACTCTTTGGGTATGGAACCCTAAAAATACCGACCTATATTGAGACCACCCGATTAATTAACCATAAAAAATCGTTTCATATATTTTTCTACCCGGATAAGAGCATCCCGCTCAAAGGACCAAATCTAACCTAACCAAAAATCTAACCTATCCTCTCCTTGTCCACAGATGCGAATGGCGAGCCAGCGAAGCTGAAGTGCAACCTTAGGAAGCATAAGCCGAACCGCAAGCCACGCACCCCCTTCACAGCCCAGCAGTTGAGGGCATTGGAGACTAAGTTTGTTGAGAAACAGTACTTGAGCATCGCTGAGAGGGCCGAGTTTTCTTCGTCACTTGGATTGTCTGAGACTCAGGTAAGAAAGAAAAACATTTTTTTTTTCGATGTCTTGTTTAACGTCGTAACGCCTAGACAGTAGACAGACACAATGGAAAATCAATTGTTTTATGCCTTTTGGAAGGTTTATGGGCCTTATGACGTTAGGGAGAATAGTGAAAAATATACTAAATTTATAGACTAAGTAGTTTACACAGTGCGAACTAAAGCCAGTAAAGAAGTTACTCGGCTTGTTATTTATGACCAGATAAACCAGTTTTAATATCGATTATTGTTATTGAATATAGTTGATGCGAATAATATGTACTTATAAAGGCTAAGATACCTATCAGTTAAGACACATGTTTGTATGACAGTTTTTGTGTCATTTCATCTACGTTAAAGCTACAGTACCTAGTTGAAGTTACTGGACAAAAAGATATAATGATTTAAAAGTATCGTCTGTAATTTTATTCACTGCAGCAGCAAATTTATTAATATTTTGATGTCACTTTGTCTTTAACTATAAAAATATTTGAATATGTAGAAGTTTCCGAAAGTATTATAACTAAACAATACAACAAAATTCGATCAACTTAAACTTTATGACACTTTCTCTTTGTTTATCCAATTTACTATTCTCAGAACTGTGATTTCGATCTTTGATCACTATCATAGCGGACATATTTATTTATGTGAATTTATAAAGTTCTTAAAACTCATAATTTATTTCATTTAGGAGGTTTTATTAATGACTTAAATTATTAGTTTGACTAAATGAGTTAAACTGACATGAGAACCAACTAAGACTCTAACAGATAAGAAGACTCTAAAAGATAATGCCAAGATTTTGCTATTACTTGCGTAGAAATTGAATTATATTTGTTGGAGAATTTTTGACTTTGTAAATGACGAAAAACTTTTTTTTTTCAAATTATTCTTGCATCATACTGTCATCGAAAGCAAAAGAAATTGTTTGTAATATAATACTGGCTTTATCAATTGACTATCTACAAAAATAATTGAAAGCATAATTTAAAATTTATCGTGAGATAAACACAATTTAATTGCCTCTACAGTCTACAATTTCCTTCTCTATAGCCTTTCATTAACTTCGAGCTGAATTTCGTATAAAAATGTATGAAACATCTTCAATAATCCAACCTTGCTTTGTCAACAGGTAAAAATCTGGTTCCAAAACCGGCGAGCGAAAGCGAAACGAGTGCAAGAGGCGGAGATCGAGAAACTCAAAATGGCGCAATTTTCCCGCCACCCCCACCACCTGTACCCCCATCCGCTGCAGCAGTACTTCCACCCCCACCCCCTGATGGGGGGCGGCCGCCCCCTGCCCCCTATGGGACTGCCGCCGCATCTCAGTATGGTTCAGCCACCTGTACCTAGCTCGCCCTCGCCAAACACCGCGCCACAATAACTTTTTAGAATACGAGTTCTGTTTTTAAATTTGAAAGTTAACGGGATTTATTTTTTAATTTGCGAATGGAACTGGCAATGCAGAAGTTTTGGCCGTGTAATCCTCTAAACTGTAAACGTTAACTAACCTTTTTTAAAACTCTTTACATTCTTTTCTTTTATTTTCTTATGCGAAAGATTATAAACAATAAAAAAAGGTTTTTCGTACAGTCAGCCACACATAAGGTTATTACAACCTGTCAAATTTCCTCAATCGAAAGTCAACCTAATGTGTAAGGCAGTAAGATGAGAGTCGATTCAAGAAATTTGACAGTTTTGTATACTTTGATGTGTGGCTAGCTAACATTTTCTTACCTTTCCTTCGCAAATTAAAAAATAAAATATGCTCAGTTTTTGTGCTGGCAGTTAAAATCAAAAGTTGTACATTGTTGTAAATATTAAGGTAATTAAGTTATGTGCACATTTAGATGTTTTTAATAATTTAAAAAAGATATTATTTAGTTTTATTTAGCCAGGTAAATTTTACCTTTTACCAAAAGTACAGTTTTTAGTTTAATTTCGGTAAGTACAAGTTTTATTTGGAATGTCAATAATATTAATGTCTGGGAGATATTCAATAATTTTGTAAATAGATTTCTATATACTATTTGTATATTGTTATTTCTACTTGTACAGTTAAATATATATTTCTTTCATAATGAAAATTTTGTTTTATTGTAATCCTGTTATGAAGTTATAAGTCTAATCACAGCGTCCAAAGCCAATCCTTCCGAACCCATGAGGGGCTACAACGAAACGGAACTCAACTATTAAACGGAAGGGTCCCTTTTACGTGCTGCGTTACCGACAGCCGAGGCACAAACGTGGTTTATTTAATGGCAAAGTTAAACCATGCAAGCGAAAGTTCGATTATGAAAGGGCCCACACGAACTTCCGCTTACTTTCTGCCTCCAGCTATACCCATTAATTGTCGACAATCATATCCCGATCGTTCAGTAACGTTTTCGTTTTAGGTCCTCGTTTTGTTGTAAACGTATTATAATCCAGAGGGCCTTACGATAGATTTGAGTTTTTTGGTAATTACAATGAACCGACTACAAGTCCGCCTCGTTAGTCTAGTACCGGGCCGTGATCTCGGGGTCCCGGGTTCGATTCCCGGGTCAAGCAAAAAGTACGTTTTAGATTTTTTTGAAAATAGGTAGCTCAGGTTTGTGATCACCATTTAGGGAAATGTGGTGATTAAGCCTAATGCCATCATAATAGCGATGACTTGATTTCTATATCTAATGAAGGTCTATGAGTACAGTGTGACAGTGTCATTATATTTCTGATACTTTTCTTTTATACATACAGATTCTTTATTACCACATACTTATTTCAGATCACAAAATAATTATACACACAGAAAGTAGACTGCCCACTAAGAGCTAAAAACGTGTCATGTACTCACGCATGCGCACTAACGAGGAAATACGCCTTTTCGACCACATTAATCCTAGCCTATGACATAAGATTGTCGAACTGTCGAGGTTTGTGGTAGAGGCCGCGCGCTTATGTACTCATGCCGGGCCACAACCCTAGCATATGTCAACGAACTCTTCTAAATTCAAAATCAGGCTGAGTCTACATTCTGTGTGTAATTATTTTGTGTTTCAGATGTACGTCACAAAACTGTATGGAAAAATAGTAATGTCTGTTTTTTCATAATAAGATTTATCTGGTTGGATAGTAATGTTGTCAATTGAGTGTGGCACTAATTTAAATAATATCCATTAAAGTTAATTGTGTGATAATATCGGGGTCGGGTCAGGAGATACGCACTGGTATCAGAGACTGATACACAGGATGTTTTAGAACATAGACAAGAAAGTATATCATAGACGAAACTTTTCTAAAAAACGGATCAGCAATACGAAAAAAGGTTTCACATGATAGCTTAGCAACCTAATTTTTTTTATGATATAGGTGGCAGACGAGCCGACGGATCACCTGATGGTAAGCGATTACCGCCGCCCATGGACTTCTACAACACCAGTGGTGTCATAAGTGCGCTGCTTACCTTTTAACCCCCCTTCCCCTGGATTGGGCTTCCGGTACCCTCACGCATCAAAACACTGCGCATACACTGCTTCACGCCGGTTTTCTGTGAGGACGTGGTATTACTCCGGTCGAGCCGGCTCATTCATACCGAAGCGTGGCTCTCCCACTGTTAAATGCGTGTTGGCCTCCGATATAAGTCACTTCCACTGATCCTCACCTTTCGCTGTTTCACGCCAGTCACTGACTGACAACTCACGAAGATCAGCCCGCACGACATCATGCCAGCGACATCTGGAGCAGCTGTAAAAAAAAGTAAAGTATCAGCCTATATACTGTCCCACTGCAGGGCAAAGGCCTCCATCATAGAAATCAAGTCATCGCTACTATGATGATGAGGCTTAAACCACGATTGCCTAATACAGATTGGTCATCACAAACCTTAGCTGAGCTATGTTGTACTTTTGCTTGACCTGGGAATCGAACCCGGGACCCCGAACTCCCAGCTCGGTAATTAAACCCAACTTAAACCAATAGACCAAGCCGTACCTATATAAGTTTTACTAGTGGCCCGCCCTCACTTCGTTTCGGGATTTAGTTTTGCTATTTTTATGGTATAGTAGGTGGCAGACGACCAGATGGATCACCTGATGGCAAGCGACTACCGCCGCCCATGGACACCTGCAACACCAGAGGAGTCATAAGTGCACTGCCGACCTTTTATAAAGGAGTAAGTTTGCTATTAATATTACTCTTTGCCAATAGATGGCAGTGGGTGTCGATTACATCGCGGATACATTTTAAGCCTGGTTTATAGAAGATATCTTTTTATAAATAGTATAGATAGAGTATGCACAGATAATGCACAGATATAGAGCAAACAAGTGTTCATCAATGTGTCAACTTATTGACAGATGGAAACCTACTCGTATTTATAAAGAATAAAATTTATGTTCCTACAATAATTTACTACTTAATTATAGCTTACTACATGTGGAGAAATATGATTGCATTTATTATTACTTACCTACATCCTGTGTAGCAGAGACAATATGTGCCTACAGACACACATCAAAGTATACAAAACTGTCTAATTTCAACCGCAGCACCAGAAGAGTCACAAATGCGCTGCCAACCTTTAATCCCCTTCCCCCCAGGTGGTACCCTCACTCACACGGCGAAACACAGCAGAGGGGCTGCTTCACGCCGGCTTAAGGAAAGCTAGTCCTACTTACTATTATAAAGGCGAAAGTTTGTAAGTATGGATGTATGGTTGTATGGATGTTTGTTACTCTTTCATGTAAAAACTACTGAATGGATTTGAATGAAACTTTACCACAATATAGCTTATACATCAGAATAACACATAGGCTACAAACCTGAAGTCCTCGCGAACGAAGTCGCGGGCAAAAGCTAGTGTATTATAAACCAATGGGGCTACCATACTCTATGACGTAAGCGGCGGTGGCGCTACCAATTAATTTAAATTTGATTTTAACAATAACTCTTTATGCATGATGCATTATAAAAACCCCTTATCTTAAATCATGATGAAACAAAAATGTATATCATAAAATGGCTACCATTCTTGCGAATGCAAGAGAACATCTTGTATATTAAATTTAGTCAAATACAACTCGTCTGTTTGTATCCAAAAACAATTTTTATCACTTATAATTTATAGCAGACGATTTACCTACATCGAAGATGTGTTTGTCCCAAATATTCAATGACTTGGAGTCATTTTATCTAAATTAGCTGCGCGCGAGTTGCGTAATGTCCATTTTCGAGCAATTACGTTTTTACTAATCAGAGTTATTTCTAAAATTAATTTCATAACATTTTTTTTGTGAGCATTCAATGCCTATCGATAGGGAGACTGGGTATATCAGTAGCCTTACCATGAGTTTGAAATACTATCCTCGCTATCGAAAACTATCGCTTTGTCTCTTTCGTTGTGATGCATTTGAAAGAGACAGAGCAATAGTTTGCGTCATGTCAATTTAGATGTCAACTCATGGTAGCGCTACAGAATATCAACTGGTTAAATAAACAATGGTTTCCACAGAAAACCAGTGCCATGGCTATCCGCCGTGAGAAAACAGCTGAGTGGAATCCATTTTGGTAACACGTCACGTCATGTAAACTGTCTCATTTGTTTTTTTTAGATTGTTGTATTTTCTTTTGTTTTATGTGATTGTGTTATCCAAATATTTTTTATTCTTTTCTATTTAATGTTTAGTAAAATCTCTCTCTCTCTCTATTTTTAAATAGTATTGTAGGTCTGTGAGCGATCGTTTTCCAGGGGACATTGCCACCAAATTGATCCATTGTCTTTTCTCAAGCCCACGGTCGTGATGAATCGTGTGATAGTCTTGGGAGCGATAGCCTTAACATCCTCCGGGCTGATGTGGTAGCTGCTCAGGGTGTGGCTTCTTGAGTGCCCGTGGGCATCGTAATAACATAGGATGCGCATGGCGGGGTCACTCTCTGCTTTACAGAATCTGCAGGTAGACTCCACGGTCAGCCCGGTTCTGAAGCCGTGTGTGTTCTGTCTCTTTCTATCTTTTAGTGTGTAATTAGCGGTTGCGGCAACAATTGTCACTTTGAAGCCGTACTCTTACGAGTATACAATGATTCAGGATTTAGGTCTGGTAATTACAATGAAGCGACTGCCGTCAGACCTTCGCAACCCTTAAACAAATTTGGTCCCCCAAATCAACTAAATCATGGTTACTTTTACCTACCAATATAGACTAAAAGATTTGTAAGTAGAAATATAGCTGTGATATAACTATCAACGTCATCAAAGCCAAAGGACTTTCGTGGTTGAACATATGACTCCACATAATTTGTTCCAAGCTAAGGGTAGAATAAGTGTTTTTAATGATTGATGAGTATGTAATTTCTCTGTGGTTAATGTTTTCTAATCTTATTTACGTGTTAGAATATTTTCTGCTAGCAAAGACGTTTAAAAATTATAAATAAATAATAATTTAGCTCTTTATCAATGTTCTATAAATGTACAGAGACATATTTTTGACAGTCTAGGGATTTTATTCAGAAGGTACTGTTTTTTTTTCTGTGATATATTTACCCGCCCTATATTCAAACGAGTTGTACAAAAGCAGTTATCTCCACCTTTTAGACTCTACAAAAAAGATAAATCCAATTTAAATCTCGCCACTGGTCGTTAAGCAGTGTAAGTATTTACCATTAAAAATGTAAGTAGCAGCTACTGTACGAACTAATTTAGTACTAATTTCCTCCACGTCTCATTTAGTACAGACTCGTCGGGGAACCGCATCATTTCAAACTAATTAATCTGGGATCGTATGTTCGCAATTACTCGTAATTAAAAATAACTTATTCATTTAGTAAGCTCTGGTTGTATACTGTAATGAGGAGCAGTGACGAAATTTCGCTTGATAGACGGTTTTGATTTCAAAGCGTCTTATGCTGAATCACACTATGCGTGAAGACGCCGTGAGTAATAAACAAGAGTAAGTTATTAACTTAAGGCTAGTATTTAACTATTCACCAACCTAACTAGGCTGCCGCAGCGACCCTAATTGAGCCTTCACCTATAACGGTCCTGGAGGTGGCCTCCTGCCAGTCATCAGCTTTGAGTCCACGCAGATCTTTATTAAATTCATCCGTCCAGCAGATTCAAACTAACCCATTAAATTACTATATGCACACCTAAGTTGCTAAGTGAACACCAGATGCAGCAAAAGTGATACAGCGGCAGCGCTGTGTTTCGCCGTGTGAGTGAGCGTACTGGAGGTCCAATAGGAGAGAAAAAGGGGTGAAAATGTTGGCAGTGCGCTTTTGACTCCGCTGGTGTTGCGAGTTTCTATGGGTGGCGGCTATTGCTTACCATCAGGTGATCCGTATGCTCGTCTGCCATTTATTACCTACATTAAAATGCTATGCTATGGTTGTATTATTCAATTGAGTGCAGAAATAAGTAGTATTTTTGTGGCACCAAATATTATTATAACGTTAAGTAAATAGGTACCTTATTATCGAAAATCTTTTCAATTTCAACCATCAATGATTTTACTAAAGTAGATTGTTATGTGCGGTACCTACTGCTTAAAATTTTGATTGCGTCACAGCAAATATTTACGGCGTTCGACCGATTTTTGGTACACGTTTTATGAAACAGCTGATTCGGTTATCATCTATCCATGGCTCGATGCCATCCATTGACTATCGATTGGTCTACCACCCTAAGCTAGGAAGTGATCTTCCTCACTGTCCCCTCCCGCACTGGGTTCGCGGTTCTCTTGCTTTTAATTGCCTAAATTAATCACGTTAATGTTGCGTGCCTGTTAATTTTCAGGCCACAGGGGCCGGCTTTGTGCTCCAAACGAGTCGTGGCTCAAGCTGGCTCGAGGTGCCTGAACTTAGGGTTGGCAAGATCTATCGTTATTCTTTGACAACCCGCTTAATAATAATAATACATAATCTTTGTTCAGCCGAATTACGGCCATATCTATACATTTTACTTTTACACATTACACAATGTCACTCAATTATCAGATTAAGTAACATCAAATTGCTAACTAATATTATAAATGCGAAAGTAACTCTGTCTGTCTGTCTGTCTATAATTCTTTCACGCCAAAACTACTAAACGGATATGAATGAAAGTTATACAGATGGTCTAGACCCTTAGAAAGGACATAGGTTACTTTTTATTTCGAAAAGGGGGTTGTAAGGGGTTAATTATTAAATAAAAATGCTACCCGAAGATACAATTCCACGCGGAAGAAGTCACGGGTAACAGCTAGTAAATAAAAAGTTAGACCATCTGTATACCAAACTTCATTCAAATCCGTTCAGTAGTTTTGGCGTGAAAGAGTAATTAACAGACAGACAGAGTTACTTTCGCATTTATAATATTAGTTAGGATTAAGATTCATTATAGGTACAGACAGCCACACATCAGGTTACCACAATCTGTCAAATTTCCTCAATTGATATAGAACCAAACGCGTTTGACATAAAGGTGAGAATGGAATGAGGAAATCTGACAGTTTTGTGTACTTTGATGTGTGGCTGTACGTACGTCAACCCTGCGCACGGGCACGCTCATTTGAAGCCAGTGGGGCGCGGCGCGGGAATCCGAGCTGTCATGTCGCCAGCCGATTGCGCTATTGGCTATTCTCATTTCAATCGGCGAGTGTCGACTTGAGAGATAGATAGCGCCCAAACTTGGCAGCTTTGGCCTAATGCAGCGGTCGGCAACCTTTTTTGCAAGAGTCATAAGCAATGATATAAGAAAATAACTGAAATTTTAAATAAAATCTACCCATACTTACCATTATTTTATGTAAAGGTAAAATCTATAGACAACAACAACGCATAATAGGTAAATCGAAAGAATAACGAAGACAGAAAAATAAAATTGTAATACTTTTGTGCCTATCACTTTACGATTGTTACCGACAATTGTCAGCGTGGTGAAATAGGGACTGGTTAAGTTAAGGGTTACGAAAGTCAGACGGCAATCGTCTCAAGACTTGTCAAATCCTCGATCATGGTGACGTCATGGTCCATATGTATCGACATGGGTTTAAAACTGGGCTGCATTTGTGAGTCACTACCTACATACTTTGAAAATGTTTATTTAACTTTCGTCTTCACATTATTATTTGAATGGGATTTTCTAATCTAAAAATAAGATTTGGCCTGCTCTTATGCATTTTTTAAGAGACAGAATTGCCAACAAGGAATCGGTTCACCTGATAGTAGGTAGGTAACTGATCACCACCGCCCATAGACATCTGCTAAACCAGAAGGTGTGAGGATATGTCGTGGTGCGAGGGCTTCGCGCTATTTGCCCTACGACTATCTCCCGCGATGGACGATGAGGGAGAGTCCTAGGGGTTTTAGTCGGTAAACCCCCCGCCGTCATGCGGGGGGGAGTCCGACATAACCCGTTCGCCCCCCGGTGGACGGGTATGCGTAACGCATTTCCCCTGGGTAACCATAAAAAAGAAAGGTGTGAGGATGCGTTGCGGGGTATTTGTTTATAGATATCATCATCATCATCAGCAACCCACGCTCGTCCACTGCTGGACATAGGTCTCCCCCAATGCACGCCACCGCTCCCGATTTTCGGCCACTCTCATCCAGCTCACTCCAGCCAGCCTTCGAATGTCGTCATCCCATCTTGTAGCAGGGCGTCCAACACTACGTTTGCCGAGTCGCGGTCTCCACTCAAGGACTTTACGGCTCCAGCAGTTTATAGATATACCCTGTATTTATTCTGTCACTTCAAGTCCTGACATAAACTCACACAGACACATCTCAATTGTTATTCCATTCATATTATTAATCTGTGTGAACCATTACACGACGGGCTTTATCGGCAGACGCATTTCTCAATCACAAATAATTAATGACCGTCGTTATAATTTATTGTTCCTATCGATATAATAATTATATTGTAACAATAATTGTTCCGTAAAAGAGACATTAAGATAAACGGAGTTGTTGCGTGGTTGTTGAATGGGGTTTTTAAATATTATTGTTTGTGTTATTATTTTATTAAGGCCCAAGTCGACCAATTTTATTCCGAGTATTAATCTACGGCAGAGGTCACCATTATTTTCGTTCGGGGTCCGTTTTCAGAAGTGGTCCGCACAAAGAACGACGCCTACGAGGAGGGGTTCCAGCTGCTCGTAATATCGACTACGATGGGGGGTCCCACTACAGTGTGGTTTGGCGGTCCGCATTCGGCCCGCGGTTCGCCCATTTGGTGATCCCTGATCTATGGTATAACGCTCCGACTCGTATGGAATGAGCAGCGCCTATGCTGTGTTTCGTCGAGTCAGCGAGGGTACCTGAGGTCCAATTGGGGGGAAAGAGGGTTAAAGGTTAGCAACCCACACGTGGCTCTACTGGTGTTGCAGGTGTCTATGGAATCGATCGTTTACCATCAGGCGATCTATCTGCTGCCTATCATATAAAAACGACTATACTTTATACTTTACTTGATACTTTATAGACTCGATTTCTCTCGATCTGAGAATCATCTTGTGGAACTATGGGGACTTGTTGTCATTTAAAATGATTAGGTGTAATGAAAACTATGACAATGATTTACAGGCTGTAACATGGCATGATTGGGCGAATAAAACTTTACCCAGTTTAGGTCAGTATCTATACAGCTTATTAGAAAGAATCTGTGTGTGTTTCCAGAAATCGCCCGGTTTTTTGACTTAGGTATGTATAGAATGTACAACCTGACTTACTGTTAACAATATGTTAGTATAAAAGTATGAGTAGGTATCTTAGTCATAACATAAATTATCTTCCTGTGACAACTTGCGATAATTTTTATTACTTATAGTTCCGAGAACAGATCTTTAATGGCGATCCAGTACTGGGAGTTTCTCACAAACTTTTCTACCACGAACCTAAGTATGATGGATCTGTTTGACTGCAGCAAGTATTTCCCGTCTGGAACATAGAGCTTTTATGACAAGGCCGGCAACGTATCAGCAACCTCTCTGATTTCGCTATTGGGTTTATTAGGAAACCGCCGTCCCGTAACGAATGAGAGTATCTGTCGCACTCAAACAAAAGCGCGTACAACGCGTGTGAAAGAGTGGGTAACTCCAAATTCGTCGTAGCGTCTGTTTTGAATTGGGAGTCCGCGGCATACGCCGAATATCCGCTAAGTACAAGGTAACAATAGGAGCTTTGAATGGACGAATGTATAAAATCTCTAAATCCGACTTCAATTTCGAGTGCACGAGAATTGCTCACCTGGAGGCCGAATCTCGGTTTTCGCCTTCTATGTCGAGTTGACTTCATGGAACACGCTTAGACCAATAGGAGAACAAGATAAAGAATGTCGACTGTACTATGTGTTCTCCTATTGGTCCCATGAAGTCGACTCGACATAGAAGGCGCAAACCAGGAATTGGCCTCCATGGTACTAGTATTCGTGAAGTCGAATCGGAGCTTTGTATGGACGAATGTATAAATTCGACTTCATGGAACGCGTAGGCCAAATAGGAGGACAAGATAAGGAATGTCGATCTGTGTTCTCCTATTGGTTCCCATGAAGTCGACTCGATAAAGAAGGCGAAAACCGAGAATTGGCCTCCAGGGACGTGTTAAAAGGCCAATCAATTCAATGATTTACTGCCTACCGGCTGAACAAAGATCCGACTACAAAATGATTGCAGCGTAAACAGCGTGATTTTTTGCTCAAACTTAAGTAATTAGGCGGATAATTGAAAAAAAAACTAGTTTGCAACGGCCATTGCTTCGGATAATAAGAAAAATATAAGTTACTGATCGACAGACAAGACAGTTACTAATAGAATTCGCTTGGAAATGTATGAAAGTTATGATGTGCGTGATGGCGATGTAGCAACAATGTAAGTTGTAAATGAATTAGTAGGTATTTGCTGCTCCAAAGAAATTGAGACACTAGCGTTTTTTTTTATATATCAATGTGACGATCCGTTTGGTTCAGTGGTAGTGAATGCTGCGTCTATGCCAAGGGTTGCGGGTTCGATCCCCGCACAGTACAAACATTTGTGTGCATGACCGTGTTTGTTTGTATTGGTCTGGGTGTTTTCTATGTATTATAAGTATGTATTTACAAAAGAAAACTATTATACGTATATATTTGTAATCCCACTGTTGGTTCTGATATCTGTAACACAGGTGCTTGAGCTACCTATCTCAGAGTCAGACCAATGTATGTGATGTAGTGAAATAATTATTATTTATTTATTATTTAATGTGATAAGTTAACCAAGTTAGTAACCTAGAAATGTCTGAGATTTTTGATCAACTAACTAACTAGGCTGGTGAATGAATGAATTAAAACATTTATTTGACACACAAACTTAACACAATACCAAAGCTAGGACGACATACAAAAGAAATAATCGTGAGCCGAAAGAGGCGAGGTGCTCAGCATAATGCTGTGCCGCAACAAATTTGCTACGCCACGACGCTGGTTTTCAGCGGGTGACCCTTGTGTTATGAGTCTGTCTTGAACTTTAACAGAGAAAATAGAAAAATATACATAGGAACAAAATTTAATGAATCGATCCGAAATGAGCCTTGGTCTTCGATAATAAGAGCCTTCATCTAGGTCGATATACACAATCCATAAATATTATAAATGGGAAAATGGGAAAGTGTGTCTGTCTGTCTGTATATTTGTCTTTCTTTCACGGTAAAACGGAGCGAGGAACAGTAGCGCTACCATGAGTTGACATCGAAAACTGACATAACGTAAACTAGCTCTGTCTCTTTCAATGCATCACAATGAAAGAGACATAGCGATAGTTTTCGATAGCGAGGATAGTATTTCAAACTCATGGTAAGGCCACTGACGTGATTTTGTAAGTGGAGATACCTAGATCAATACTCAGTTCTTTATTGCTTCCATAGTGTCCAAATAGATGGTAAATAAATATAACAAAGAAACCACTATAGAGCCTGCAAGAGCACTGCAATATGAGAGGGACAAGCATTTTATTATTTCAAACGTTTCTCTTAATAATAATTTATATATTTATTTTGTGTATAATAATATAATACTTTATTCAGCAAGTTGAAGGGATGAAGAGTAACATAGACTACTTATTGCCCCTTTCTAACCCCTCATTTTAAAGAAGTGGGCGGCGGGAGCGAAGCCGTGGGCAAAAGCTAGGAAATTATACATTAATATGTACATCTTCTATACTATTTATAAAGAGATAACTTCTATAGACAACGACAAGGCTTATAGGTAAACCGAAAACACGAAACGCTTGCGCGATGTAATTGGACACAGCGCCATCTATTGGTTCATTTCTGAATTACGGTCCCGAAGCGAAGTGAGGGCGGGCCACTAGTTGATAATATAAGGATGTGTAATGTTAATTCTGCAATTTTCGCATATACTACTTCTAATTGTATGTACCAGGACATTTTGCATTGACTGCAACACTCCAACATGCCAATGAGTGATTGAGCTGCGCATGAGTGCTTTATGACTTCCTGTGACGAGGACGGCAGATAACATTCTATTTCAGGCGGAATGAATGAACGAATGAATGAATGGCAGCGCACTTAATTGTTCTGCGGTCTCTGATTGACGCAATTAATTTAAGTATACGCTTCATTTCTTAAATATCTACAGGCATAGTATAATAATATTAAGTGTGTTTTTTTTAAATTATTTTAATTTTAGATTCTCACAGCATTTAGAGAAATAGGACTGTTAATAATTAATAAGAGGGGCCAAGATAATTTTTCATGATTTTCTGATATTTTTTTTTTTCCTATTATGTTATAGGTGGCAGATGAGCGGATCACCTGATGGTAAGCGATTGCCGCCGCCCATAGACACCTGCAGAACCAGTAGAGTCACAAGTGCGCTGCCAACCTTTAACCCCTTTTCTCCTCACTCACTCGACGAAACACAGCGCAGGAACTGCTTCTGGTCTTCTGTAAGGCCGCGGTATCACTCCGGTCAACCGGCCCATTCATGCCAAAGTAGGTATGTCTCTGACATGGTTACATCCTCTCCAACGACTTTCTCCTATTGGAGTGTTTTGTGTGAAGGTTTGACTTGATAGATTGGGTGTTCCAGTGTACGGTGATGTAGAGTCAGATTGTAAAGATTTTTTTGCTATCTCCTACATGTATTCAGGATTTCACAATAATTTTACTTTCTCGACATTAATAAATCCATACCACTAATATTATAAATGGGAAAGTGTGTCTGTCTGTCTGTATGTTTGTCTTTCTTTCACTGCAAAATGGAGTGACGAATTGACGTGTTTTATTAAGTGGAGATAGTTGAAGGGATGGGGAGTAAGATAGGCTACTTTTTGCCCGTCTCTAACCCTCCATTTTAGGGAAATGGGGGGCGCGAGCGAAGCCGCGGGCAAAAGGTAGTCTTAAGTAAAAATAAAAATACTTCTACAATGTATAGGTTTCAAGATATAGGATTCATATTTATGAGCCACAATGTAAACGAAGTTATCAGCTACCTCGTTATTAATGTATAATAGATAATAACGTTCTATAAAATTAATATTAATGTATAATTCATATTACACTCCTCAAATGTATGTAACCGAGATTAATTTCAAATAAAACAAACTTTACTGCAGTAGTTTTAGTGCCGTCCAAATAATGACGTTAAAATGTTTCGGGGAGATTTATCCAGGCATTAAGATTTGATAAGTGTTTAAATATTGGTAGTCGGTCGATTTCCCCGCTATTAAAGTTTACGGTTGACGTTTAAAACCTTGACACGCTTTACACGTATTGATATGTGGCCGGTGCCTTTGTGGGCCGGGTGGGGCGGGTGCGGAGTCTTTGCTAGCGATTTTAAGAATATGATGCAGTGAGGAACTACTACGTAGACAGAAGTTAAGCGAAACAAAAAAAAGCGAAGGAAGCGGTGGCGGACAGACGGGGGACAAAACTCTTCTGTTTGTGTGTTTGGTCACAACAGAAGTGAAGTGAAGTGAACATGGTTTAAATCAAGTGGTTTAGATCAGATCATCAGATGTTCGGCGAGAATCGAGCCGTCACAGCACGGGATAATGGATTGATTAATTTCTTAATTTATGTAGTTCTTATGTAGGTAGTTCACCATCAATTGTTACATTAATAGGTAGTACGTACACAATAAAGCCTTTCAGGCATACCTACCTGTAGGTAGGTATTAAGTAAGTTTTCTGTAAGTGATTGTGCATTATAGTTACCATGTATGGTAACTGTAATGCACAATCACTTACAGGTAAACAAAACATACAAATTCAGAAAAAACTTAATGCTACTTAGGATGCTACTACTTGATTTAAAATACAATACGAAACTAATTCGAATAAATAAATAAATAATGCGCCAGACAATCACACCAATCAATCTGGTCTCAAACTAGGGCAACCCCTGTACTATGAGTACCAGGTCATGATAATTAACCCAGAACACCCAGACTCAAGAAAACTTAGAAAATGTAGTTTCCTAAACTGACTTGACCGGGAATCGACCGGGACCTTTCCTGCTTCGGGCGAACACCTTAGCCACTGCGCCATCGAGGCCGTCTATAGGACTGCAATTCTTTCGCTCTCGTCTTAATTTGTGCTAGCGGGATTTGATCTGGATGGCATTTCGAATTGTATTTCGCTAAATTACCCGTAACCGTTTAGCGCAATGGTTTGAGCGCCGGTTGAGACGTAAGGGTCGCGGGTTCGATTCCCGCATCAACACAAATGTTGTTGATGAAAACAGATATTTGTGGGTCTGGATTTGTAGTTCCTTCGTTGTTTCACGGCCGGTTTTCCTGTGAGGCAGTGGTTATCACTACCGGTCGAGCCGGCCCCGTTCATGCCGAAGCGTGGCTCTGCCCACATAAAACGATTGCAGGCAAGCCGTGGTCGCAAGCGACTGCCGTTTCAATTGTATTTTGGTATGCTACAACCATTCGCTGACACATACCCACCGCACCCATTCTCGTCATTAACCCAGCAATCAAATCCCTCCTCGGAGGGTTCACCGATATTGGGCCTCAAACAAACATAAAAACGGATAGTAAACTTTTACGAGCCGCTTTACTGGCTCGCACTATGGACGATTCGATAACTTTTGGGGAAACTAGCTTTTTATGGGGAATTGCATTGTGTGTTGGTAAAGAGACTTATAAAGTAAAGATTTTAAAGATTTATAAAGTACTGTTAAATGTATTTGGACGACGTAGTTCCACGACGTAGTTCCACGACGTCGTTCCACGAAGTAGTTAACTAGACGTTGAATAAGAACTGAGGATTGCTATTGGACTTGTTATATCATTAGGGAGTGTAGTTGTTAACTAGACGTTTGGAGAAATAACTGAGTTTTGCTTTTGGACATGTCATATAATTAGGGAAATTACTTTTAGATGGGGATAAAGATAAAAGACGTTTGTTTACGTAATGATTACCTGTTGTATACAACGTTACAAATAAAACATCTTACCGTTTAGACAGGCCAGAGAATAGGGTGAGAAACTAATCCCGGTGTGGCTATGGTTTACAAATTAGACTTTTTATGTAATAGGCTAACTGACAACCGTTGGAGCCATAAAGTCCTTGAGTGGAGACCGCGACTCGGTAAACTTAGTGTTGGAAGTCCTGCTACAAGATTCCCATCTTTTCGACGACATTCGAAGGCTGGCTGGAGTGAGCTGGAAGAGAGTGGCCGAAAATTGGGAGCGGTGGCGTGCATTGGGGGAGACCTAGGTATGTCCAGCAGTGGACGAGCGAAGGTTGCTGATGATGTAATAGGCAGTGGAGTCCGGGCTCCGAAGCGACATGATGGGACACAACCGGGACAAATGAAAAGAAAGTAAGAAAGAAAATACATTTATTAAAATGCTACAATGATGATGATAGCAGACGAGCAGTAGATCCAACTGTGAGGGTGCTAGAGGGCGAATCTGGGGGGAAAGGGATTTTAAAGGTAGCAGCTCACTGACTTAACTCTTTTTTTTTTACATCTCATACATTGACCTGACTCCATACTAAGTAGCTTAAGCACTTGTGTTGCAGATATCAGACAACAGAGGAACACAATATAATACTTAAATATGTACATAAACACCCAGATACTGAACAAATAGAAATGTTCATCACACGAATGTTTGTCCAGGGTGGGGATCGAACCCACGACCTTTGGCATATAAGGCAGGGTCACTACCAAATACGCCATCCGGCCAGTCAAATAAAAAAAAAAATGTTAACGATGCGCATACGCTACGATTTTTGTGAAACGTTCGTGCTTGTTTTAAGATTTAAAATGTTACTAGTCCTAAGTTGTTACTGAATATTTTTTTCTATTCTATTCCTACAGAACCGACAAGGTCACCCGTAACTTCGACAGGAAACGGTAAATACCGGCACACTCACGATGACACAACCAATTGGACGGCCTAGGCGGTAGTGCCGGGGTACAAGCAGCCCATTACGATATCGCCGGCGATAGCGGCCACCCATCGCAAGCGTTTCGTGGTACCGCCGACTCGTTATACCAATTAACTTTGAATTGGGATGTATTCCCGAAAATACTTTATCTGGAGATATTAAGGGTAAGTATTCGTTAGAATAAAGTTGGTAATAGTTTGAGATTACTTTACATGACATACTCGTATTGTCCTGCTCTCATAACATTTCATTATCCAGTTTTGAGATTCAATTTTATGAAATTACACAGGGGGAGAGCCACGCTTCCGCGTGGCCTCACAGAAAACCGGCGTAAAGCAGAGCATGCGTTGTGTTTCGCTGCGTAAGTTCCGGAGTCCCAATCCAGGGGAAGGGGGGTTTAAAAGGTAAGCAGCGCGCTTATAACACCACTGGTTTCAGGTGCCCGTGGGCGGCGTAATCGGCATAATCGCTTACCATCCAGGTGATCCGCCGGCACGTCTGCCACTTGTATTATAAAAAAAAATGAAACCGAATTCCTTATCTGTTACAGGTGTTTATGGGCGGCGGCAATCGGTTACCATCAGGTGATCCGTCTGATCAACCTGAATCATGATATTTTCACAATGATATCAACAAGGTGCAATAATATAATAATGTAATACCAGTTCATTATGTATCTTCATAAATTGTTGTGAACTTAATTTAGCATTAACTTCAAGCTCTTAAATTCGGCGCTCAAAAGAAGAAAATTAAAATAAACGTCTTATAGATGTACAATATATCAAACTTAACGCAGTCGGTGTCTCAATACTTGTTCAATTAAATTTAAATCCGAGCGCCTTCCACTTAAGAAGCATCAAAGTGTCGCCTCTTTATTCCGAATAAACCTTTATCACCCAATCTACATATATATTTATTTTTATGTCTTTATTCGGCTTTTTTCCGGTAGCCGTTAATAGTTTAAAACCATTAATGTTAATTATAAATTCACTCTTTTATCTCGCATTAGTTTTACGAGCTATAAACCAGCTCCCGGTACAATTTGTAAGCGAAACTTGACCCGCAGTTGTCGTTATTTATGATTATTTATCGATGGCTCTTAATGTGTTCGGAGAGGCCGGATCTTTTGAGTCTGTCGCGAAACTATTAGTGTAACGGTAAGTTTTGTTTTGGAATGGGAAATACCAATTGTTATTATGCATTATCAAAGGCGCGGCGGACATAATAAAAGTCATTGTATCTTTATGCACAACCAGTGATCTGCTCTCACTTAGTTTTGGCACATAGTGAAACGCTCAGAAGGATGAGCAGACATGACGAAAAACCCAAACCTTCACAAAACATTAATTTCGCTTTACACCAAACGAACTTACCCGACAGGAATGCTATTCAAATGGCGGACTAAGCCACAGATTACAAACATTTTAGGAAATCAATCGATATCTATGACTCGACTATTCATACGATTATCGATAAATTTAACTCCTCTAACTTCAAGACCTCAGCACTGACACTTAAAATTGCCCTACAAAAAACTCAAGAACATAGGTATTGAACACGGCTCCGCTCTCCGTTACGTCTGCCCAACGATATCTACTGGCCACTCAGACCAACAAGTCAGGGGGACTGCATGGATCAGGTCAGCTGCTCAGGAACGGGTACATTGTCGTAGGGGAAGGGAGGCCTATTATATACTCAACAGTGGCTACTACTAGCACAAAATAAAGACTCTGAGACAGAAGGCTAACTGCCCACTAAGAGCTAAAAATATGTCATGTACTCACGCATGCGCACTAACAGGCAAAAACGCCTTTTCGACCACATTAATCCTAACTTATGACATAAGATTGTCAAACTGTCGAGGTCTATGGTAGAGGCCGCGCGCTTATGTACTCATGCCGGGCAACAACCCTAGCATATGTCGACGAACTCTTCTAAATTCAAAATCAAGGCTAAGTCAGCCTTCTGTGTTAAAGTCTTTATTTTGTGCTACTAGGCTGATTATGATGAAGACGATGACTGGCCACTGCTCTACCGAGGTTAATAAAAATACAAACTTTTCTCGACCCATTGCATGTGTTTTTAAGCTTCCACAACATTATTTTTTGTTTCAAGAAGCGAAGTAAAGTAGTACCTACAGTAAGTAAAGTAATTACTCTTTATCTGGCCACTATGTCTCTGTAACATTCGTGACGGCAGCAGAATATCGGTTACGTACAAAAATGCGTACCAATTATGTGGTGTGTGCGTTTAATTGGTAACTTACAGTCTGCCTTCATCACAGTCAATTAAGTTCTTATTACCTTATTGTAAGGTGTATTTTTACGCATGTGTTCTGTTCACTGTACTCGCTTGAATAACGTTTTCATCAGACGGGTGTGCCGTGTACCGATTTCTGTATAATTGCACTGTTAAGGCCTACGTATTAGTAAAGTGAAATGTTAAATGTATAATGTTGGTATCTTTTTTATTAACGAACTTTCCTGAATTCTCTCGGGTTCCGAAGTTTAAGTTTCGGTAGCTTAGAAGTAGAGTACCTATATAATATACGTTGGTGTTTAAATGGCATACGTCATTTTTATGAAAACATGTAAAAAGATCTAACCCACCTCGAGGTAAGTAAGATGTTTTTCTTCTGTATCTGTATTCTGTATGTATACCTAGTATCTTTTATCTTCTTCATACTATTTATAAAGAGGTTAATCTCATATTCCACGCCAGGGCTTATAGGTAAACCGAAAACACGAAACACTTGCGTGATACAACCAACGTGCAGCGCCATCTATTGGTAGACGGTGGAACTACTGTCCCGAAACGAAGTGAGGGCGGGCCACTAGTAGTGTATATAGAAGCTTAATAAGGGTGTGAATGCACCTAATGAAAATAAACTACTTTATTTATGTCATTTAAAACGTTACAAAAGCTAAAGGTCTTTCTTAGAGAGTGTTGGAAATTGCTTATTTCAATGCCAAGATTGTAATCAGAATTTCGGAGATGTTAATATTATGGTCTATGAAAATAACTTTACATACATACTACTTTGACTGGCCGGATAGCGCATTTGGTAGTGACCCTGCCTCCTACGCCAAAGGACGTGGGTTCGATCCCCACCCTGCACCAACATTCGTGTGAAACACTTGTGTTTGCTCAGTGTTTGGGTGTAATATAATAATGTATTTAAGTATTATATTTGTGATCCCCTGTTGTCTGATATCCAATACAAGTGCTTGAGCTACTTAGTACGGAGTCAGGTCATGAGATGTCGTGTGAATTTATTTTTAATTTATACTCCGATCATTGCTAATGATTGATACTGAAAATTTTATAGTAAATTAATTCAGGTATTAAATGTAAATTGTTTTGCGTCCGTTCTGCGCCTTAAGTCAGTATCGTGCAGATTTGTAGTTAACAAACAATGTTAGTAATTAATTATTTATAAACAGATAATCGTCCATTTACGAATTCGGTATCACAGACACTTGAACGCCGGAACGAGCAATTACACTTAAAAAAAGTATAATAAGCACTACAGCGAAAGTGGCCGAGCAATATTGGACTCTATTACAAATGTATAACGCTCATATTGTAGTCTGAAGGTTACCGTATTCCACGGTTATGGAAATCCATTAAAAATAACGAAGTAAAGTAAGAAACAGGGTGTGCCTCTAAACAATTACTTCCCTTCTGCTGAAATCAAGCGTTTCTTTAGGCAAATTGATTAAACATGAAGGAAATTAAGAAACCAAGGTAAGTATACTTTTTACAGCTACGATGATTTTGTTTCACTTAATTTTTTTACGTGATTGGTGGTAAACGAACAAACGGATCACCTGATGGTAAAAGATTGTCCGTCCATAGACACCTGCAACACCAGTCACAAGTGTGCTGCCAACTTTTGACCCCCTTTCCCTACGATGGGGCCCCCGGTACCGGCAGCGTAGGCGTTGCATCACGCCGGTCTTCTGTGAGTTTGTGGTATCACTCCGGTCGAGCCAGCCCATTCATGCCCAAGCGTGGCTCTCCTACAGTGCTCTCCTATCCTCTTGTCATTTCTCAAAATGGTCAAAGTAGATAACAGAAACAACCTTTTCATCGAATTTATTGATATTTCTATTGACCTTTAAACTTCTTGCGAAGCTATCTCAATATCAAATAACACAGCACAAACTTCCATATTCATTACACGTCAAAGGTAGAACCCCCAACAATGTGAAATGAACACAGTTATATGGTTCTGTAGATCGGCATGTTCATAAGTAGGTAAACATTATTGACCATACACGCGCAATAATTAATTAACATTAACGTTGTAGGACCCAAAAGCCTTTTAAAAGGCATAAAACAAATGATTTTTTTTTATTAGATAGGGGGCAGACGAACAGACGGATCACCTGATGGTAAGTGATTACCGCCGCCCATGGACACCCGCAACACCAGAGGAGTCGCAAATGCGCTGCCGACCTTTTAAGAAGGAATACGCTCGCTTTTTAGGGTTCCGTAGCCAAAATGGCAAAAACGGAACCCTTATAGTTTCGTCATGTCCGTCTGTCCGTCTGTCCGTCTGTCCGTCTGTCACAGCCGATTTACTCGGAAACTATAAGTACTACAGTTGATGAAATTTGATGGGAATATGTGTTGTATGAACCGCTACAAAAATATGACACTAAATAGTAAAAAAAAAGAATTGGGGGTGGGGCCCCCCATACATGTAACTGAGGGATGAAATTTTTTTTTCGATGTACATACCCGTGTGGGGTATCAATGGAAAGGTCTTTTAAAATGATATAAAGTTTTCTAAAAACCATTTTTCTTAAAGTGAACGGTTTTTGAGATATCAGCTCTCAAAGTCGTAAAAAGTATGTCCCCCCCCCTCTATTTTTATAACTACGGGGTATAAAATTCTAAAAAAAAATAGAGGTGATGCATGCTAATTAACTCTTTCAACGATTTTTGGTTTGATCAAAGTATCTCTTATAGTTTTTTGAGATAGGTTGATTTAACTGATAATTTTGGTTAAGTTATTGTGCTTACACTGAAAACGATGGCTGAACCCTTATAAGATAGATCAAAAAATATACTACAGTATTGTACACCTTTAAAAATCTTATAGTTGCTGCTACGGAACCCTTGTTGCGCGAGCCCGACTCGCACTTGGCCGGTTTTTTTCTATTGTGTCTGCTGTTTGGGCCTTACGACGTTGAGTTACTAACATTTTTAGCTAAAAATGTATCACCACGATCACCATTTAAGATCTGTTTCACAATGTACAGAAAGATAAAGCATGACAAAGCTATGCAACACATAAAAACTATTTTGAAAACAAGGTTAATTTATTAAAAAAAAATCATAAATGTTTTTTTTTATTAGGTACCACTAGGTACTTTGACCTTACTCGGCGTGATAATTTGAAATGAGAAACTACTGAGTTTCTTGCTAGTTCTTCTCTGTAGAAGTTGACTTTCCATATCAGCGGTAGCTTACATAATAATTGACATTCATAAATCTTCTGTATGGACTTAAACTGGATGAAGAATATTTTTCACACTTAAATTATAATCATCATCATATCAGCCTACATCCACCCACTGCTGAGTATAGGCCTCTTCTCCATCGCGCTACACATCTACGGTCCCCAGCCAATAATAAATTATAATAATTAGTTAGGTTTTCTTTATGTGACCAGACGAGCAGGCGGATCACCTGATGGTAAGCAATTGTCGCCGCCCATGGACACTTGCAACACCAGTGGAGTTGATAGTAGGTATTGAATTGTAGTTTACGTTACACAGATGAGGCTGGCAGGCGACCGCAGAGAGTGGCTTGATAAAGAAGAGTCTACTTACACCAGCAGTGGTTGTGGGCTGATATTATGCTGATGAGGAATCTTCAGACCGTTACCTATCTCTATCAATAAAAATTAACAGAAAAAAATTGAGAACGAATTAAGCAAAACAAACTCTCTTATCTATTTAAATACGACATTAAACGTTAATTGTCTGCAGTAATTGCAATTAAAATTAAAAGTTACTGCAATGCACTATCTCAGGTCACACTGACATATACATACATATTGATATAGCTAAGTGCAGCATACTCGTACAAATTAAGGCAGCAGGATCTATTGAATATGTATGACTTTCATTGAAATGGGGTGAAAAATGTTACGATAGGTCACTGGACTTTTTTATTTTTTTATGTGGCAGACGAGCAGATGGATCACCTGATGGTAAGCGGTTACCGCCGCCCGTAGACACCTGCAACACCAGTAGAGTGCCAATCTTTAACCCCCTTTCCCCCAATTGGGCCTCTGGCACCCTCACTCACTGGGCAAAACAAAGCGCAGGCGCTGCTTCACGCCGGTCTTCTGTGAGGCCCTGGTATCACTCCGGTCGAGCCGGCTCATTCATGTCGAAGCGTGGCTCTCGCACGGTAGTACTTTATAGAAATACAGCAATGGTAGCGCATTTTCATTCATTATGGAGTTTCGTTCCCTCTTACCACATCATCATCAATTCGGCCAATAGACATCCACTACTATACTCTGATTCATAATCATGTAAAGTAAACTGACAGATGTCAATGTGTCATCCCTATACATTATCACTCAATTTGACACATGCAAAATGTCAAAATGCATAGAAACTTGTCATTGTCATCTGTCAGTTTACTTTACATGATTATGAATGATTGATTGACGACGTAGCTAAAGGGATGAAAATGTTCGCAGATAGACTCTATGTAGTCTAGAGTATTATTTTCAAAATGATAATCACAGTGTCATAAAAAGTGTACAACCTAAAATATACCTAGGCAACATTAAAGGAAGATAATTAACTGCCGATAACTCGAAATATTTTAAATTCATTGCGATAAACCCAGATAATTGGGTTATGTGTACAGTACCTTATCAAAAATTAAACAGAACATTAAAGGATTTTGGGGCAAGATACCGGTGACCTCTCCCGGGCTATCGGGTATAAAAAGTGTATGACTTCATGAATTTTCTCTCACTCTAATTGTTATGGCGACTGCAGTGAGATAACCTTTGATTACGAAAAGAAGAGTTAACATAGTGTTAGAAGTGGCAGTTGAATTATTAGCGATGATTTGATTTCTATGATAGAGGCATTTACCCTGCTGTGGGGAAAGTAAGTAAAGATAGATCTCAGTTCCACGCCATCTGAAAGTCTATACTTTGATTCTATAAAGTAAACTGACAGATGAAAATTACAAGTTTCTATGCATTTTGACATTTTGCATGTGTCAAATTGAGTGATAATGTATGGGGATGACACATTGACATCTGTCACTTTACATGATTATGAATCAGGGTATAGAAGTAGGTGGTCTTGTACCCCCGTGCCTAGGAAAGCACGTTAAGACGTTGTTCCTGCACCCGATCTCTCTTCGGTTGTATCAGACTAGTATCCTAACGAGTTAAGAGGGTAAGGTAAAGAGAGTGTACCTGTGTTTGCGCACACACTCGATCACTATATCCTGCGTACGTGAATGATCGTTACGATAGGCCGCCGTAGCAGAATATCGGTTGGAGGATTTTATTTATTTACTTAGATATGTTTGTAATTCATAATTGTCACTTCTAATAGATAATTACGTTCAAACACCCGAGTTCCCGTCACTTCGTGGAACTGCGATAATTACACCAGTAGCGGCTTAATACGCTTTCATTATTTTAGGTTATTCAATAGGACACTTGGCAATGATTTACGACCTGTAGGTATGGCATGAACTTGTCAAGAAACCGTAAAGTTAAAGTATCATGCCCATGATAGGATTACGCTGGGTACTGAGTTATATTTGTATCACATTAAATTGTATATAATACAATACGAAACGCTAGCGCGATGTAATCGACGCCCAGCGCCATCTATTGATTGTTTTTGGAACTACTGCCTCTTAACGAAGTGAGGTAAAAGAGACTTACAATTCGCCATGGTATTACCATAGTCCGGAATTACTTAAATACATAGCTTAGACTAATAGGTTCTCTTGCTAATTTATTGTCCAATTGTGTGATTGTTTTTTCATCGTGCTTACGCATATTATACTATCGCATTGTTGCGTAAATTGCTTGCGTGTGGATGAACATTAAAACATATTCACTAATGATAAAACTCTTAAGACCACTCTTTCCCAGTCTGTTTACAGTTTTAAAAAATCTATCATCCACTGATATCGCTTTCAATAGCCGACCCATATATCCATTAGACGACGAATCTAGCATTTAACAATGTAGTGAGATATGAAGCATCAATATACGAGTAAGTACACGCGATAACACGATAAGTAACTTACATACAAATCTCTTTACGTTGGAAGTAGTGTTGGCGATTGATACATTAACGATAGTCTTAAAAGTGGGGTAATTAATTGGAATGTACTTACTCAATTCGTAACATGGTAGCTAGACACGTGTCAGCAATAACCGATGGTTTTCTATTGAGCTACGGTATCAATTAACTACGAAGGTACCACAAACATACCCAACGTAATCCTAGCGTGGCACGATTCGTTTTCTAGGAAAGTTCGTGTCAGGCCTGCTCTAACGTTCTTCACTGTCATGCCACTATCCACTGCTAAGCATAGGCCTCCCCCATCGACTTCCAATCTGACCGATTGGAGGAGGTCTGCATCCAACTGTACCCGGGACTATGACAATGTCATCCTACGCCGCGTGGGGCCGTCCTACGCCTCATCTACCAGGGGGGCCAATTCTCGTGTAGGTACGTGACATGACAGTCGACTTTAGAGATCTTATACATTTGTCCACAGAAAATGTCTAATTCGACTTCAATCTCGGGTGCTCGAGAATCGACGTGGTCTGGATTCGAGAATCTTTTGGCTCCAACTTTCTTACATACCTACTTATTAATACTATCGATACCGCTTATTGAAGGATCAGCTAAAAAGTTATACTACATTCTTATTTATCGAAGTGGTACATAATTTGACTTCCATAAATCTTCGGTATCTTTGTTTTCCGAGATTTATTTATTTATTCATAGATTAAAATGCGAGCATCATTTCACGCTGGGGAGATTTTCCTTCATTTGTACGCTTGAGTAGTTTTAATTGTGATTGAAACAAATAATTTTTATTTATGCTAGGACGGCAAACGAGCAAGCGGGTCACCAGTTTAGAACATTAGTAGGTAGATCAGAGAGCGTTGCTGATGCGTTGCCGGCTTCTTAGAAAAGGGTCTTCTCTTGAAGAATCGAAGGATTTAATGTAACATCGCAGAGAGGAACACAAAATTGACACAAAATTGAAGAAAGTGCACTTGTGTTGGGCACACACTTGTGCACTATAAATGTCCAGCGTCAATAGCTGATCATTGAGATTGGCGGGCCATTAGTAAGTACTATTTTTAAAGAACGACATTGACGTGACTTTCCGGTCAATAAAACCGTATTAAAATCTACGACTTGTTACTTGGAATCTTTATGCTGCACTACATACTAGTACTATTAAGTATTCTGTGCTAGTACCACAGTTTGGGCCCAAAATGGCGCTGTTTTATTAGTAATTAACCATATCGCAGTTTCTGTGCGCGCGCGCCGGTGCCAAGCGTTGTCAACTTATCAACCCGTTGATGTAACCCTACACTGCTGATAGAAAAGTAACAGTTGTTACAAATCTTACTAACATTATAATCGTGAAAGTATGTCGACGGCCTCGATGGCGCAGTGGCTAAGGTGTTCGACCGAAGCGCGAAAGGTCCCGGGTTCGATTCCCGGTGAAATCAATTTAGAAGACGACTTTTTCAAACTTTTCTTGGGTATGGGTGTTCTGGGTTGACGCCCCCAGTTAATTATCGTCATCTACGTACTCATATCTGTCTGTACTATCAAAGGCCTACAGGGTGTGATTGTCTGGCGCATTTATTATGTCTTTATATATTATCTTGTATGTAAGGATGTTTGCTCCTCTTTCACGCAAAAACTACTGAATGGATTTTAATGAAACTTTACAATAATATAGCTTATAAGTCAGAACAACACATAGGCTACAATTTATAAAAATATATTGTGTGGATTGTCCAAAGTATGACGGTATGTGTCAATAACTAGCTCCACGCGTACGATGTCGCCTCTAGTGTTAATTAAGTTCAATAGAGTATCACCTTAACGTCAAACACATTTGATTCAAAATTACAAGTCAATAAAATTAAGCATAATTGATAGATTTAAGTAACCCAGCATGTGGCCATCTGTACCTGTGTTTTCATAAATGTTATTTACAATAAGTTAACAATAATATTGATGATACTAATAAGCGCTGTAAACTTGTCATTATCGTCATAAGAGGGCAATATCTTAGCTATATCAATAGTAATAACTTATTATCACTTTTATTAATTACAGTAATGTTTAATAGCATTCATAAAAACAATAATTATAACTGTGTTTACACATAAACCTTTACGCTAATTAGATATTTTACTTAGTTATGTCGTTTTCATTAGTTATACTTCTCATTGCACTCACTCGGAGTGAAATAAAACTTATAATTTGCTATTGTCATACTTCAGATAACACAACAATTGCGCCAGGAAATACAAATAAAACATAATGGACGTCTAATAGACAGTAGGAACAATAAATACACGACCAGTAAAACAAACAGTTATACAAACAAACATAAATAATCATTAAAGGGTTAAAAGCACTACCTTAACGAGATATCGCTACTGTAAGTGCCCAGACTGGTAGGAGCAACTTTTTATTTTGCTGCCGTGTCAACAGTCGTCCCTTTCTTACGCGATAACAATTTGTAAGTCCATCTCTGTCGCACACAGCAATTAACACTTTCTGTATACGGTAGCAATGGAAGAAATTAGTTAAGAGAGCACCGTCCCGGTTTGTGAGGCTTATGTCAACTGCCTTCATGTAGCGGGATGTTTTTTGTTCGCTGTTTTAATTTCTTCGTTTTATTTGTTTTTGTACCCGGGGTCATTAGTGGCCATGTCGTTATGCTAAGGGTTAATAAATTGTTGTATTAAGTTTGTTATACTTTTATGTAATGTCGGCGTTTCGGCGTTTTATTAAGCTTTTGGACATTTGATCGGAATAAAGGTTAAGTGGGTGCTAATTAAATCAGACTTTAAAGACGCAGATTGTATCAATTTTTATTTAAATTCCTTACTAAAACTACTAAGTATATTACATTTCGGTTGCCAGAATAATTAAAGTAACAACCCGTTTTACGTAATTATTTTACAGCCAGTGTAATAGCAAGGGTAGCGGGATCGATTCTCACATTAGCAGAAATATTTATTGAGGAAACAGTATCCGTGATGGATCTGGGTGTTTGAGGTAGATAGGCGCCTTCGTTGGTCTTCTTGTTACCATATATAGGGTATATTTTTATCTCTGGCAATAATTTTTATATGGTTGGTTAGTAATCCAAGACGTTATTTTATGCCAAGTACTTAATATAAAGACAAATATATCAGCTAACTTATTATGTACATATTAATCTCCTCACCTATTAGGTATTTTATGCATAATTTGATTCCATAATTTTACTTTGATCATAAAGTATTGTATAATAAAAATTGTGATATAAGTATTTCTGTGTGTGTGTGTGTGTGTTATTTTTGTGATATATTTCTGTGTGTTTTGTGATATGTGTCTATGGGCGGCGGCCATCGCTTACCATCAGGTGCATACTCGTCTGCCACCTATCACATAAAAAAAATCGACCTAAGAGCCTATTTCAAATTCCTCAAATGTAGCACTTAATTGCACATTCAAATTGCTTTGCAGCTAATTGCACATGCAGAAATTAACGTGAGAATGATTATCTTGTAAAAAACCCAACGCATTATCGCTATCAGTGCAGAATGCAAATGCAACTATTACCGCTGGTGCAATTACTCTGAATCACTAAAAAAACACTTAACATACAATTAAAAGGGTAATCCGTGAATGATAATTGGCGTTGCGATAACTGTTTAGGGGTCCGCTGTGGTGGTTTCATTTTGAAGGTTTTTCATAGTTCTTCTTGCGCTGATAACCCAATTTAATTGTGGGAGAGCCATACGAAGTGGCAGTGGGCTGGTCACATTAGCCGCAGAACTGATAACCGTTGGAGCCGTAAAGTCCTTGAGTGGAGACCGCGACTCGGTAAGCGTAGTGTTGGACACCCTGCGACAAAATGGGATGATGACATTCGAAGGCTGGCTGGTGTGGGCTGGATGAGAGTGGCCGAAAATCGGCAGCGGTGGCGTGCATTAGGGGAGACCTATTTCCAACAGTGGACGAGTGTGGGTTGCTGATGATGATGATGATGAGAACCATACTTTGGCATGAATGGGCCGACTCGACCGGAGTGATACCACTCCCTCAAACAAACCGGTGTGAAACAGCAACATCTTTGCTGTGTTTCGCCGAGTGAGTGAGGGGTACCGGAGGCCCATCCGGCGGGAAGGAGATGAAAGGTTGGCAGCGCACTGGTGACTCGCAGCGGCAAATGCTTACCATCCGGTGGTCCGCCAGCTCATCTGCTACCTATTACATAAAAAAATTACTCATTGTGACGTCTCCTTTAAAGCACGTTGTGTCTAATTCATCATTAGCAATCCACGCTCGTCCACTGCTGGACATAGGTCTCCCCCAATGCACGCCACCGCTCCCGATTTTCGGCCACTCTCATCTAGCTCACTCCAGCCAGCCTTCGAATGTCGTCATCCCATCTTGTAGCAGGGCGTCCAACACTACGTTTACTGGAACCGTGTACCGGTACCGTGTGTCTAATTTTGACCGCAATTGGTGTCGATCAGCGGCGGGATATTGGTTACATCAGTAGAGGCTATAATCCAGCAATGTGCTATATCCCTGATTTATTCTTCATAAACTTACGTACATAGGCTTAAGCAAAGGCAAATTGTATTACAATCCAAAAACGCCGACACAAACAATTATACATTGGCATATAATTGCGTGCAATAAACCGATTGCCACACGCGACGCCCACGCCCAACTGAGCACAGTTTCTTCCTCATATGTGGTGTAATACTACATTATTACTAGAAAAAAGTTAAGTATCAGCCTATATGGGTATAACTGTCCCACTGCATGGCAAAGGCCTCCATCATAGAATCAAGTCACCGCTACTATGATGGGATTAGGCTCAATCACCACGCTTGCTGGACTTAATTAAAAAAAAATTAAATACCTATGTAACTAATCAATTTATATTTTTTTCTACTAAGTATAAGAATCATTGTTCATATTTTTATATAATAAAATTACCTATACTTATAAAGTTGTCCTAAGATTCGGAACCAGGTCACGCGGCGGATCACCGATGCGCTGGACTGATTAAGTGAAATCCGCTGTGGGAAACTCCGTGTCTGACATGGTCTGTCGTGTCTGCGACAGACTGTCTGCCAACAGAGGGAGATGGCAGGAGATCATGAGGAAACCTGTGTCCACCTTTAAGAAAGACTCCTCAATATGACCACGACCGCTCTGACAAAAGCGTAGCAACAGAAAAGAAGTTTCACGGGCACTACTGAATGAATTAATTATTGCGAGTAAAATCTTAAATCTACGTCAAAAGCGTTTAATTGTTGATAACAGTTTTATAGAAAGTATACCTAATCGCATTAATGCGATTAGATTATTACAAAATCCAAAAAAGCACAACTGTTTACACGACACCCATTCTAATCTTAAGCCCTTTGATTGAGCACTCAAGCCCAAAAACATTTGTGACAAAGACCAGCTTACACTACAAAAACTGATAAAGTCAAGGATTTGAACACCTTGAGCAAACACGCTCAAGTCCATTTGAGCCCTTTTGAGCCTATTGTACGAATAATTGACTTAACAATGCTAAGCCTGGTTTGACGAAGGATTTTGTTTTTATAAGGTTTTTATTTAAAGGTGTTTGTTGATTTTATGTTTGGGTCGAATTTAGTGAGTCAATTTGATTTTCATTTGGCAATCAGTGACGTCCAGAGCACGGCAAACTATTTTAATTAAAAATGTAGAGACATGATAATATGATTCTGAGAAGTATTTTTAAATAAGAATTTTGGTCAAAATAAGTTGCGAAATGAAATGGATACTTTTGTGTCAATTATAAGTTTTGTTTAAGCAAAAATTTAAAAGGACCAAAATGGTTGGTTGTGCTGTTTTATCTTTTTGATAACGAATCAGTGTAATGCGGATACTTTGATATGCAAAAGTATGTAGGTATTCTTAAGAGATTATTTCTGATTCTGATTCTGAGACCTACCTATACTGAATGCGTATGTATATTTTTAATATCGTGTAAGTACTATCTATAAACTAAAGGGTATTTCTAAATCACTGGGATTTCGATCTTTAAGCCATTTTTTAAGTTCTGAGATATTTTATTATAATACAAACTAGGATTCCATCCATACCTTCATCGTGCGCTTTACTCGACATTTTCTGCCACGCACCTCCTTACTGTGGAATAAACTCCTTACGGTTGGGAAATACCGCTGTGGGAACAGTACCTTGGTACCATCAAGTCATCCACTTGCTCGTTTGCCTTCCTATGTCATAAAAAAAAATACTTCGGTGTTTTGACATGTATCTTATTGTATTATGATTGATTTGTATTCTTCATGAATTACTTCCAAAATGAAACAAAAGAACCGATTGGCCATCCCTTCGTTTCACAAAACAATTGTATTCTTGTATTCACGCCAACCAATCTCTCAAATCTATGCCTCAATGGGCATTTTCTAAATCAGCGGGAGTGACGTTTCACGTCAAAGTGACAGTGAAGTTTGTTAATACCCGGTCTCAATGGCTCGAGATAATTTGCTTTTGTAGTATAATACGATTTCGAGTACGATTTGTTATGACAAAAGTAAGCCCTGCTGATGTTCTGGGAAATGGCAAGTGGGTGTGCAGTATTTGGCACGATAATAATAATGTAGGAACTTATATTTCTAATACTACGAGGTTTGTAGTTAGAAATCGTCGGTGCGCCTGCCAAAGCTGTTATGTGCATTTTTTCGATTTTTTTTTATTCGCTAGATCGCACTAGTTTCCTAAGGCCGATGTAATGCAAAAACCCGTTTGTGCAAATTCCGCATAGAAACGAAGTTGTCAAAGTATGTATGTGAAATCACGCCAGACTACGAAGCCCTCAATACTGTTAAGTGTAATAAAATCACATAACAGTTTTAAAAAAATGAGCCTTGTGCACATATCAGATCTTGTTACGTCACATATCAGGATTTACCATTATTTAGCAACACCTATTTGCGTATAAATCGAGGTTATATTCATGATGTATATAAATGGGGGGGTCCAGGGGGTCCAGACACCCCCCCCCCCTCCCCTCTCCCATTGAGGCCTGGATTGGTATAAGGGTTCAATCGGCCGCCATCCATGGACACCTGCCATATTACCCGGGTAAGCGGACATGTCTAACTGTATAAAATACGCGAGGCTAATTCTCGTGTTTCGCCTTATGTCGAGTCAACTCTATGGAACGCACAACCAATAGGAGAACACAGATTACAGTCGACATTACTTATCTTGTTCTCCTATTGGTCTATGCGTTCCATAAAGTCGACTCGACATAGAAGGCGAAAACCGAGAACTGGCCTCCAGAGTTTTAATTAATTAGCCGAAGACCTCACCACATTTGGCTCCGGAATGTTTGTGTCAATTTGACAGTTGAGATCGGCATTGTCCCGTGATTGGCGCATTGTGCGCAGGCGCAGGGTGCCAACTGTCAAACACAACACGGGTTGTTGGAGACAAAGGGATCAGTGCTTTTGTGAGGATTAGCTTATGTGAAAGGCGAGTAAGTAAGAAATATTACTTTTTGAGTTTAAAATATTCTACGGTGATTTTTTAAGACAGCTCTTTTAAATTCAGACATCATTTTTAGACTAAACTGCCTATGAGATGCCTGTGGGATGGAAATTTCAAATTGTAAAATGTTATTTTGTTATCTTACCATTAGTACCTAAATAGTTCTCAAAAAATATATTTAGTAACTGAACCTTAACCTAAAGCAAAGCGTTTTTATTCCAAAAAAAAAAGAGTTGGCTATCTTTTAATTCAACCTTCAATTAAATCCTTTAAAGTTCTATTCTATTCACTTTATGTTTAATTACCTCTGTTTACTTATTTTTTTCGCAATGATGTACTTTTTTGCTAAGAACAGGTGTTCATATTTGTTTGCAAAATTGATGCAGGGTAAATATTAAACGATATCTGAGCAGTGCCAATAAAATCAATGTACATAATTGAAACTATTTATTTTTTCTTAAATCGTCCTTACACCATTTCGCTCCGAGCTCTACCACCTACACAGCTACAGAAATTACCCAATAAAATCGGATTTTGCACGCTGCAACGCACTTAAAATGCAGACAATGAGAAGTCAATCATTTTCGCATTACATGTCCAAAGAAAAAAAATCTTCAAAAGCAGACAAATTTCAAGCTCAAAATGACGGATCTGAAACGAAAATAAAAAGGTCGGTAAATGAGATATCAGGTGTTTTGGATCGATGGGTCGATCGTGGGATCGATGTGGCCAATTTTGAATTGGATTCGGTTTGAGTGATATCTTTGTTCAGTTTGGTTAACCCGGTTTAAAGTGTCAGTTAAGACATCTTGCTGTTTATTTGCGAAGGATATTAAGTTAACGTGTATTTTTTACCAACCGATTTTTTTATGTCTTTTAAACAGTATGTAGATAGTATACAAAATGTATTGTGACCATTTACAACCCTCTAACTACCAAGCATTCTGGACAACATATGACTTTTGGAAGTTCTTGAAAAAATAAATGAAATTTTATTCCGTAGAAAATCGGTCACGTATCTTATTAATCGATAAAAATTTCGGCGAATTTAAAAAGTCGTACCTAGAACTAATTTTGATCAGAATGGTTGGTAGAAGATATAGTTAAAGGGATGTACCTAAATGTTCACAGATATACCCTGTATCTTGGTGAGTACGTCCGTTTGTCCATTAGATAGTTTGTTTGCAATAAACCAGATAATGTCAAAACTGCGAAACCAATGTTGAATGAATGATGTGTCTCTTTATACGTCGCTTCAAGACTTCCCTAAGTCCTGAACTATGCGCTTCCTCCGAAGAACGAAGTCCTTTCTCCTATATTATACACTAGTGGCCGCCCGCAACTTCGTTTGCGTGAACTTTATGACTCTTGACTTAAAGATAATTATTGAAATAGTAGAAGTAGATTGGGCCAAGGAATCATGTAGTCCCATCACCAAACTTGGAACCCCCTTTAAGTTCAAAATATCCTTCCTTATCGGATCTCATCCAAAAATGCTCATCACATTTGACAATTTTGCATTCCATTTCATCCCATATTTGTTATGGTGTAAGCTGGGCTCTTAGAGTTCCACACCAGGTGTTCCATGATCTTTGATTTTTTTCATGTCATCATAAAATGCTCATCAATCTAAACAACTATTGTTAAGGTGCCATTGACCTACCTCTTATAGTTTAGCTAGGCTGTTGTGGTTCTACATCAAGTAACCTGGTCTTCAAAATAAAATATATCCTATAAGTTGCCCTGATATTACAGTTATACAATAAAAAAAGTCTCATTCGAATTGGTTGAGTAGTTTCCGAGATTAGCGCGAACAAACAGACAAACAGACAAACAGATAAACAGACAAACAGACAGACAAAAAATTTAAAAATCATTGATTCATGTTCTGTTACTGTTTTTTAGTCGTCCTAAGTTATTTTGAGATAAATATCTTCAATGTACAGACACAGCTTTTTTACATTTTTATTATATGTATAGTCTTCAATGTACAGACACAGCTTTTTTACATTTTTATTATATGTATAGATATTATTGCAAATCGGACTTTATCCTTTGGAGCAGAAAGTCCGATGTCCTGTATAAAAAATATTACAAATCGGACTTTATTCTTTGGAGCAGTCGCATGATCTTAGGGTACCCCGGGCTCCAAAGTAACAGCAGACGAAACCGGGTATCACACGCTAATATGAGAGAGAGAGAGAGAGATAGATCACATAGTGTTCGTGTTCACCATACCTAATGATCATTTAATGGTACCTTTAAACTTTAACACACATATGTACGTATTACGTAAGTCTTTTTATTAGATCATTTCGGTACTTGATGTCGATGCCGTAATGTAATCCAAATAAGGCTGCACCATTTCTCATGGCACATTAGTAGATTATCGATTGTCGATAATGTCGATAAAAAACGCATTAGTTGAACGCATGAAGGCACGTGAATTCGTGGGAGAAATGTTGGCTTTTTTGCTGACTGTTATGAAGGCTCAAGGATATGGCAGAAAGTATTAGCCAGGCGTATTAATTAGAATTTGCAAAAATCCAGATATTTTTGATTAAATAGATCTTTAAACCTCAATCAAACGTACTACAGCCACACCTCAAAGTATACATACAAAACTGTCAAAGTTCTTCAATCAACTCTCATCCTACTATCACACAGATTAGGTAATATCAATTGAGAAAATTTGACAGCCTGATGTGTGGCTGTGTGTACCCACAACCGAATTAATCTCCGTCCCATACATCGGTTACATTGCACTAATGTTTTTCACATGTACTTTTATAGTGTTATGGAATTTTAGACCCTGCATGATACCTACTTAAAAAAAAACATTAAAGAAATTATATTCTATTTTATTCTGTTTCGTTTTTTCGATTCACCTAAAAACCTACTTATTGTCTATAGAGTTACCCTCTTTATAATTAGTAATTGAATACAAGATAATTGACGCGAAAACTCATGAAATTAAAAAAAAATTAAAAATGCTTTATTGCTTTCCGAGTTACATACTTAGACTAGCAAAGAATTAAGTACTTACATATATTATGAAATTAATATCTAATTATTGTCAAACTAGGCACAGCCTGTATCTTGGGTAGCCAGTAACTTATTAATTAACATAGTTACAGTTTGTCATGTTATTAGTTTTTATGCTTCATGATATTTTTACGTTCCAGTGCCAGTTGAGCTAGAAAAACAGGAGTGAGACCAGTTTATAGAATATAGTGGCCCGCACTCACATAATTTCGGGGAATGAGCTCGATATGGTACCGATAGATGACGCAATCGACATATTGCATCGCAGTAGTAGTATTTCTCTATTAGCATATTTAGCGGTTACCAGTACCTGCCTCACAGCGCGTACTGGTGTCCCACCAAACTATATACCGACTGCTATACACTGGCAAAGCATATAAGGTTTATCGATTTCTATAGAGCCTCTTCATAAATAGTAGTTTACTTGATGATAAAGAATATGTACTCATCTCATTTTGGATTTAAGTCGACTTACTGCTTAAGTTAGCGCGGCAGCGCTTTTTTTATGTGATTGGTGGCAGACGAGCAGACGGATCACCTGATGGCAAGCGTTTGTTCCCCCCGCCCATAGACACCTGCAACACCAGTAGAGTAAACAAGTTTTTTTTAGAATGCTAGTAGATATTCTCGTTAATTGCAGGACAGTTTCATTGTAGAACCCCTGTTACCTTTTTTGCTTGCATTTGTGTATGTTGATCCTGTTTTTTAGGGTTCCGTAGCCAAAATGGCAAAAACGGAACCCTTATAGTTTCGTCATGTCCGTCTGTCCGTCTGTCCGTCTGTCCGTCTGTCCGTCTGTCCGTCTGTCACAGCCGATTTACTCGGAAACTATAAGTACTACAGTGATGAAATTTGATGGGAATATGTGTTGTATGAACCGCTACAAAAATATGACACTAAATAGTAAAAAAAAGAATTGGGGGTGGGGCCCCCCATACATGTAACTGAGGGATGAAATTTTTTTTTTCGATGTACATACCCGTGTGGGGTATCAATGGAAAGGTCTTTTAAAATGATATAAAGTTTTCTAAGAAACATTTTTCTTAAAGTGAACGGTTTTTGAGATATCAGCTCTCAAAGTCGTAAAAAGTATGTCCCCCCCCTCTATTTTTATAACTACGGGGTATAAAATTCTAAAAAAAATAGAGGTGATGCATGCTAATTAACTCTTTCAACGATTTTTGGTTTGATCAAAGTATCTCTTATAGTTTTTGAGATAGGTTGATTTAACTGTAATTTTGGTTAAGTTTATTATATTTGCTGCTACGGAACCCTTTGTGCGCGAGCCCGACTCGCACTTGGCCGGTTTTTTTTTTTCATAACTAGGTAATATATTTTTTTTTTTCCTATATTTAATTTTTTTTTTGCTCTGTATCTGTTGTTTTGTGTATGTCTACTCTTTTATATTATTATAATCTTATGGCATCACCCAAGGTCCAGCCTGAGAACCAGCGCTGCAGCAGCTGCTTGCGGCGGCTGTAGCATCATGCTGAGGCTGAACCTTGTTGGCCGCAACTTCTGTTTCCCTTGTTTTGTCTCTTTGTCTGTGTAAAGTGGTAAAGTTTCATTCAAATCCATTCTGTAGTTTTTACGTGAAAGAGTAACAACATCCATACATCCATACATCCAAACAAACTTCGCCTTTATAATAGTAGTAGGATTTTATTCTGTTTCGTTTTTTTCGATTCACCTAAAAACCTACTTATTGTCTATAGAGTTACCCTCTTTATAATTAGTAATTGAATACAAGATAATTGACGCGAAAACTCATGTTATTAGTTTTTATGCTTCATGATATTTTTACGTTCCAGTGCCAGTTGAGCTAGAAAAACAGGAGTGAGACCAGTTTATAGAATATAGTGGCCCGCACTCACATAATTTCGGGGAATGAGCTCGATATGGTACCGATAGATGACGCAATCGACATATTGCATCGCAGTAGTAGTATTTCTCTATTAGCATATTTAGCGGTTACCAGTACCTGCCTCACGACGTACTGGTGACCCACCAAACTATATACCAACTGCTATACACTGGCAAAGCATATAAGGTTTATCGATGTCTATAGAACCTCTTCATAAATAGTAGATTACTTGATGATACAGAATATGTACTCATCTCATTTTGGATTTAAGTCGACTTACTGCTTAAGTTAGCGCGGCAGCGCTTTTTTTATGTGATTGGTGGCAGACGAGCAGACGGATCACCTGATGGCAAGCGATTGCCGCCGCCCATAGACGCCTGCAACACCATTAGAGTCAACAAGTTTTTTTTCGAATGCTAGTAGATATTCTCGATAATTGCAGGACAGTTTCATTGTAAAACCCCTGTTACCTGATAAAACGAGGCCTACGAAATAGAGGAAATTCTAGCAGGAAAGAGGACCCCGTGAACGAGGTACACGTAACCGGCATTTAACGCTAAGAAATATCAACACCATAAAGAAGATAAGATACGACCTTCTATTTCTAGCAAAAAATACTCACGTAATTGTTAATTCATCACGCACTCTTTTTCTCGTCTATAAATTTATCTACAAAACTAGTTTCAACTAAAACAAAAACTGTATAAATCATCCTTTTTACATAAAATAGAATAAACACCCAATTACTGCGGAAAGCGTTCCAAGTAACTGATTGATTAGTGAAAAATGATCTGTTGATGCCATACAAAGTGAGGGGGACAATGAATGGCGACAAAAAGTATGAAACAATTAACAATGTAGTGAATAATAGCAATTACACATGAGCGACGTGGGAGCAACCGTTACGTGACTATAGGGTGTCCGTAGTTTGCGCCACTGTTCGGATATTCTCTGTCGCTACGTTCGAGCGTTCGATCGGTGGTAGTTATGTTGATGCGGCCTTGTTAGAGCGATTGCCGCCGCCCAATACCTGCAACACCAGTAAAGTCACAAGTGCGTAGCCAACCTATAACCCCATTCTCCCAATTGGGCCTCCGATATCCTATACTCACTCCATGAAACAAAGTGCAGGCGCTGCTTCACGCCGGTCTTCTGTGAGACCGTGGTAGCACTCCAGTCGAGCGCCGATTCACGCCGAAGCGTGGCTCTCCCACGGTTAAGCAAGTAAGGCGTTACTCATACCTACATACATACATATAACATATAAACTAGTTTGCGTTTGCAATCACCAATCCTCTAATGATGATTGGTGATTGCAAACCTAATGGCAAAAATGGTGATTAAGTCTAATCCCATCATAGTAGCGATGACTTGATTTCTATGATGGAGGTCTTTGCCCTGAACTGGGACAATACATTAATAGCAGTAACATAACAACAACTTATATTATAGTTACATTAATTACATTATCCTACTTATCCATAAAGCATGGTCACTTCGGTTGCATTAATGGTTTGCTAAATGAGAATGCAATTACGGACCACCCAGCACCTTACGATTGATGGCAATTCATTGTCTGAACTAATTCCTAATTCACTATTTCATAGAATTTGGTAACCTTTAGAGAATAAATATGTTAATAAATAAATAAATATTTAAATGCGTCAACAATTGACAGTAATCAGACTTAAATGGAAGGTCAGGTGCTTCATAGTACCTAATGAGACCTATCAAATCCGTGATGCATCGAGTGATCCGCCTGCTTGTCTGCCACCTGTCACAGAAAAAAAATCCTATGCATGATCTATTCGCAAAGGAACGCTATTTAGCATTAGCAGAATTGAAAATCAATTATAATGGATTAGGATCGAAAATAGAATGTAGGTGACGGCATTTTTAGTTTTTAAAATATCTTGAAATTTCTTGAAGTTACAGCGTTCCTAATCAGTACTTAGTTCTAATTAGGAGCTACTGTTACTTTTTAAAACGCTTTCTGTATTTTTTTTATGTGAAAAGTGGCACATGATCAGACGGATCACCTCATAGTAAGCTAAAAAATCTTGAAATTTCTGCCCGAGTAATTTTGCCCGAGTTGCCCCCTGCAGCGGTTTGCCGTCTCTAGTATAAAAAAAATTCAATGTTCATCATTCACTCACTATTCACTCATCACTAACTAACTAACTAGGTTGGCGCACCGACCCATAGTGAGTCTTGGCCTCCGATAATAAGAGCCTCCATCTTGGTCGATCCTGTGCCGCCTCCTGCCAGTCATCTGCCGAGAGTCCGCGCAAGTCTTTTTCGACCTCATCCTTCCAGCGATATCTCGGACGGCCGACTGGCCTTCTGCCATTAGGACGTCCCTGATACGCTCGCTTTACCGCACTATCGTCTCCCATTCTTTCTAGGTGGCCGAGCCTCTTCACATTCACTCATCATGACAAATCAATTTATAAACCTCACTATGCAGATACAGACCACACGAATTGGACAAGATATTCACCATGATCAGCCTACGTTGAACCAGTGTAATGCCAAAGCATAATGCTACCCAGTAACAAGATAAAACATTTCGAAGAGGTCTTTACGGTCACCTTGTAAACATAAACTTCAGGATACTAAAACTGAACGTCTAGAGCCGCGTTGATTGAATGGCTAAGAATTTGGTCGGATAAGCTTGGGTTCAATTCCAGCTTGAACGAATCCCATAAATTAATGTAGTTGTATCAATTTATATAGCAAGACGTCGTCAAAAATTATCTAAAAAAACTTCAGGTTAACGAATCATGACTAACAGCATCAAGTAGTGCAGGATCGACCAAAATGGCCTCCTCATCCTTTTGTGATCGCTGAGTGGAGTAAGTAGGTAAGTATCATTTTTTTTTTTGTAAAATGATATTCCAGCTTTTTTCGTGAATGAGACCTAGCATACATTGATGGAGATATTCCAAAACTTACTTACGTACTTAAATAATTTGAAATTAGAAGCAACACCAGCATGTTAAAATAGAAAACAGCAAAATATTTGGGCACATAAAATACTTAACTAACATAAAGTACATAATATTGGGAAACACGAAATAAGATGAGACTAATCGAGCGTCTGGGCGTACCCCATAATTCTAAATAGGTACTAATGGAAAGATTCAAAAGGTTTGATTCATCATCAGAATCAAAAAACTGTTGCAGTCCACTGCTGGATATAGTCCTCTTCAAATGTTCGCCTCTCCTGTACAGTTCTCCAAATCGTCATTGTATCTGTCCTGATTTCCTCAAGATAACATGATGAGTGATAACAAACTACACGACATCATTCTGTTTGTTTGTTATTGGTAAAAACATTCTGAACTAAATCAACAAAATCGACTCAGTGTATTTAGCTTTTAAATTTCAGTGTATAATTCATAATTATTGTAATATCGGACCAAATATAGATTTTTCTTTCTTTCTTTATTTGAAGGTCTGAATCGGATCTAATAATTTGACCGATGTAATAACTCAATGTGCGTTTATTTGCTATTTATGTACTAGTACAATTAAGGCACTGGTTATGTTTACCCTGTACTAATACTAAAGCTAAAGTAAATTTTCGCTTAAGAAACTTCTGAGACACCGACACGGCAAGATGATTTGTATACTAAATACGCCTAACGAGTGATGTGACTCACGCCTGGTTTTATTATCGATAAAAATCCGGATCAAATGAAGTATTCAGCGTCGGTGTAAAGTGCCAGCCGTGTTGACAGAGACGCAATCAATAAATCACTCGACACGACAAAGGGGTATTCAATGTGTGTTGATTGTGCCTCTTGGGAACTCTTTTTAGTAATCGCTAGAGATGTGTTTGATGTCGATATCGATAGTCAATATTAAGGAAAAAAAAAATTGTTGGAATTAACATTATATCAAAAAAGTGCAAAAAAATACAACGAGAGTATACCTACTTGTTCGTGTTAGTGTTGCCTAGAAAATGTATCCTGCCCTAGGCCAAGGAAGACAAATAATAGTCTCGGAAATATATTATTTCGCTAGATGTGGTTTACTATAGTAAAACTGCTACTATTTCGCCAATAATTGCTATAAGTTGTGTCTACAGATACTTAGTAATTATGTAATAATTCATGATTAAGTAAAGTTTATTTTAATATTATCTGTGTTCTTCCATTTTGTAATTGTATATCATCCAATCGTAAATAACAAATAAGTTACTTCGGGTGTATGCAAATTCTATTTATTCATAAAAGTAAAATGTGTACTTGAAAATATGTAAAAATAAACTTGTGATTTTTTTGGAACATCGTTACTCCTTACACTCATATAATGTATCAAATTCGAAAAAGTGTATGAAAAGTGTCCACAAGGTTTCATCGATACATTAATTACGTGCTCCCACCGACACTAGTTGGAACTTTAAGAGGCTCATTGGTGGTCCGGCGATGCTTTGATCAATTCTGCCGAATCATGGCACGCGATTCAAATATGACGATGATATGACTTGCCTTTACAAACCATCTTCTTTTTGACCCCTCTCAATTTATCGTACCTCCTTATTTCGTATAGAATAAAGTTGAAAATCGTCTGTTAATTGTTTGAGTAGACGTAAGATGAAGTTAGTGATGTAACGAGATAAATCGGTGTCTATTAAACTGTTATTATCTGTCTATTGATGGGACTTTAATAAAATATTGTTCGCGCGATCTATGATCGGTAGTGTGGGGTAATTTTGGTTGGCCAATGCTAGGATTGGTCATTTCACAGTATAAATGCTTCCAGTATCAAGCCATGGGTTTTAGCAGAAGCCGCATCGCATTGGTGGTCTCGTTCGTAAGCGAATCAGCCATCAGTAGTGCTACCATAAGTTGACATCTAAAACTGACATAACGTAAACTGTTGCTCTGTCTCTTTCAAATGCATCACAATGAAAGAGACAGCGATAGTTTTCGATAGCGAGGATAGTATTTCAAACTCATGGTAGGGCTACGTCTACTCGTCTGCCTTCTATTAGGTACATAGTAAAAAGTTACTGCAATTGAAAATTATTTAATAAGCTGAGCCAGTTTTTATTGCAAGCGCGCTTTTATTGTTTGTGCAACGTCTTCTTTGTCTGGCTACTAAGTTTAAGAGTAAGAGTATATATGTACTGTAGTTTTACTACCTATACTATGGCGGTTTGAAGTTTGCAATTTGAAGTCTAAATTATGATCATAGTGCCTTTGTGTTCATTTAAAGATGGCTTTTGACCTGCAAACGAAGTGTGTTTATTTGATGCGTCGAATATAATATTGTTAATACGGAATGATGAATTAATTATTATATTTTAATTTATCCTAACAATTTGAAACATAAACTTTTTTATCTTGAAAGAATTCATAAATTGTAAAAAAATGCTTAGTACTTATATTTAAACCTTGACATCCGTTAAACAGCTGACCGCTATAGAGTGAGGAAATGCACTATGAGAGAGCAATGCTTCGGCATGAATGGGGTGGCCTGATACTACGGTTTCACACATAACCTGCTTATGTTGTGTTCCGCCGAGTGAGTGAGGGGGGCAGAAGCCCAATCGATGGGAAAGGGAGGTTAAAGGTGGGCATGGCGCCTGTGGCTCCTTCGGTGTTGCCATTGTACAGACAGCCACGCATCAGGTTACCACAAGCTGTCAAATTTTCTTAATTGATATTCAACATGGAACATTTGGGGTTTTAGAATCAGTACTATCATTATTGATGCGGTACCTACGTGGCCTCCTACCTAAGTTGGAAATTTCGAATGCAATTCTGCTATACCTAGCTATTATTAGTACCTACTACTGATTTACCATGACGTCACAGATCAAAACGTTTGATATTTCTCCCTATCCCATCATGCAAAAAGCATATAGGAAAATTCACAGCCAGTATTATTAACAAAATAAGTGGTTACTAAGTGAAATTGTTCTCTTGGCTACATTAGTGACACCCCGGGCGGATATCGAACCGCAAATAACAATATAAGGCACCCCGCAGAGCTATTCTTCGAAGGACCACTACGAGGCGCACCAAGTTTGAGGAGCACTAACCTTGGACCGCACCAAATTTCAAGTAGGTACTTTAGTGCGCATCTGGTTTTTGAGTTAATCAAACTTGTAGCGCACTAGAAACTTTGAAGCGAATCTTTAATACGCACCAAGTTTTATAACGCGGAATATGAATACCAACTGTAAGCAGACTAAATATAGCGCACCAAATATGCTAAAATTACCTAAGTCAGTTCACTCTCAAAACTTCTGTGTTGAGTAATAAATAGAGCCCTTATGATCAATTGGTTGTCTATCTGTCTGCTAGATTGTCAAAGGAATATCAAGATAGTAGGCAAGCCCTTGATCTTATTTTACAACTTTTAGGAATAGTTGGCTCGCTTCATTTGTTTAGCTCAAAATTTGGTGCATTTAATTTATACGTCCATGTTCATGTGCCAAAGTTGATGCACTTTATTTGACACATAAAAGTGAGTGCGGTTTATTTGGCGAGTAAAAGGTGGAGCGCTTTATTTGACGCGTAAAAGGTGGTGCGCTTTATTTGACGCGTAAAAGTTAGCGCTTTATATGACGCATAAAAGTTGGTGCGGCGTTAAAGTTGGAACATATTATTTGATGCGTCAAAGTTGGTGCGCTGCGAGGAATGCTTCAAATGCCAATAGGCGCCCCGCGGACTGCCATCGCCTTCACTTCGGTTTATGGCTCGTATCGAATAATCTGCGAAGCAATTTGCACGAAATTACCTACTGAGTTTATCAGCTGATTGATCAATAAGAGCTTTTAGCTGTTTATTAATTAGATGCTACGCACTTGTAAGCAAACTAATAGCTAAGTGTCTAACTCTACAGACACTTCACAGATGGACTATTTTAATGGAGTGAATGAGATAGATGAATATATATAAGTAGGTACATTATTGCAGTCACTGGTGTCCCATCGAAATATGAAGGTAAGGGAATAGGGAGTGTGAACGAACGCGTTTTTGTATCTAGGATTGCTATGATCTATAGACATCAGACCTGAATATAGAGATTTATGCCGTGGGAGAGCCACGCTTTGGCATGAATGTGCCCGCTCAACCGGAGTGATACCACGACCTCACAGAAGACCACCTTGAAGCAGCGCCTACGCTGTGTTTCACCAAGCGAAGAGGAAAGGGGGTTAAAGGTTGGCAAAGCACTTGTGACTCTATTGGTGTTGCAGGTGTCTATGGGCGGCGGTAATTGCTTACCATCAGGTGATCTGTCTACTCTTCTGCCACCTATCACTTAAAAAAGAAAAAAACCAGTGGCGTAGCATAAAAGACCTTCTTTAGCAATGTGTGAATTAACACGAGCTTCTTAAATCGGTAGGTTAATTTCTTTTTCGTGAATTTCGTAATTACAGAAAATTAATCCTAAACATACTTTCAATAGTATTTGCATTTCACAAGCGATAGTAAGCAATACTTATGTAGATATGCGCAACAAACCACGCGCCGATACAATCTCAAGAGGAATGGTAAAGCATTAAAGCAATATATTTTTCATTTTCTCGTCTCAAATCGTAAAAATTCCGCGCATTCCTACTTACGAGGCACTTTGAATCAATATCCCTATAAGAGCAAAACCTTTAGGAGCAAATGAAGTCGTAACAATGGCCATTGATTTCACTTCCAACAATGTAACAAGTCAATTAAAGTCAACAGTCGAAATTGCACTTTAACTGTTTTCAATTAAGGTTGTAATTCATTTGGGGGGTAGCTGAGATGTGTTGGTGAGTTTTAAGTAGTCCTCCAATTTGCATATTTCTATCCCTTTTTCTCTTTTAGCAGTCTGATAAATGAGAGATTCTTGGAAGGCCGCATAGGCGAGTCGCGGAGGCCCCGCTATGCAGTAGATCTAGAAGCCAATTGAATTGTCTCCGCAGTGACCTACCTAATTGAAAGAAATATAAAAGCGAGTTGATATACGTTGGTGATCACTAACCGCGTCCACAAGAAGCTAGGACATGCCAAAAGACGCGGCCACCGACGTTTGCAGCCTGACTAGATCAAACCTCGTTAAAACAATAGTTTCCCAATTGAAAAATATTCATCATCATCATCATCATTTCAGCCAATAGACGTCCACTGCTGGACATAGGCCTCCCCCAAAGTTCTCCACACAGATCGGTCCTGTGCCACCCGCATCCAATGGACTTCCGCGACCTTCACCAGATCGTCGGTCCACCTGGTGGGAGGCCTGCCACGGCTGCGGCCTCCTGCGCGTGGCCTCCACTCAAGGACCTTTCCACCCCAACGGCCGTCTGTTCTCCTCGCAATGTGCCCTGCCCATTGCCACTTCAGCCACGCAATTCTTTGGGCTATGTCCGTGACCTTAGATCTCCTGCGGATCTCATCATTTCTGACACGATCACGCAAGGAGATTCCGAGCATAGCCCTCTCCATTGCCCTCTGAGTGACTTTGAGCCTTCTTAAGCGGCCCATTTCTGAAAAAGATTAATAAAACTTAAATAGTACCTATCCAATTCAAATTTCATAACTCTTATGTGTCTGTATCCTGTAGCAGGGACAACCAAACCACTATTCTTATTAAACCTAAATGGTCCCCAATACTCAAAACACTAAATATACTTTGATCCGAACTTGGGAAAAAAAGAAAGTTAAAATTGATCAGAGTAAATATAACATAACATCAACTAAGTAATACATCTCAATTTAATACATAACAGCTCCCAGCGGTTGCCCTGGTCGGCGCCCTAAACTTAATAGGCGATAATTGTAGGGCTATTACGGCCCTGGCCCTCCCGGCCCCGCGGGGCGTCCGGCCCTCGAGTTACGTGTGTACACCCAGACACAGTGTTCATGTAGGCAGAGTCTTGGATAATGTACGGGGAGACACATGAGTAGGTATGTCCGTATATTGTTTTGGCCGGTGACTCCCTCTCTACCTCAATGGTTCTCACACAAAACTAGTGGCATATCAATCCACCGTGACAAAACAGCTGAGTGGAAACTATTTTGTTAACACGGAAACTGACTCTGACTGATTTGTTCTAAGGTTTTATTTTACTTGTGATGATTGTGTTACACCAAATATTTTTAATCTGTTCTGTTTTCTACCCTTAGTAAGATTTCGCCCTGGGATATCTGAAACTGATTTCTGAAGTACCTACGAATATGTAGTTGACTAGTAATTAAATAAATCTACTATATCGCGGGCCGCACAAATAACGTCGGCGGGCCGCAGTTTGACGACCACGGGGCTAGTCAGTAGAAAATCACGAGCGAGCGGCGACGCATGCGCGACAGTTGCGTGCGATAGAAAGAGAACGCACTTCTAGGTATGAATAATTGTAGGTGTTGAACGCTGGGCGGCCGGAATTTCAACTTTATGTTATGGTAGCCTGAGCCTTTATTTTTCTATAAACGGTTTTTAGAAGTGGGCATTCTGTACTTGTACTATTAAGTATTCTGTGCCCCTGCAAAAAGACCAGGATCAAGCAGGGTATATATCTTTTTTTTTTTGGCTCAAAACGGGACTTAAAGGTCGTGATATGGAGGTAGGGGGCCCCAGCGGGTCATCATATTTTCTAGGGCGTCTCGTCTGCGGAGTACCCCAGCGGCATAGCAATTCTTCAACAAAAGCCAACAGATGGGCGACGGTTGAGTAGACGGCAGACCCAGAAGTTAATGGCGTGACAATTTAGACCCCCACAAACAGGATTGGCAAGCGCTGGCTACTGACAAAGACCAGTGGAGGAGTTTGTGAGAGACCTTTGTCCAGCAGTGGGACAGATTAAAAAAAAACAATTTTATTTGTGATTTATTTTAAACGCCTTTTTAACTAATTTTGCTAGTAGCCCTATATTATATCCGTAAGTCACTTTGACGATACGTCCTGTGAAGCTACTGGCTAACCTAGAACTGTAACTCTAACAAAATAAACATAAGGCTATATGTGTGGTTAATGTAGCGTGATGATTCTCAAGTTTGTTGAAATTGTGGAATAAAGGTTGGGCCCTGAAGTGGTGGTAGCTGGTAGTACGAAGTGTATGGTAAATGGTATCAAAAGCCAAAAAACCATAGATAGATAGATATTCTTTATTGTACAAAAACAAAATAAAGGTGTAAGTATGACTTACAACAGCAAAAACAGTAGGTACAAGGCGATGTTATCGCTTTTAGCGATGTCAAAATCAAATCAAATTGAACCTACACACCTTCTTCAATGGCCGGAACCGTATCTGAACTCTACAGGTGAATGGACACCAGTGTCCGATGGAGGATGGATTTTTATTCGCTGGCAAGCGAGTTTTTCTCCATCATAGAAATCAAATCAAGAGGTCTCCATCATAGAAATCAAGTCATCGCTACTATGATGCGATAAGGCTTATTCACCACGCTGGCCCAATCCGAGCTATGTTCGAAAATTTCGAATATAGGTACTTTTTCTCGACATAAATCTCAATCAAAATAGATAAACAATGTTCGGGGTATATAAATAGTTACCTACCCAAAAAAGAAATATTTGAACTTCAGTTCTTGGACTGGTAAACAAAAGCTATATTATGTGCTTCACATTATATTAACAAATCCGAAGACATCTTTATACCAATTTCGCGCAGTACATATCACCCCGCTAAATGATAAAGGCCATCCTCCATAAATTCACCGGCAATGGTTTAATGAAAGTCCTCTGAGGTGCGCCCTAATTTAAAAATCTCCACATCGCTGGGCCGGATGGCGCTGGTTATTAGTTGAAAATTACGAGCCCGGCGTGCGTAATGTCGCCGGCAATAAAGTGGACGCCGCGGGCGTCACATACGCCCGCTGGATGTGGATGTCTTTTTTTAAGTTTGTTTAAGGGCTATAGAATAGAAATATTTAGCACCGCCAACTATTTTACTGATTGTGGCGAAAAAAATACGAATATTTTTTAATAAAGCAAAACATTACAGACTTAGATAAAAGTAATGAATTTTCAAGACTGCAATTTACAATATAAAATCTAAAACACGCGAACTAACAATAATGTTCAATTATGCTAAAAGTGGCCGTTTTTTTAGCCTAGTTTCATTCGTATCCTACCTTAATATAGTACTTTTTGGTTGCTCCGGGAGTGGAACCCAGGACACCGAGATTACGGCCCGGTATTTAAAAACTGCTAGCCAACGGGGTGGTGAGCAAAAAGTAACATTGCGTTTTTATATGTATAGCAGACGAGATCACCATAAATCAACACACTTAATTTAGGAACACATAATTTCAATGCGGCTTCATGCTTAATCGTATGAAAGTAATAACTTCAAACTGCGAACAGAAAGCTGAAAATGCTAAAATAATTAAACGATACGAATGGCTAGTAGACAGAATGGTCTGAAGATACAACCTTTATAAAGAACAAGTACTGTTGTGCCAGGACCATATTGATCTCAATCGCTCAGCTAAACACAAATAGCACTTGACTTAGTGGAAAACAGGTCTTAGGTATATAATACGATGATTCTTATTACCAAGGTGAGCTTCGGCAACTCCCTTGAATTTCGAAAACCCATTTTTTTTATCGTCGTTAATTGCAAGAACATTTGAATCAATCTAATAAAGAGACCCCAATACAAATAGAGTTACCATACCACGTACAGCGACTACTGAACTTCAATTATTTTTTAATAAATGAATTCTAAAAACAAACGAAAAACAATCACAAGACGATTCATTTCATCTACATGGATGTCACTTTGAAGAGATGTACCTATTGTCACTTCCATTCTCTCTTGCACCATGCATCCCATAAATGGTGGGCGGTGGGTCTAACCCAGGCCCCGGGGGCCGGAAGGTGGGGGCCCCTGCCCCCCTGGGGCTGTGGCCTTAATTACCGCTGCTTTTATAGTTTTAATGAGTTCATTTTGGAGCCGCGCTAACAAGCGGCGTAATACCTATTTAAACCAATTTTGAAATTAATATCGAAGGGTCGTTCCAGGTTTTTGTCGATGTTTTGTTTTAATTAATTTGATTATATGTCAGTGTAACTGATACTGGTACTTGATATAAACTTGATATCCTCACGTTTAGTCCTGTTTATATCAAGTATTTGCCACTGCTACAAGTTTCTGCTTTAGTGTAATTGCTGTGATACGAGATTAAAACCCTGTAAATATATATTCGTACATGTAATATCAAATGGTAGCACTACCATTTCTGATAAATTGACTTTTTTGTTGCAGACCTTTTCTCTATCAACCGAAGTATTGATTAAAGACCAACAAGTTTAAATTCGTATTTACAGAACAGTCTTTTTTGAGTTGTAAACGCCAAGTTATCAAAAAGGTTCCCCTATCTAAGAGCTGCAAAGGGCAGACGGCAATCGCTTCATTGTAATCACGAAACTAAAGAAATCCTAGATCATGATCTAATTATTATTATAATAGTCTAAGAGAACTCAACCCGAATGCACCCGAGAATATCTCACTGAAATTAAAGAGAAAATCATGTTCTCAATTTTATATCTAGTATGATCTGTACAAGTGAATCCGGGCGAACTTAGCCGGCCCATTCATGCTGAAGCGTGATTAGGTCTTGTACCCCCGTGCCTCAGAAAGCACGTTAACGCCGGTTTTCTGTGAGGCAGTGGTATCACTCCGGTCGAGCCCATTCATGCCGAAGGCTCTCCCACAGTTAACATGTGCACTATATACCTACCTTCGATTAGCCAACACACCCAAAATATAAGTAAAGAGGACACAATGTTAGGTCCTAATTACAAGAACAAAAGACTTAATATAGAAACATCGCAAAATCCCCTTCCCCTTCACATCCCTAGTCCCTTATCAGCGCCGGTCGGCCGACTTGACTATTTTGTCGATATTAATTAAAAAGGGCCTGTACAAGTTAATATTAAAGAAAATTAAGCAATCTCCGCCGCACAAGTTTAATGAATTTCCACAATAGAGGAGAGCGTCCATTTTGTTTCGCGTAAAACGGTTTCAGTCAGCTGTTTAGCTTTAAGCGTTTTAATTTAGTTGCTGAATTGTTGTTTCACAAAGTCTTTGAGGATCAAATGGTGATTTAATTTTAGAAACTTGATTACGTTGGAGAAGACTTTGTTGCGCTGGGCGAAATACTAAATAGTCTGGTTTTATGGTGGACGTAATTAAAAAGAATTCGAATAAGTATTTTGGTTTATAGTAATGTGTTTTTTTCAATAAGTGCATAAATGAGAGCATGAGGGTTTTAACAAATGAAAAATCAACGGATGGCTTGATGGCTAGATTTTTATTTTATTTATTTATAAGAGTTTCATTTGCAAAAATCCATATTATCGCTATAAGTAATGGTTATAGCGACTTTCCCGCTTACGAAAATCTTTTATCCAAATAACCTCTAGAAAAGTAGTCCAATTACGGGAGCAACACCAAATCGGCGAATTAAAATCCCATTTAGTGTAAATCGTGGCGCTGATTCGGCTATACATCACGGCTATCTGATCTGAGAGACGATTGATTTTCGGAAATCGCCACCGAATAACCCAGCGATAAAGTGATTTACACTGGGATGTAAGGGTGGGGAGAGCGACGAGCAAGAAATAAATAGAAATAGAACTTTATTCATAAGTAAATAATGCACTTAAAATCATTGCACGGGTTCAGGTGAGACTCGAACCCACAACTATCCACAGTCCGGGTGGCTGCACTACCAATTATACTAACCGAACCCCTTACTAACACTGATTGTCGAAAGTTGTGGGTCCAAGTCCCACCTGAACTCGTCCATGAATTTTTAAGTGCATTATTTACCTACCTAAGAATAAATTACAAAGAATTGCTGTACCCAAAATAAAATATAGGTCTTTATTCAGTTTGAAAATAAAATCTACTGGCTACAAAAAAAATATGTACAAAAACAACGGGAGAGTCTTTCTTCGAGATCGATCAAGAGATATGGTAGGATTTTTCCATAAATATTTTTTTAACTATTGAGCTTAAAACACAAACATCACCAAAACTGTGTTATGTTAATGTCGATATTACTACATGTTAATTTAGTACAAAAGCTCTCTTAACTCTATACACGAACATGCATGTACTTTACGAATATGCATTTATTCGTCGGTAGCTACAAGAATGTTGTGCCTTCCAGTCATCAGCCTGGCAAGCCCCAGACACCACCTGGCAGGAGGTGGCACAGGATCTCCGCTCTTATTATAAGTGGCAAAGGCTTACTTTGGGTCGCTGCGCCAGCCTAGTTCGTTACTTAGCTCTCTGTTCTTTCCGCCCGTGTGTCCAGCATCTTTATCGGTGGTGAATCGGCGGGGCGATTGATCCAGTAATGACTTGATTATCGTATTAGCACATTTATACTGCGGCATTAGCGCTCGCTGATTTTAACGTTTCGTCTTTACTTTGTCGCCATTTTGGTTTTTAATTTCGAGGTCTTTTGAAACGTACATTTGTGTAATCGCGGAGTTTTTTATGTGATTACATAAAATACTTCTGATAGCTTTTAGGGACTTGAATAATCGCAAATAATTTAATAATTTTTAAGGTGAATTGGTTACAGATTAATACTATTAGTAAGATAACCAATCCGCATTAGGCAAGCGTGGTGATTAGGCCTAATCCCATCATAGTAGCGATAACTTGATTTCTATGATGGAGGCCTTTGCCCTGCAGTGGACAGTATATAGGCTGATACTTTACTTTTTTTTATTTATTTATATAACTGGTTTTCGGCTCGTCTAAATGTCGACTAACGTGCATGATTGGCCGGAATTGGCACAGGACCAAACAAAATGGCGAACTTTAACGTCGGAGGCCAAGACCCACCTAGGATCGCTGAACCAGCGTAGTAAGTAAGTAAGTACTTAAGTATTTTCAGCTTGCAAAAAACTACGTGAACCTACTACCTACGAGTACATTCCCCAAACATCAAATCATAGTCTAAGCGTACCCCAGGGCTTCAAAGCGACAGCTTTAGACTCAACTAGGAATCTCAAGCTAAGATGAGCGAGATTTCTCAAAAGGACATTCTGCGCAACCCTAAAAAAGGACACGAAAAACACGTTGAAACAAAATGGCGAACTTTAACGTCGGAGGCCAAGACCCACCTAGGATCGTTGAACCAGCGTAGTAAGTACTTAAGTATTTTCAGCTTGCAAAAAACTACGTGAACCTACTACCTACATTCCCCAAACCTCGAATCATAGTCTAAGCGTACCCCAGGGCTTCAAAGCGACAGTTTTAGACTCAACTAGGAATCTCACGCTAAGATGAGCGAGATTTCTCAAAAGGACATTCTGCGCAACCCTAAAAAAGGACACGAAAAACACGTTGAAACAAAATGGCGAACTTTAACGTCGGAGGCCAAGACCCACCTAGGATCGCTGAACCAGCGTAGTAAGTACTTAAGTATTTTCAGCTTGCAAAAAACTACGTGAACCTACTACCTACGAGTACATTCCCCAAACATCAAATCATAGTCTAAGCGTACCCCAGGGCTTCAAAGCTTTAGACTCAACTAGGAATCTCTCGCTAAGATGAGCGAGATTTCTCAAAAGGACATTCTGCGCAACCTAAAAAAGGACACGAACGGCAGCCGTACGTCATAAATTTGGATATTTCAGGAACGCGACATAAAATACGGTCTCATTGTAAGGCGAAACAAACGTATGGGACAGCGACTCGTGTCGCACTACCCGATGGATTTGCATAATATTCGAGAAGAAACAGCTCTGAACCTGAGGTTGTGGCTCAATTAAGAACTGAAGCTGTGCGTTTTGGTTATATTTGTTTGTTTTTATCAAGCAGACGTATCATGGAGCAATCTGGAGGAATGCAAACATGCGATTCCCTACCGCAACTTGATGTCTCTCCAGGCAATTCCTACAGCAAAATAGTGACAAACGCTCTAATTGAGGTAGCTTTAACAAACATCTGTGTTGACACAAGTTAATCTCGGCATGCATGGAGAAGGAACCAGGTACTGCTAGACCACAGAGGAGTGGCACACTATCTGGGCTGATTTCCAGGTAGTAAGATATGACTAAGGGTAGTCTCAAGGATATCTTCAGCAGCTACATCGCTGTTAGGTTTCCAAAAGAACTTGGCTGGCTGGAGTGAGAGCTCTCCACAAGCGAAATGGGCACACTTGATGGTCAATTGCAAAAAAACCAGGTACCAGAAAAAAAATTGTCCAAGCGGTGAGTTAGGTATAACCAATGGACTCCTGCAACACCAGATAAGTCACACACAAGTATTTTACCTTTTAAAAAGGAATACGCTCTTTTTCTCTACATTTTTGAGGTCACGTCGTTTTAGAAATCCACAGGTGATAATTCCATAGTCTTATTATAAACAACTGAACTCAGTTTCCAACTTACAACCCTCCTCGTAAGTTCTTATCCACTCAGCAATAGCTCTTCTTAACTGTGCTAAAATGTATTTAAACAGATTATTTTCAATGGTTCACTGCACAAACAAGTTACCCCACACCCATTAATCCAATGAAAGGAATCGGTAGCAAAATCTGAACCCGAGTGGGCGGGGCGACCGGTTAATTATCGCAATCGGAGCTAGATTATATCTCACTTGCTGTATAACTGACTAATTCTGTTTCAACTCGAGCTGTGCGTTTTATAATTGTTGATAAGCCTTTATCGAGACAACATGATATAGCGTACCTATTTGAAGTTTTACACTAATATACCTACAATTTATAATGGTATAATATACATAGATTATACAGACATTTTCTGCAATCAACGACAGGGTTTATAAGTAAATCGAAAAGGCGAAACATTTGCGCGATCTATTGGAATGGAAGAACTTGCCGGCTTCTGTATTCCCAGAGAGCTACAATTTGGGTGTTTTTAAGTCGAGAGTGAATAGGCTTCTTCTGGGAAATCACGCTACATCTTAGACCTCGTTGTCAGTCTCCATCAGGTGAGATGAGGTCAAGTGCAAACCCATTTAATATAAAAAAAAACTGTTTCTATTCTAATGCGTTTTGTAGAGGAGGAATCAGGATTTGAGTGAATCGTTGAGGGCGGTCAGATAGTATTTTATTTAAGTAGAATATACTTTATGTACTACGCAAGATTTAACAGGTAGACTGTGTACAATGACAGTAGCGTTATTGATATGTCCGATCTCTTTCACACAACTGAGAATAAATTTTCTCATTTTCTTTCTCCTTCGCAATGCGCAGATAAACGCCTAGCTTGCTTTTGTATTCCCTGTATTTGTAAGGCATATTTTAAAGCTAGGCTGATTCTAGGCTGGCCTGGGTAAGCATACTCTATCATAAGTTTCTTTTCACCTCTAGGGTTTATTGCAAAACCAAGAACGTAATCAAGAGCTAGCTCATCTAGCTAAAAAAAACCGGCCAAGTGCGAGTCGGGCTTGCGCACAAAGGGTTCCGTAGCAGCAAACTACATTATAAAGATTTTATATCATCGCGGATTTTTAAAGGTGTACAATACTGTAGTATATTTTTGATCTATCTTATAAGGTTCAGCCATCGTTTTCAGTGTAAGCACAATAACTTAACCAAAATTACAGTTAAATCAACCTATCTCAAAACTATAAGAGATACTTTGATCAACCAAAAATCGTTGAAAGAGTTAATTAGCATGCATCACCCTCTATTTTTTATAGAATTTTATACCCCGTAGTTATAAAAATAGAGGGGGGGGGGACATACTTTTTACGACTTTGAGAGCTGATATCTCAAAAACCGTTCACTTTAAGAAAATGTTTTTTAGAAAACTTTATATCATTTTAAAAGACCTTTCCATTGATACCCACACGGGTATGTACATCGAAAAAAAAAATTTCATCCCTCAGTTACATGTATGGGGGGCCCCACCCCAATTCTTTTTTTACTATTAGTGTCATATTTTGTAGCGGTTCATACAACACATATTCCCATCAAATTTCATCACTGTAGTACTTATAGTTTCCGAGTAAATCGGCTGTGACAGACGGACAGACGACAGACGGACATGACGAAACTATAAGGGTTCCGTTTTTGCCATTTTGGCTACGGAACCCTAAAAAAGATGGCAACGAATATTCTAGAATGTTCAAGTTCCATGTTCAATTTCAAGAAAAAGTCCACTCGGCATGGATATGGCTATGGATTAAACATGGATAAAGATCAAGATCATTAGCCAAACGAATCAAAAATAATGATTTTATCATTCATCAAACAAACAACATCAATAAATACTCATTACAGAATCACGAAATTGTTTGTTCAACTAATGTTTAGTTCAGGACAAGCGTATCTTTATTGGAATCTGTCCTCGGCCTTTAAAAATTAGATTTACAGAGTTAAACGCAAACCTTCCGAAATTTGCATTCGAAATTGAACTCTGTTCCCTGCTGTTAAAAGTTACGTACAAAATGCGATGTGAAAAACTTTGTAAAGATTTGCATGAGATCGCATTGTTGTGTGCATACGTCACATCAAGGGTACGACGACGAAGGGAGCTCTGTATAATTAGTTTGTTGATAATCTCGATCGCTATTCGCAATAGGAAATACTTAGAGTGGTTAAAATGTCAGTGATGTAAAAACGGATGTGGCATAAAGGTTTTGTATGTCCCATTTATGCGAAATATTTCTTGCTGAAAACAGCTAAATCCATTTTGCTAATAAACACCTGAAATTGCAACAATTTTTCATTTAAAAGGTAGTACTTTTACTTGTTAGGTACTTAGGTAACTACTTATTCGTAAAAAAAGTGAAAAATTTGACATCATATATATATTTACGTTGTATTTATTTACGTAGGTATAAAAAAAATTATACCTGAGTCATGAATGTAGATACCTACGTTCAAAATATGTACCAGTACTGTTTTTTTTATTCTACGACAGACACACTCGATCGACTCGATCACACTTGATATTAAGTGAATAATTATGAAAAAAAAAGTATTTAATGAAAAATGTACGCAACTTTTTGTATGTAATGTACCTACGTACTCTTTGTTGTACGCAACTTACGTATGACAACATACTGAATGTGTTTTTAAAATATAAAAGACACATATGGCTACCTAGACCCATAAGCCTTTACCAGTTTTTTACATGGTCCTTCAAACATGAATCATTTTCCTTTCCAAATCCCATGTAAAACTTTAACTTTAATTATAAAACTTAGTAGATTTGCTAATCAAGAATGGTTAAATCATCTCTATATCATCCAACCGTGAAGGCGCAGGCTCTCCCTTATCAGGGGTACAATCAAGCTGATGTGTCTGATGAATGAACGCTTGTGATGCTAATAAACAGATTACGCATTAAAACTACTGCGAGCTCCCTCTAACACGAACGAATTAACTACCAACACTCCACCATTGGACTTTGAACCCAAAAGTTTCAAACTTTAAGTAGCTTTTTGGTTGGGTTTCAAGATTTCGGTTGGGGGGTAATGAGGTATAGTCTAATAGTACACGTGTTCGCTTATCTATGATTAGTCGGATTCTAAACCGTTTGTTTGTTAAAGGATTGTTTTCTTAAATTGCTTGTGAATGATTTATTATAATTTGTGAATGGCTGCCGTTGAATGGGCGTCTAGTTGAGAGCTGATTTCCTCTGATACCATAGATTTGGAGTAATGAATATAATCAATAGTAAAATCAAATTTATTTAAGTTATTTTTATTTTGCTTCAAAAACCTATTTGTAAAAGAAAACATGATGTTTTCGGTTAGGCCCAACCCTAACTTTATGCCGTTGGTTGCTATAGCCGAATTGGTTAGGTCGTTAGAATCTCGATGAGTTACAGTATTGATGTCCAAAATAATACATATTATTTCTATTCTATTATATTATGGTCTATTTCATTCTATTCTATTCTATTATCTTCTATTCTATTCTATTCTATTATATTCATTCCATTATATTATAATATGTTGGTGAGTCGGCGTTCTTCGTCGCGGACTGCAAACCTAACCTACTCCTACATTTTAATTCGAGGCTAGAAGCGGCCACAATCCCCAGTCACATCTATTAGCCGATCACGTATACAGAACAATTATCTCCAATGAATGCAAATACGCCTATATCCGAGGACCGATAGGATCTGCTCTAGATACTTAATTACGCCATTTACGAGTAGAGTGTGCAATTACAGGTTAAGGTAGCGAGTTGCTAAATGTTTTCGTTTTTGTTACTATTAATGAGTTTTTTTAATACTATTGTTATTTGGTAAACTATATTTTTTTTCCTTTTTCTAGATGTATAAAGTGTAGGTACGGTGGCCTGCACATCAAGTTACTACAATCTGTCAAATTTCTTCAATCGAACCTCACTTTTATGTCAAACGTGTTTGGTTCAATATCAACTGAGGAAATTTGACAGACTGTAGTAACTTGATGTGCTGGCCACTGTACAACTCTTTTAATAATCAAAAAGGCAATCATCACCATTGGCCTTCACATCTTTAACAGATGATTTAAGCAGCATCACGCGGTGTGACCTTACAGCAGCGCTCGTAGCTGTAAAGTCCTATGCGGGAGTGAACCATTCGTCCACATTTGCAGCAAGTGAACAGAGCGCCGCTGCGGTTGGGGTTGTAGGCACGGCACTTAGCACACCTGGCCGCAAGTTGGTTAAGCCAGGCTTCGTCATGCTTTTCTATGCCCTCCGACACTGTTCTCATCCAGGATAGACGTTGTTTACTCGCAATCATTAATTAACAATATTAGAGCGCGCGAATCTATCTCAGAGGATTGACAGTTCTAGTTACAGACGCCACTAGTATGTGTACGATTAGTGATGTTCTTGGCAAGCAATTTTGTCCGGGTGACCGTAGTAACGTTTTTTTTTTCATGAAGAACTGTACACGTACTTTGATGTTTTCGTTAACACACAGTTATACCTAATGGAACAGCAGCATTATGAGTAACTTCGCAATTGAAAAAATGTAAGCTTTAGAAACACAACTTCTCACAAAATATCCTTAAAAACTGCAAATCCAATGGTTTTAATTACTTTGTCTTCACCAATTTGTAAATATTGCCGAATCCTTTTAAACATCCCACCGAAGATTGTGAGCTTAAGGTGAGCCTTAAGTGAAACAAAGTGGTATAAACCATTTATCATGCTCCGCAGTGTATTCGGGTCAGCGCTTGCCATGAATCAAGTGTAATTAACTAACTAATATAGTTATCACGACGCGGATTGTAGGGAATCGAGAATGTAAGATTATAAATCGATTTAGTTAAGCTCTCAATCTTGGTTTTCAATGGGCGAAACGTTTTGGATGGTAATTTCTAATTTATAGAGTTTGTTTCAGTCTAGGCTGGTAGGCTGGTAGTAATAGACCATTTCCTACGAAATAAGGGAACATAACACTGTATATCGTGTAAAAGGGGTTACAGGGTTTCGAAGGTGAGATGACAGTCGCTTCTTTGTTCAGTTGGTAAAATATAATTACAGTTTAGTCAAATACAATGTCATTATCATCATCATTTTAGCCAATACACGTCCACTGCTGGACATAGGCCTCCCCCAAAGTTCTCCACACAGATCGGTCCTGTGCCACCCGCATCCAAGGGACTCCAGCGAACTTCACTAGATCGTCAATACAATGTAAGAAACATGAAATGGAAATACTTATTAATGTTCTATGCTGGTGTTTTACTTCATTATGTGTTAAGCCTCTACATATGAATATAGACATTGTACTATGTAACAGCTGTATTATTTCCTCAATAAAGAAATAAAATAGGATATAAATAAGTATCTAAATAATATCTCCTGCCTTCCACTAGAGACCAGTATTTCTTTATTGAAAGTATTACTTGCAATATAATGATGATACAGCTGTGTGGGAAATAATATCGAAGACAGTTTTATCCAAAATATTTTTACCATTACCAACGTTTAGATGTTATAATTTACGTCACAACAAATATATCTTAATGAACAACTCTAACAAAAATCTCAACAAAGGAATTCAAGTACGACAATTTAAAAACGATATCTCATCGTCCGGCGCGCCAGTTATGAGCGGCCCAGCCGAAACAATTACTTAATGTCAACGAAAAAGATAATTTAATAATTGTTGCCGATGATATATGAGAGGTCCCCGCCCACCTGGGGTCCAGTATTAAAATAACCGATACTCTCAGCTCTTATTTATGCGCCAGCACAAAGTAACATCTTACTCCGTACGTCGGTCGTGCATTTGTTAAAAGAACACGGTAATAGTCGCTCGAAGATTTCTAATGTCTCAATTTCCGAAACCAATCGAAACAAAATCGACCGTAAAAGTTCACAGCTTAGAGACAATATCGAATGGCGATTCTGATGCACGAGCTAGCCGCCCCAGCATCCAAAGAGTCTAACTGCGACGAGACTTTGCGTTCGATAACCAAATTTGATTTCAATTTGATAAGGTTGCAAATTGGGTGCTGTAACGAGTTGCGTTTAAATTATGTCTTGTTTAATGAGTTGGAATGGGCACTCGCTTATAAAGCTGTAAAGACAAAACGAACACACACGAATTTAACCCCTAAACCTACGTCACTAAAAGTTAGATTCTCGTGTGGTGGGATTGTAAGATGCGAGAAGAGAGATGGAGCGCAGTTTGCGAGTTGTTTTCACCGGGAACACAGTCATGTAACTAATGTAGGGAATCTACATATCATTAAGAGATGTTGGCCCGTCTATACGTGTGTACCGCTTTGTTCCTTATATTTACGAGTGGTCACGAGTGTATTTATGACGTCGATGCGTAGATGGTACATTGCTATGCGATGTACCGCGGCACTGGGGAATAAGCGTGTTTCCGAACGCCTATTGTATCATAATACGACTGGGCCAATTTATGGGCACATTGGCTATGTATTTATGGGGTAGTTGAAATAAGCAAAACGGTATGTATTGGTGGTCTGTACATTAAAACATGGGTGGAGGAGTGGAATGGCTCAGGTGGTTATAGGTCTGGTTTTATTTTGTTTTCATATCGATCTCAAAGGGCCGAGAAAATCGATGTTTAAACATTTAACTATAAATTAAACGCTGTAACTTCCACTATAAATCTCGTCATCTCGGCGTTTTATTCCCGGTTGCGTCCTGGGCCATCGCTTCGGAGCCGGCGTGCTTGCATCAAGATCTCGAATATGGTGAATCTTGTGAATATCATCAATACTATTTAAAAAGAGATAAAAGCTATAGACATCGGCCAACCTTAGGATATACAAAGAGATAAATCTTTATAGGCATCGGCCAAACTTATATACCTACAAACCGAAAAGGCGAAACATTAGTGCAATGCAATCAACTCCAAACGCCATCTATTGGTAGACAAAGGGGCTATTGTCCCAAAACGCAGTGAAGGCGTGCCATCAGCGTCTGCAGTTAACCATCCACAACTGCACAATTAAATTAGACCTGGATCTTGGTTAGGTACACTAGAACCCCTTTATTACAAAACGGAGAAAAACAAATTTTTTTGGCTGCTATCGTCCTTAGAGACATGATTTAGGGTTTTAAAAAAAATCTGGGCCTTACGACGTTATGTAACAAAAGCACGCAACTTGTTTGAAATGAAATGAAAAAGTGGCAGTCTTATCGCTTAAAGCGACTACCAGTATGTGTATTTTTGTGCGTTACTGATGGCTGGATAGACGAGTTTCCCGGCTGTCCGTTTTTATAGCAGGCCTCCATATCTGATCTTACCTCAAATAGTATACTAGTACCCTTAGAAAGTGAATTTCTATACAAACAGACACTTCTGTTTGCGCGTGCGCACGTCCGCGCGCGTCGTTAGCACCCGAGTGCCGGGCAATTAAAGCGCATTAATTGGATAATAACTATGAGGCTGGCTGTTCATGCTACGATTGGTGCGACTAAATGTGGAAGCAACCATAGATTAGACTACGTCAAACGCTTTTTTCTTTGGCTCGTTTGAGACCTTCTAGAGAAGAGCGTAAGTACTTCTTTTTAAAAGCCGTAAACTCAAGGAAAGTGGCCATCTCGCAAATGTACCTATTTGGGCGGCGTAATGATTTAACACCAGATGATCCGTTGGTCGTTTATGCATAAAAAGTGCTGCATATCAAATATGACTGCATCATATTATACAAACAAATAGTATATCGTGAATTATACGTATTAATAACGCTACTTTACATGTGTTTATGCTATGAAGCGGTAAATACGCTACGACGCGATTATACGCTACGACGCAATCCTACGCTACGATGCCATCCTACGCTACGACGGCGTCATATGCTACGAGTGAATCTTAACCATAATTTGCAACAAATTAAGAAAAAGATTTCAAACCCAAAATTCGGTTGTTTGAACGACTAACGTAAAATTTGTGCGATTTTAAGAGACTTCCAAACTTTCCAAATTATGAGTACCTTACTACCTACCGCTTGCGACACACTTGAAATTTATCGGATTGATGATATTGTATGAGAACCATACCTTATCCTCCATGTTTTATTGTTATTTTTAATGTGGTAGATAGGAGACAAGCAGACGGATACCTGATTGATGGTAAGTAATTGCGATTGATATAGGTAGGTATGCTGATTTTCGATAAATATTTAGGTACCTACCATAAATAGCTCAAGAATGGTCCTCCAGATACCTAATGTTCTGAAAACATATTCCGTGTTCCAGAGCGACAGCTTTGGACGCATCTGGGAATGACCCGTTTAGTTGATGCTGACCTGTTTTTAGGACTAATTGCCTACAAATTCTGTATAAGTAGTCAAACAAGTCTTACCTTGTAAAGCTGCCTTGTTTGCTGAGCCAGTGGCTGACCACCCAGTTAGTGTTTGAGCATCGCATTAGGATAGCTGATAGAGGTGACGGTACTTTGCTCAACTTGTGAAATACCCGTGAATGCTTGCCTTCGACGATTGGATTAGCAGGTAATAGAAATGTGCCCTGTGGGAAGTTAAGAATCCTGCCAAGGTATTCCCGGCCTGTCGTATGAGGCGACAAATCGGGCCGTAGTACGTGAGCATACCCACTACTGGGGAGTAGCTTGCTCAGTGTCACGACTCTTCGAGGGAAAATCATACTGGGTGTCCTGGTAGGTCGTGCGAATAGAAGCTGCATTGCGCCAAACAGTTTGGCGTAAAGTGGCGAGCGCGATTAGCGGTATAGTATAGTCCCAGCTGTGGGGTATCCCGGATTGCGCTGAGATGGACATCCCAGGAGTTTTGGTTAGGGTTAAAGTCCCACACACCCCCTTGTCCCCCACATATGACAAGATGAAGGCCATGATAGTTTCCCCTGGGAAAAAGCAGCAATAGAGATGCTTCTTTAAATAAACTCGGCAAAAGACATATCTTTAGGTATACTTATTTTATTAATGAGGATCGACGATCACAAACCCATGCCAAGTTCTAAGAATTCCGAACATAGGTAATTTTTGCTCGACCCGGGACTCAAACCCAGGACTTGACATTGCAGGACATTTGGGTCAAACAAAGCAAAACTAAGCAAAGTAACTTGTCCGCTATATATAATAGATAGAATCTCCAAGACATTGAAAAACGATTTCTGAACCGCAATTAACTCTCAAATTAAACTCACACCATTTCATTAAACATTCATTATAACAGGGAGGTGAGAGAACTCCGTAACTGTAACCGAATTTATCGGATATCCGATATTAAAAAGTATCCGTAACCGTAAATTAATCCGATAAAAATTTTTGATAATATTATCGGATAGGATAAGACACTATAATCGTAATTAGGCTTCGCCAATTTCAAACGTAAGCTACCTACAAAAAAATCAAATGCGTAATCGAATCATAAGTACTCTAATTCAACTAATGTAATTGGCAATTACCGTGTTTTTTGAATTCAAAAATAAACAAATATATCACCAGGATTCATTTTCGTATCGCGTCCGATATAAAAAATACTGTATCCGTAATACCGTAACCAATCCGTATCCGAAATTTAATATCCATAACATCCCTGCATTATAGAAACAAAACAAAAAATCTAATAGTCCCCGACTCCCACAAAATGACCGCATTTTATCGGACACCTCGCTACTCCCACTGAATAATTCATAACTAAATTAATAATAATAAGGCCCTCCCTAGCTACTATTACTATTCATTATTATCCCTACGGATTTATTAACCGAATATTATTAATAAAAAATTCAAATGAGCGTACATTCGTAATCCGGGGATTTATTTTGTTTGGAATTCTCACATTGAAAAAAGTTAATAAATAGTTATTTCTTACTGTGGGTGGTAATGCAGTAATACTTGTAATCCCTTGTGTGAAATGTCAATAAGAGTGTGTGGGTAATAAAACTTCCGAAGTTATTTTGTGGGAATGTTATGTGTTTATTTTATGTTAGTAATCAATTTATGATAGATGTTTCGGAGGTTTGATGTTGTAATCGATTCGTAAATGACGATTTTGTGGTTATTGGAATAGTTTATTTACAAATCATACGTTTGATCTTAGTACTTTTTTTTCTGTAATGGGTTGCAGACGTACAGAGGGAAAAAGTGAAATGTTACACGAAGCATTTAGAGCGACTTTTGATCCACATCATAACTCAAACACTATTAGAAAACACAAAAACGTGTACAATTTGTGTGATGCTGCTTGAAACATCTGCCATAATGTATGATTGCGTACACATCAGGTTACGACAACCTGACAAATTTCCTCAGTTGATTGATATTCAACCTAATAAGTGTATGACAGTAAGATGAGAGTCGATTGAAGAAATTTGACAGTTCTGTATACTTTGATATGTGGCTGTACGTGCAGTCAACAGCAAAAGTAGATGATCAAAATCAAAAACTCTTTACTCACTATTGAGCGGAGTTCGCGTCAGAATTGTATGGTGTCAAATCCATACAGTTCTGACGCAAACTCCGTATTGCCTCAAAGTGATTCATACAGTTCGAACTCCGCTCAATAGTGAGTAATAGAGTTTTTGATTTTGATCATCTACTTTTGCTGTTAACTGTACTTGGTACTTAGATACCTACTTTTTTCCGGAAAATACCAAAAAAATGACGCCTAACAATGTGGCATTATCTCTTTCGCTCCAACGCAACCCTTTATTGGTAAAACGCGAAATATTGAGAAACACATCAGTCCGTCATCAGTAGCGCATTAGCGTAACGCTGCGCATACGCTGATAAACGCTAATACTCGGTATCGAGGCATTAATAACGTTGACGCGGAAAAATCGCAACGCCTAGTTATCGGGAACTGTGTCCGTTGATGCACGGGAAAAATGATGATCTGTCAACCCTAAATTACTCGTACTTTACTTATCTACCTATCTTAAAAAAGAGCAGAACCCAAAGCAGGCTCTGTTTCAAGAAAACTATCACGAATACCTGCTTTATGTTTTAGAGAGCGAGTGGGGATCTTGGAGGCCTGATTTCGAGAAAAAAAGGCTGGAAGCACATTTTTGACTCCACTAATATTAGCGTGCGAGGTCTGGACGGTAGCTATCGCTTACCACCACATGAGCCGTGCGTCGTCTGCTACCTATCACATAAAAAGGAGTCTTAGTCTCCGACATGAGACGACACCGTTTGACATTGTCTTGTGGAAACTAGTCTTGTGGAACCTAGTACCTAGTTATTATAGAATCGTTGACATCCCTAGTCTATGCGCACACTAGAGTTTGGATCTCTTTTTTTTTGAGGAAGAGGCGCCCACTACTGGACATTGACCTCCCCCAATGATAACAATCTCCAACAACCTCCCTATTCCCTGCAATTGCTAACACTATCTCTGGTGGTTATAGGGATGGCATGGCGAGAAGACCTATTAGATGTCTCGGATATTTGTTTATCGGTGGATAACCACGATGTTTGAGATAATGATCATGTATCTACGCGTAACCACCATCTAGCTAGTCTGGTTCCCATGTTTACGGCAGCAACTTCATCGCAATTACCAGAGCTACCAAATTCTTAACCATGGTCTAAGTATACCTTGGGCTGCGAAGCGATGACTGCGTCCCACAACCGGAAATGAAATCATGCATGTTATTAACAGTGTTCGTGCCGTCTCAAGTAATGGAAACGCGCACCCAGCGACAATATTTCACTTAAAGCGTCTCTTCAGGTGCGTTATAAATGATCCGACGTATGCGCACGTAATGATACGTGTACCAGATTAACGCTATTCACGGACGAACAATGGAAACGAGAAATCTCATTGTGACTGAGATTTGTAAGTGATGGTGAAATATTAGATGTTAATTTTTGAACACAGCTAATTTAGGAATATAGATTATGGGTGGATGTTCAAAATAGGTACTATCAAATGTTAGTCATTTGCCTTATACCTACAAAAATTTGATATAAACGGGACTAAATATCTTTGTGTTAGTCAGTTGTTTCTTTCACTACCTACTTAAATCCGGCCCATATTAGATGCCTATCAAAATATTTATTAATTTTAATTCTTATTCGTAATTAGTGTTTAAATGGTTTGACTGCAGCAGCATTTCCCGTCTACGACAGGGATACTTTGTAAATATAATTAATATCTTCTCAATTTCATTCAGCAATTTCTTTGCGAGCCTTACTTCATTGCCAACACGCTGTTTCCTTTCCTCTACCTAAAGGTTATCTGGAAGCAATCGTTACAAGTCGGTACAAGCGATAAGACCGTATTGCTTGTAGCGATTTCATCCAATTATTGTAGGTTTATCGCTGTTGTTTCACTCATGTATTCTATGAATGTGCAATAAAGAATATCTACCTATCTATCTATAATTAGTCTCTTACAAAAGTACAGCTGACCACGACGGGCCACGGGAAATTACCCTAAAGGTTTCGTTCAACATACGAAAGCATTCACATTTGTGTTGTGTGTGTGCCTTTATTTCCACGATATTCTAATATCGAAGTGTCAATTGGACGTCACAGCCGGGGATTGCAGCTGAGTGATAAAGAATTCAATTTCCTGTGTTTTTGTGAGTTTCCGTGGACATAAACGTTTTATTAGCGACCATGGGTAAACAACTTTTTTGGAATGTGAGATTAGCGGCGAGAAATTGGGAGAAAAATATATTTGACTAGCTTCTGCCCGCGACTTCGTTCGCGTGGACTTTAGGTTTTACGACCTCACATTAGAAACCTCCGCCTATGCGTTATTCTGATGTATAAGCTATATTGTGGTAAAGTTTCATTCAAATCCATTCAGTAGCTTTTACCTGAAAGAGTAACAAACATCCATACATCCATACTTACAAACTTTCGCCTTTATAATAGTAGTAGGATTATACGGGTTGTGTCTGTGAATATTTGCATCCCTTTAACCACGTATTCTATCAACCTTTCTGATTCTGAACAACATTTGTTCTACGACTTTTGAAAATTCGTCGACAATTTTATCGACTCCCTCAAACGATTCAAATCTTTGGATATCCATACATAATTATCGAGTGACGGACTTTGCGAGAAAAGTTTTTTTATTCGAATTTCCAAAAGTGATAGAACAGGATTTTGTCCAGAACGAAGGGCGAGACACCCACAGCGCCGGCGCTGCTTCACGCCGGTCTTCTGTGAGGCCGTGGTGTTACTCCGGTCGAGCCGGCCCATTCATGCCGAAGCGTGGCTCTCCCACAGATAAAAGCGTTAGTATAAAATCTGAAACAAAAATCCAGACACCCAGTTCATTCGAACGCACGTCACTTAAAATGCTGCACTTTCAAAGAGTCAGACATCTCGCATTTTTCCAATTTCCACCCGGGGGCATATCGCTCGTCCGCGCGACTGACTGCCGCTCGCTTGGCTCGCTCCGCTCCACCGAAAACACACGCGTTATTGAAACCGCTTTGAGCTTTGAATGACGTTTTAACAAACACCGAGTTTTTGCCGGCCGACCGACCGTTTTGATAACCTGAAAATTAAAAAATGCAGTTTGAAATGTGACTCGGATTCTACTCGTATGCCTATGAATCTAGGTTTTACTATACTTACGCGTATCTGTTACTACTGCTATGCACACACTCTCCCATGGTTGCTTGTCAAAGCATTTATTTGCATAGAATAGGTATGTACCTACGTGGTAGGTATCATAATTATATATAGGTTGCTCTACCCTGCTTTACAAACATCAGCCACCTATAACACACTTCTTCTTATATATAGAAACAGCCTCAATAGAAACGTGTTAAGACAAGGGCTGTTTAATATTTCAACTAAACTTTTGTCCATTTTGTCTTTCATAAGAGTTCAAAACCCCCTAAGCAAACATCCCTCCCCTAAGAAACATCAACGTCAAAACGCAACAAAAATCACATCGCAAATATTGCCAATCTTACTTTTTCTCCCCTAACAAACAGACCAACCGCACGACACAACGACGTAATAGCTGTAACTCAGCTGTAGCGCGTTATATCGCGCTAAATCGCGCCGTACGCGCGAGCGCATTACGCGATAATACGCGCCACGCGCCTTATGAAATCCGATGGCGATATTGATATGAAGATGGGGTGGCGCAGAAGGGTCCCTGTTAGCGGTTAGAATAGGGTTTTGTGCCTATTTACATTTAGAATAGAATAGAAAATATTTTTTTGGAACAAATAACAACAGAAACTTCTAAAATTAAAATTAAACTTAACGTCGTAACGCCCAGACAGCAGACACAATGGAAAATCAATTGTTTTATGCCTTTTAAAAGGCTTATGGGCTTTACGACGTTATGCTACCAAAATGGTTGCCACTCAGCATGATGTTACTGCTAAGCAAAGACTAGTATTCTGTGGCACCAGAATGACGCTGGTATTCTGTATTTCACTGTGTTATGGGTAGCTTTCTAACCGTGGACGAGTGACGCTTCGGTATGTATAGGGCGGCTCCGAAATGATCGGTTTCACAGTAGACTGGCGTGAAGCAGTACTGTATTTTACCTACTACGATGTTTTAAGACCACAATGGCGCAGTGGTTATATTTGTAGCCAAGCAAAAAGCAATCCGTTCCCCTCCTTTTTAATGGTTACCTAATTCTGACTTTAAAAGACGAGTTTATTATATTACACGCCAAATGAAAACAAGTCAGTAATTACAGCGCCAATTTCTAATAAATAGTCGGATGTAGGCATTAAACTACACGTTCCTAACCCACCAACCTAATCTTTGCCCATCCCTCGTTAAGGGGACGCCACCCTTGTAAAAGCCAGCGTGAATAGAGCTAATCCTTATCAAAGCGGGGGTTAGAGTGAATCAATTAAAGATAAGCAAATATGTTCCATTGTACCCCTCTCGGCTCGTCGCCCCTGAATTAGCTGGGGCCCAGGAGGAAATTGACTTTTGGCGGATAAACCTATCGGTCATGTGACACCCCTAATGTGTTTAAAAAGTAAATTGTGCGTATTGTTAAGGCACGTGACGCGATTTTGATAAGGATACGTTCCCAGGGATGGCGAAATTAAAACTTGTTAAGTGGGATTACATTATTTGTGATTGATGGTTGTAATATACTGGTTTGGTAATTTAAGGAGCGTGGAGGCGGTGATTTTAAAATTTTTGGTTTGTTTATGACACAGGGGGCAGACGAACAAACGGATCTCGTGATGGTAAGCCATTGCCACCGCCCATGGACACCCGCAATACCAGCAGAGGAGTCACAAGTGCGCTGCCAACTTGGTTGGTTTTTTGTTCTGCTAATTTTGATGATCTAACTTGCTAAAGATGCTTTATTTGAGTTACTACGTTACGTTAACTATGGGAGAGCCACGCTTCGGCATGAATGGGCCGGCTCGACCAAAATGATACCACTGCCTCGCAGAAAACCAGCGTGAAGCAGCCCTTGTGCTGTGTTTCACCGGAGGCCCACCCGGGGGGGAAGGGGATAAAAGGTTGGCAGCACTTGTAACTCTACTGGTGTTGCAGGTGTCCATGAGCGGCGGCATTGCTTACCATCAGGTAATCCGCCTGCTCGTCTGCTACCTATCACATAAAAAAAAATACTAACTATGTGGGCTTCAGGATAAAAACGACGTATATATTTAGTTCATCATCATTCAGTCGAACCCAAGACCTTTGGCGTATTTTATTTTATATTATTTTCAAGAAGCTCACCCTTAATTTTTTTCCTTACTTAATTTAGACCAGTACCAATAGATGGCGCTGGGAGTCAATTACATTGCGCAAATGTATCGTGCTTAACCTCTTTATAGTATAGAAGATTAAGGAAACGACAGCTGTTAAGTAGTACATTATCCACCCATACATTATGGCTACAAGCGATAAGACCCCCTTATGTATTCTATTTCTGTACAATAAAGAATATCTGTCTATATATTATCATAAACTAACTTAAATAACACATCAGCAATTTAGATTTTCAAGTACATTTTTAAAAAAATACATTTAAGTGCTGCGAGACGAAATATTGTGCATGCGTCGGTGCACTATAAAATGCACCATAAGGTGGAAAATAGGTACAATTAGAATTATGCTATTTATCTGTTAGAAAATTCTAATTATATCGATAAAATACCGACAAACAGACAGTCTCGATATATCTTACATTATTATACAGTTTATTGAACATGTGTAAAAATGCATTTAATTTTCTGTTTTTTTTTTCACTATTAATCCATTAGCTCTTTTTTTTTCCTCAATCGGTTGCTTTGAAGGTTTGATATTTATAAAAAGATAAATTATTTACATGAAAGAAATACGCACATCATAATACTTTTAACCCTATAATGAGTTCAGACTTATCAAGAGACCTTTATAAGTTAGTTTTAAACTGTTAATAGAAGTTTTTAATCTATTGTTTCTAGTAATGAATGTATTAATTAATTGAAATCTCAGATTAGCCAAGCCGAATTAATAATATTCTGTCGTATCCTATTTTATTTCATTTCTATTTTTTTTTGTTTGACCCAAAAAAAAACAACGCTCCAAATTGCACTGGAAATATTATGAAAAAAGTATTCATTTGATAACTTTTATTTTTAATGTCTAATTTATTTTATTTTTTAATTAATATCAAATTTTCTGCTGATAATCAGTTTTCGGTCGGACAATAGCATTTGACCAATCGCAAAACAGGTCATATTAACCCTACTACATCATCATTATCAAACATTTAGGGTCTCACCGACCCCAGCCGGCATACCGAGGGTTGAAGGGCTAAATATACAGGGTGTATAAATATACAGGATGTATAATTACACTGCCCACGAATTTCCTAGAATTATAAATACGGCGTAAGATACCGCGTAGTTCTTAATTAGACCTTAATTAAAGTTAACCGATGTTCAAAGGTGGAACATGGACGTAGTAGAAGGAATCCTTAATTGAAACGAGCAATAAACATAGCTTGGCGTTGACACTCGTGTACTTTAATTGAGAGGTTAAAATTATTTAACGTTTATTTAAAACTTCTGCTTTAAAAAACGTGTAAACTGGACAGCAGATAGGTACTATTGTGAAGAGAATCAATTGTTTTTTCTTTTGGGTCTTAGCGCTAGACATGTTTTTATTTGTTTTTTTTTTATTATTTCGTGTTTGTGATTAATTCGTGTGTACTTTGTTTGTATCATGGCGTGTTGCGCTGTCCAAATTAATAAATGTATTTTCTTTCTTTCACTTCAAAAAATATGTGTGTTTGTTCAATGTCTTCGTGTAATAATACACACGAAAGCTGTTGTGATTCCATCATCATCTCGATGGTTGGCGATCCAGCACTGTAGGCGTACTTATTTCGCGAAATTTCCTTCCACGAACCTCTGTTTTGTGGAACGTTTCAGCCGCTGCGCAGTTCATCAGCAACCCACGCTCGTCCACTGCTGGACATAGGTCTCCCCCAATGCACGCTACCGCTCCCGATTTTTGGCCACTCTCATCCAGCTCGCTCCAGCCAACCTTCGAATGTCATCATCTATTTGTTTTTTTTTATGTGATAGGTAGCAAACGAGCAGGCGGATCACCTGATGGTAAGCAATTGCCGCCGCCCATGGACACTTGCAACACCAGTGGAGTTACACGTGCGCTGCCAACCTTTAATCCCCTTCCCCTCCTCGGGTGGGCCTCCGGTACCCTCACTCACTCGGCGAAACACAGCACACACAGGGGCTGGTTTTCTGTGAGGCAGTGGTATCACTCCGGTCGAGCCGGCCCATTCATGCCGAAGCGTGGCTATCCCACAATTAAAATGGCCTATGGCCCAGTTGGGGCTATAGGAATCGAGTTCATCCCGCCATCGCTTCATCGGTCTCCTCGATTTTTGGTCTCCCACTCTATGGCTATTCTGGCCCAAAAGGTGTCCAATAGTATACAATAAAATTACATAACTTTCTTCACCAAAATAATATCCAATTATTATCATCCCCACTTGAATTAAACCAATAAATTCCCTTAACGTCTCAATCAGCCCCATAGACAAGCGTTTATCTGGCTTTAAACAGCGATACATTAAAGTTTATGAACCATAGAGAAATAGATAATTCTTCCTCCCTAACGGCATTATGCGTGTTTGTGAGTGGGAGGGCGGGGCCAGGGTAAGTTATGGTTACCCTAAATTCTTGGGTTATTTTCTGAGGTGAGGGGTCTATGTTTGTGAGGTTTGCCTTTGGTAGGAGTTTTTGTTTTTGTATAGTATTTGCAATGTAATATATTTCAGTTGACGACGTCATAAAACTAGCTCGTGTATTTATCGTGTAACATCGCAATTACAACTGATCTAATTCCAAACTAGGCCCATGGGGTCCCAATGCTCTCTCTTTCTTCCGGGACTTAGCTAAGCGCTTAGTTCAAGTCTTTTGAAGGTCCCTAAGTCGTAGCCGTTGGGAAATACTGTTGTAGCTAAAACGTTCTACAAAATTACCAATTACTTACCATCAGCAATTGCTTACCATCAGGTGATAGCCGGCTCGTCGGCTACCTAAGATAAAAAACTGAGGTTCGTAGAAGAAAATTCTGCGAGAAACGCAATCATTAAGATGACGAGGATGAAACAGCTTTCGTGTATTTTATTACTCGAAGACACTGAACAAATACATGTACTTAATTGTTAATTGTCATTACCTTTTCAACCGACTTCAAAAAGAAAGAAGGTTCTCAATTCGACCCGTATGTTTTTGTTAGTATGTATGTTACTCGATTTCTCCGCCAATTATAAATGCATTTTTATGTTCCTTTTTTTTTAGTTGGGTAGACCAAAATTCAAAGATGGTCCCATATAAATTTTATCAAAATTGAGTCAGTGGTTTTTGAAAAAAAACAACAAAAACCAAAAAAAATTTTCAATGGCAGATATGCAGTGGTCTTGATGCCGGTTTTTTTTTCAAAAAATTATTATTATTTCGCGAGTCGAAGTCTGGTCTCGATTTGTTGGGTAGCCTCTGGTATTCGTGACCTTACCTCATGGTACACGGTAGCCGCGCCTCTTTTGTTTGTGCAGATGTTACGCGTTTGCCTAGAAGATGCCTGTTCACTCGTGCCATTTAGGTATTTTCCTTATATTTTGACGTCATAAGGTTTTGTCCAGACTGTTATTTTCTGTAGTTTTATTTTGTTGTGACAGCCGTCGCTTCCGCTCAACCCTCAGCGGATGCCTCCCGCGCTGTCGACCACGACGACACGCCTCCCATGACTTATGTTTGGAGGTCACACCTTTGGTTTAAGAGGGAGTGACGTAGATTATAAATTACTGTATAATAAACTAGTGGCCCGCCCTCACTTCGCTTCGGGACCGTAATTCAAAAATGAACCAATAGATGGCGCTGTGTCCAATTACATCGCGCAAGCGTTTCGTGTTTTCGGTTTACCTATAAGCCTTGTCGTTATCTATTGGAAGTTATCTCTTTATAAATAGTATATACAATATATTTATCTTCTTCTGTACTATTTATATACCGTATATAAACCGAAAAATCTATCTTTTGGTACAATTTGAACCTAATATCCTGAAACGGAGTGGGTTTTCCTGATGGTAAGCGATGGCCGCCGCGCCGCCCATAGACACCTGTAACACCAGTAGAGTCGCAAGTGCGCTACCTATCTTTAACCCCTTTCCCCCCCAATTGGACCTCCGGTGCCCTCACTCGCTCGGCGAAACACAGCGCAGGCGCTGCTTCACGCCGGTCCGATTGAGCCGGCTCACTCATGCCGAAGCGTGTCTCTCCCACGGTAAAAGCCTATTTTCGAGACTAAAATTTAGCACTTCTATTTTTCGGAAGTTGATCAACTTACGGTTTAGACTATTACAGAGACATAACTACATATTTAGTGCTTCACCAATAGTGACATCGCCAAACATCATGTTAGGCGGGTGCACACTGACGCCAGCAGGCGCCACCTCGCGGCGGAAGTGGGCGGGCGGAGCGGTGCGCAGGCGCCGATGGCGGCGCGTTTGATCTGACGCGGTGACGCGCGCGCTTATTTTAATATTGACAGCTCGCGGGAACACTCGACTGCTCCAAAGAATAAAGTCTGATTTGCAATATGTTCAATATAGGAGATAGGACTTTCTGCTCCGAAGAATATGGTCCGATTTGCAATATGTTTAATATAGGAGATCTGACTTTGTTCTTCGGATGTTAAACGACTTGCATGTGCCGATGTGTTGAGTGTGCGAAACAGCTTTGAATAAGGCGAAGAAAATATCGTATACATTACTAATTTTTACAATACAGGGTGTATCTTTGAACACTTACATCCCTTTATATACGTGTTCTACCAACCATTTTGAACAACGTTTGTTCAATGAGTTTTCGAAATTCGTCGCAAAATTTTTCAAGTCCCCATACAAAGAGACTGTGTCACGTGACCGTCTTTGTATGGAAAGTAGATTTTTTTAATGCAAATTTTAAAGTCATAGTACAAAAAATTGTTCAAAATAGTTCATAGAACACGTGGTTAAAGCGCTGTAAATGTTTACAGATATACACCCCGTATAGGCATGGGAAGTGAAACGCGTGATTGGCTAAACTTCATCCACATCAACTGAATGAATTTATTTCTACTACAATGCTTTTCTCACGTTTGTCAGTGACACTGGAAAAACAAGAGTTCATCTCACGAATGATTATTCAGGATTGAACCCACGCCCTTTGGCGTATGAGTGAACTATATAAGGTCCCGTTTTGAACGGGACAGCTCCGTATTTCGGTCACCTGTCCCGTTGTCCCGAAAAAAAGCGCCGGGACGTAAATTAGTTCCGTTTTGTGAATTAAATATTGTCCTCTTTTGTGAAAATATGGTCCCATTTATCAATAAAATGAGCCGCTAGGCCTATAAGGCAAAGGAAAAATAGTGAACACCTTATTTTGAACTATCTGTCATGTTAACATAAGAACGAAAACAAATAAAATGTTACTTCGACTTATGCCCTATTAAATACTAGTGGCCGCCCGCAACTTCGTTTGCGTGAACTTTATGACTCTTGACTTAAAGATGATAATTTAAATAGATATAAAAATAGTATTACTTATTATAAATGTTCGTTTATAGGTTAATAGATTTTAAGGCGGCTCATTGATTTATTTTATACGAACTGCTAAGGAATGGAACAACTTGCCGGCTTCTGTATTTCCAGAGAGCTACAATTTGGGTGTCTTTAAGTCGAGAGTGAATAGGCTTCTTCTGGGAAAGCACGCTACATCTTAGATTTCATTGTCACTCTCCATCAGATGAGATGAGGTCAAGAGCAAACCCATTTAATATTTAAAAAAAAAGATATCAACTTCTAATGAAAGTAACCCCCAAATTATTTTTTAATTCCATTAGGGGATGTAAGTACTCTATTAAAGTTTGAATCTTATATTTTATCCATCAATTCTGTCAAAGAATGTGTATGCAAAAGTTGGAGTAGATTGGGCCAAGGAATCACGTAGTTCCATGAACAAACTTGGAACCCCCTTTTCGCTCCATTAGGGGTTTAAGTTCGGAATATCCTTCCTTATAGGATCTCATCCAAAAATGCTCATCACATTTGACAATTTTCCATTCCATTTAATTCCATATTTGTTATAGTGGAGCTGGGCTCTTAGAGTTTCAAACCAGATGTTCCATGACCTTTGATTTTTTCATGGTATCATAAAATGCTCATCAATCTAAACAACTTTTGTCAAAGCGCTATTGACCTACCTCTTATAGTTTAGCTGGGCTGTTGTGGTTCTACATCAAGGAGCCGGGTCTTCAAAATAAAATATATCCTATAAGTTGCCCTGATATTACAGCTATACAATAAAAAAAGTTTCATTCGAATTGGTTCAGTAGTTTCCGAGATAAGCGCGAACAAACAGACAAACAGACAAACAGATAAACAGACAAACAGACAAACAGACAGACAAAAATTTTAAAAATCATTGATTCATGTTCTGTTACTGTTTTTTAGTCGTCCTAAGTTATTTTGAGATAAATATCTTCAATGTACAGACACAGCTTTTTTACATTTTTATTATATGTATAGATTGTTATAGTGGAGCTGGGCTCTTAGAGTTTCAAACCAGATGTTCCATGACCTTTGATTTTTTCATGGTATCATAAAATGCTCATCAATCTAAACAACTTTTGTCAAAGCGCTATTGACCTACCTCTTATAGTTTAGCTGGGCTGTTGTGGTTCTACATCAAGGAGCCGGGTCTTCAAAATAAAATATATCCTATAAGTTGCCCTGATATTACAGCTATACAATAAAAAAAGTTTCATTCGAATTGGTTCAGTAGTTTCCGAGATTAGCGCGAACAAACAGACAAACAGACAAACAGATAAACAGACAAACAGACAAACAGACAGACAAAAATTTTAAAAATCATTGATTCATGTTCTGTTACTGTTTTTTAGTCGTCCTAAGTTATTTTGAGATAAATATCTTCAATGTACAGACACAGCTTTTTTACATTTTTATTATATGTATAGATTAAAATCTTTAACAGTACCTATGAGTTAATATTTACAAATTTGCTATAGATTGCAATGCAAATCAGTTCCAACTTTCATGCCGTCCAAGGCTTTTCGTGACCTGACGATAATTAGAATTATTACCATGAAATATTCGCCTTACTTTGACGATAATTTACAAAGTGCACGATTTTATGCTAAAGGTAGGTAATTTGAAATAATACTTACCATAGTCCGCAACCTTACATTTTTAAAACGACACTATTAGAGTACTAAGATCCGCTTTCGCCAGATGTTTGATAGATGGCAAACGAGCAGGCGAATCACTTGAAGGTAAGCGATTGCCGTCGTCCATAGACACCTGCAACACCAGTAGAGTTACAAGTGCTCTGCTAACCTTTAACTCCCTTTTCCCCCATTTGGCCTTCTACGGTACCCTCACTCACCCGACGAAACAGACACAGCTTCACGCCGGTCTTCTCCGGCCCTGGTATCACTCCGGTCAAGCTGGTCCTTTTAAGCCGAAGCGTGGCACTCCCACGGCTTTTAGAAGACTATTGTTAGGTTACTTATGAGCATTGTTAGTCATCCAAAGAATGTACCTTTTTATCAATAGTTTAGATTTGTTATATATTAATATTGGTAAAGATAATATTGGTCATCATCATCATTATCAGCAACCCACTTGTCCACTGCTGGACATAGGTCTCCCCTAATGCACGCCACCGCTCCCGATTTTCGGCCACTCTCATAATATCTCAATATTGGTCGCTTTAGCCAAAATTTGGTCACGGCTATTACATTTACAATAACAGCTATTCAGCTCTTAGTAATTGACTATAACGAGCGAACTACTTTGTCCGGCTACCACTTGGGTACTGGTGGCGTCTTTGATTTCGCTCAGCCCAATTAATGTCTTACCGTGAAGTAGTAAAGTGCGCAAGAGTTTCTACCCCGCCCATCTGCCTTGCACACTCGAGGACAGAAGTGTTAGTAAACCTATTCTCCCAAATTGTAAAATGTGGACTAGATTAAAATATAGTCTTGGTTTGAAGCTGCTTTTATGATTTTCAGAAAGTATTGCGAAAGTTGGACGGCAGTTGCTTCTTTGTAACTTCAAGACTCTCCAAATCCTGAATCATGGTCTAAGCCATGGTGGTATTATTTTATGACCCTGGGCTTTAAACCGACTACTTTAGATACAACTGGAAATTACACGCTAAGGAAAAAGAAAAAGGTTTGAATGCGTGTGATGAACACTTGTGTTTGTTCAGTGTTTGGGTGTAATATAATTATGTATTTGTAATTCCTCTGTTGTCTGATATCTGTAACACAAGTGCTTAAGCTACTTAGTACTGAGTCGAGTCAATGTATGAGATGTTGTATGAATTTGTTATTATTTAACCGTGCATATGAATTACTATAAAATTATGACCCAGGTATAATATTCAACGCAATGCAATCTGCAATATTATTCATGGAAAAGCCCAAGATTCAAAGAAATAATTATGTAAGTACCTACCTTATTAAAGTTATTTTATAAATAATGTAGATACTAGTCCCAATCAACATGCTTATGAGTAGGTACCTATATACGTACCTACAACGAAAACTTTCGTTGTTAGCAAAATAACAATGGAAGTCACTTTTATCGCCAACTATCCTTAAGCTTTCAGCCCAGTCTGAAGCGGGCAGATAGTAAAACCTCGCTTTACGACGCTACCCGGTACTGCAGATTCTTTGTATCGCCCACTTTGTACAGTCAGCCACATGCGACCCGCCACTGTAACCAGACCTCCCATTAGAAAGGCGGGTACAAGGACGGATGGGTGAAGTAAGAGTAGACGATGTATCACCACCGCCATTATATCTAGACCTTCCTTAGTGAGGAAGCGTTAACGGCGGATAGGTCAAATAAAAGTTGACAATGTTGGCTCGGTGGGCGCGTTGGCATGGCCAGACAGGGGCGGAGATGTGTACATGGAATTGTTTTACGTGAAAATCTGTTTTGTTAGTAATTGCTGCGGTAATTTTAGATATTATTATGGGTAAATTACTGTGTAGATGTCTCAGCTGTAAGCGTTCAAAGATGGAAGGAAACCTCCACATTATTCTGTGCTGCTACCATGTTCTAAATCAATAAGTAACTCTTACCAAAGTCAAATGAAAATTAATAAAGTTGATGTAGACGTAACCGATGTCGTAATCGATAGTCAAACCACGTCGAACTCAGAGAGAGTCATAGCCATTCAAAAAAACATTTAGCTCACTCTGCGAATCAGCCACTTTTTAGGAAATCTCTCCGTCATAAAACTATATTATGTGTATTTATATTGTTTCTGCAATTTTATTACGTGCAAAGAAATGAAAATATCTCCAGCTTTTCCAGGTTGTTTTTTTATGTGGATATTCAGTGTACATGAGGACCGGTATGAGTATACGTCTTGGTCGAAACACAATCGGTGTCTTTTATAAAATGTATGTACGGACAGCCGCACATCAGGTAACTACAATCTGTCAAATTTCCTCAGTTGATATTGAACCAAACACGTTTGACATAAAGGTGAGGTTCGATTGAAGAAATTTGACAGATTGTAGTAACCTGATGTGCGGCTGTCTGTACCTACACTCATGCGAGTACTTGAGATTTTAGAGGTTAAGTAATAGAGGAGTTCTAGCTGTCCTCTTCCTTTGGATTTTTATGCACCGCGGCTTAGTTATAGTTCACAGCATAAACACTACTTAACCCAATTGTGGATAATGTTGTTGATTGTACAATTAATAAATACTATTTAGTTGAAGTACTTTTTTAAAAAAGATATATTGTACCGTTGTTATAAAATAAATAAATTGTGTAATAAAATAAGTAGTCTAGAAAATGTTACTTAGTCTATGCCCCCAAAAAGTTTATAAAACAATTAAAAAAATACGATAAACATTCTTCAGACATAAGTTAGTACAACATTCTTCATTAATTATCTCTTAAAACTCCCTCAATAATCATACATTGTACCGTAACGTGAACTGTTTCCTACAACTGCCTCTGATACTCAGGTGTCGTAAACTAAAGGCTCATAATTGATGAATATTATTTTACTTAATAGTCAATTAGGGCAGGCCAGGCATTATAAAAGGTGTCAACTGACATATGTTGCGGTAGCGGTGATGAGTTTTTTTGTGTGTGTTAATGGTTCTGTCGGTTAGAGGGAAAAACGGCCGCATCTTTTAACTACCTACTTTATACCATGTGTAGTTAATTGTAGTTCTGATATATATTTAGCATGTTTAAGAATTACCCCGCAAGGCTAAAGAAATACTAAACCAAAACGAGTCTAGTTGAAGCTAATTAGTAAATTAAAAGGTAGAACGTTTTTGATACGAGGCAGAATTAATGGCCGAATAATACTGAGCATGACTATTTTTTTCTATTATTGATTTCGCAACATTAAAAACATTAGAAAACATTACATATGTGTAAATTTCTGCCAAACGGTGATATCTAACCATTTATCGGCAGCAGGTAATAAAATAAGTCTGATTGTTTTTATGTATTCAAAATTAACTTTTCCATAGAAATAAGTAAGGAACATCTTAGGTACTTAGTACTTCCATAGAAATTACCACATTATGTTACCCAAACGTACGGAATCCTTACACTTACCCAATTTTTTTTACAAACCCGCAAACGTAGCTTCTACTAAACTGCAGTATTTATTACTCTGATAAATTAGTTCAGACTACCCGTTTATTTGTTTCTGTTACGGCCCGTAATTGGGTCGTGAATAAAAATAGAAATAAATAAAACTTATCTTGCGGCTCGATGTCTAATAAAAAATGTTGGTGTCACCTGCGAAAGTAGGTTAGTCTAGCGGCAGTCTTTTGATGTGTTGGTCTAATTTGCAAATGGCGGTATCTGTTGCATATTTATAAATTGATCGGAACTTGTACATTATATTGTATAGGATACCTGTGGGAATAATAAATATTAGTTTCGTATTATCGGTCACTTTAGGGTAACTATTTAATATTATCTATTATAGACGGGAATTAACGCGACCTGATTTTTTAACCACATAATTATGTATTTTACTGCTTGCCGTTACGGATGCGTTACAGCAGCCTTCATTTTTTAATTTATTTAATTTATTACGACAGTCAACAAGATAAACACTAAACAAAAGACCACAGACAAACAAACTTATATTAATTAATCATAGTCATCCCAAAGTGACGATTTAGTGAGTCTGGTAATGACAATACTGGCGACTAACAATAGGTACTGAATCTTTTAGACAGTGAAACAAAAACCAACGCAATCATAAATAATCGTTTCAAAAACTGCCTATGTGTTGTGCGAGGTAAATGTAGATAAGTACTTACTTATATTTTTTTATGTGATATCATAGTGAATACTTAATCTGATGGTAAGCAAATGCCGCCGCTCATAGACACCTGCAACACCAGCGGAATTTGAAAAATCAAGAAGTACTAGCGTATGCTTGGATTCGAACATACTATCTCCCTTTAAGAACCTCACGCCTTATCTACTGAGCTCCAAATCGCTCTCCTAATACACTTAAGTATTGTACTTATCCCTACAAAACGTTTAAGTGACATGGTCGCGCCTAACTGCGCAGTGTCATAATAATGTGAGCGCGCACACGATACGCGCCGATAACATTTGGATCGCTTTGTGGGCCCGCTTAATTGGAATTTATGTCATCGCCTTATGATCGGCCGGTACTACCTTCCTTCTTGTCGGTGAAAAGGGATTCAAATAATTCTGACATCGAGTGACGAAGCGAAACGGCACGAAAGAAAACAAAATAATGTACACAACTTCTTTTTATGTGATAGGTGGCAGACGAGCAGACGGATCACCTGATGGCAAGCGATTGCCGCCGCCCATAGACATCTGCTACACCAATAGAGTCACAAGTGCGTTGCGAACGATTAACCCCCTTTTCCCCCAATTTGGCGTCCGGTACCCTCACTCACATGCCGAAGCGTGGCTCTTCCACGATAAACGGCTTAAAACTGATGCTGCCACTTTAATTTATGACTGGTCTAAAAGTGACAGCTTTTTTAAACAATGACTAACATTTAGTCTCCGCCTTGTAATTTTCTCTAGACTTTCTCGTTAGTCTAGTGGTTTGAGTAGGTACCGGGCCGTGACCTCTGGATCCCGGGTTCGATTCCAGAGTCGAACAAGAAGTATTTTTCGAACATAGCTCGGGTTTGTAATCACCAATCTGCAATAGGCAAACGTGGTAGTTAAGCCTAGTCCCATCATAGTAGCGATGACTTGATTTCTGTGTTCCCTCTGGAGGCCTCTGCCCTGCCACTGCAAGCAGGCAGCCTATATACTGTCCCACTGGACAGTACATAGGCTGATACTTTACTTTTACTTAACTATTATGTGCATACTTCTATGATGAGCTCGACGTCAAGAAACCGGCACGATTTGTATGGTTCCAGAACTTAAAAGCGGTATCTAGCTGGTCTGTTTTTAGGGTTACGAAAGGCAGACGGCAGTCGCTTTTTATCGCTTATTACGTGACTCCTGACCAAATCCTGAATGCATGAAGGCATGAATGGGCCGGTTTGACCGGAGTGATACCACTGCCTCACAGAAAACCGGCGTGAAGCAGCCCCTGTGCTGTGTTTCGCCGAGTGAGTGAGGGTACCGGTGGCCCACGTAACTTCACTGGTGTTGCACGTGTCCATGGGCGGCGGCAATTGCTTACCATCAGGTGATCCGCCTGCTCGCCTGCTACCTATCACATAAAAAAAAAATCCTGAATCATGGTAGAGTCGCCGTCAGGTATATTGGAGCAGAGACCAGTAGTAGGGGCTATGGCTAACCCAAGTCCGAGACATTTTATTATGCGCAAACGCTTCGGTTTCGGCTCCCGTTTCCGGGGTAGATACTAAATGCTTTATTTGTGTTCCCAGCCTTATCTCAACATCTTAATTAAGAGAATTAAATTAAGAGGTTACTCTTTATAATTACCCTCGGGTTGTTCATATTTTAGCATAATAAAATTCAGGTTCAAGTTTGTAAACTGACCTGCTTATTATATAATTTTAAACATTGTTTCATTGTGATCTTTATGTGTAATGTAATTAGAGTTTATGTAAATATTTTATAAATGTACCATCCTCATTATGGTTTGTTTAAGGCTATTAAAATCTTATGTGATATTAATTTTATAGCCACACTAATGTAATGGCTTCATGCAACTAATGTTACTTACAAAGTTTATAGTTGCATTCACCCAATTTCACATAAATTAGAGCAATTATTTTTAAATTATGATAGTATTATAAACTGTGATAAAATCGCTATAATATTATGTCCAGTTTATAAAGGCATAAAGAGTTAACTTTCTTGAAGAATGCCACCTAAAATCTCGGGGATAATAAATAGTAGATAGGTAGTTAAATTACTTAAAATAATGCTTGTTACTTTCAATTAAAATTATGGTCTTCATTTATTTGTTGTTATATTTAAGTGTGTATTTAACGAGTTACTAGTATGTTGATAGGCACATAGGTACAAATTCATATGCGAATACGTACTTACTCCTTTGGGTACATTTATGCTCTACCTCTCTTATAAACGATAAATACGCCATACACATAAAGCTAATTTTCTTTCAGTTATTGTTACTCTCATTTTGTTTCGGGACATTACTTGCACTCCGCACCAACAGATGGCAATGGGTGTTAATTACATCGCGCAAGCTTTTCGGCTTTTCGTCTTTGATATAAGCATTGTCGCTGCCTATAGAATTTACCTCTTTATAATTAGTATAAAAGATAGATGACTATGATAGTCTTCTATTACAGCAAAAGTTTTTACAAGAACGTTCTGCCGTTCATCACAGAGTTGATTTTCCAAGTTCATCACCTCCCCGACAACCTCACACCTTACCCCGTATAATTTGCATTGCTCAAGGTGATTTCCCCGGGGCTGCTATCTCGATCGGGGTTTCGCCGTATCCAAATCGAAAATCAACTCTTTTTGTTCGCTATTTTCTATTGGACTGCCTTATTCTAGGTAGATTTTAAATCAATTGTGTAGTATTATCTCCGGCTGCCCAAAAAAGAACAAAAGAACAACGAGAACATTTTGTCAATTGTGAGCAGATGGAGTGGCGATCTGCGAAAAGCCATTGATACAGACTGGATGCGTCTAGCCGAAGACAGGGTGAAATGGCGAACATTGGGGGAGGCCTATGTCGGCAGTAGGCTGAGCTGAGACAGACAGACATTATGAAGCACAAAGTGAGCGAAACTTCAAATCCGCTTTAGCTGGATGCCCATGTTGACTTCTCTCGCGCGTATATACCGAACTTTAATAACCGTCTTACTGACTTTTCGAAGGCATTATACTGATGAAAACAAATATTTTTCCCAAGGAACATAGGGTCTCAAAAAAAATGCCTTTCATACAAATTGCATCAATCAGGTGGTCATTTTGTGTGAAGGAGTTTTTTTTTAAATTAAACCCTATGTTGGTGTTCATCAGTAAACTGCTTCGTCTGCTTCCTCTAGGAAGTGAGTAATACGGTTAAAAAAGCACGCCTTATAGCGAACAAAATGGTGTAAAATCTATTGCAAAATTAGCACTTGCGTCTCAGACATAAAGACGGAAGCGTAACTTGACGTGACACCCCACCCACATCCTCTTTTTACCGAAAATGTAAGTAGCATAACCAGAATAACACCTCCACCAGAGGTCGCAAACCGTTTTGCATAGCATCGTAGGCGTATAAGATTTTACTACCGCATCTCTATTCTATACAATTGACTCGCACAAAGGAGGGCCGCCAATAAAAAGTATCTAGATTTACATTGTTAAGCAAATGCTAGAGTGAAGGTTTTTCGATAGGATTCGAGATTGCCGTAATTGGATTGAAAACGTGAGTCCTTTGAAGCGAAGTAAACTTGAACGTGAATAATGATCAAAATCGTGATATAGATAACTTATTTATTTACATAGTTATACATACAGTTTTTTACCTAATATGTCTATAGGTACATTATGTTTGTATGGACCTAACTAAGCATGTTTTCATCCATTAACTCTATTATGTCGTGGTTAGGTTAATATTCGAGAGATGCACCCGCGTGTTCCGAAGAAGTAATTTTTATGTAGGTATTATATTTGTAATTCCTCTGTTGTATGATATCTGTAATAAATTTTTCAAGAGGTGTCTTTGTAGGTACTCGTTTTGATAGAGGTACTAACTACCGTTTCACTAAATATCGATTGCCACCATGGTGTAGTGGTTGAAGATGGTTGTCTCTAAAAACTGAAAGTCGTAAATTCATGGAGGACATACATATAATGGTATGTCATGTATGTGGACCAGTTTGAAAAAGCTATTGGGCAGACTTGTTACTTACTCGTAAGTAGGTAAAATTAATAATTCACACATCGTCTCATACTCCTCCGTACTAAGTAGCTTAAGAACTTGTGTTACAGATATCAGACAACAGAGAAAACACGATAGAGTAATCAAATTATTGTCTGTTAAAAAGATATTATCATGTTCGTCCTTTTGAAAGTCTATCAACTTACGGTTGGGACTATTTTGCGATGACATACAATCAATTCAACAGAAGTCTGCTACATTGGTTTGTATAGTCCACAGCCATATACACAAAATATTATCGTCACAAATAACAATAAATGAACAGAAACGCGACAAACAAAGCTATCAAACATGATATTTACATAATGCCAGAGACTGTTATGTATTTATTCCGAAGTATACACGGAGATTTGTGTAATGTCGAGGAGGCGTATGAAAATGGTTTCTCAGTAGCCTTAATAGCATCATAGGACCTAGGTACATAAAGAGGGTTAGAGGTTGGTTGACTAGTGACTCTAATGGTGTTGCAGGTGTCTTTTGGCGGCGGCAATTGCTAACCATCGGGTGATATGTCTGCAACTTGTCACATAAAAAAAACTAATTTATTATGGAGAATCTCACAGCTCGATACTTTATTACTTATCCTACTATTATTATAAAGGCGAAAGTTTGTTTGGATGTATGGATGTTTGTTACTCTTTCACGTAAAAACTACTGAATGGATTTGAATGAAACTTTACCACAATATAGCTTATACATCAGAAAAACACATAGGCTACAATTTATAAAAATATATTGTGTGGATTGTCCAAAATATGACGGTAAGTGTCAATAATTAACTCCACGCGTACGAAGTCGCGGGCAGCCGCTATAACGAAATAATTTACTTAAAAGAAATAGGAGGAGGCTATAACACTGGATGGAAAAGAAAATTGGGTCCTTGAAAGAAAGTACTTTAGGTACCTAGGTATATCTTTAAGTTAGCACATTCTACAAGGAAAATTTCCTTTATTTTTTAAATTAATAAAGCGGCATTCTTAGGTCCGCTTGCGCTGGATGTTGAAGATTACTTCATTAATTCCGTGATAGTATTTCCATAGTAACTAAAATATTTAGTAATACCCAGCGTTAAGCGCTAATCCGATATAGAGTAAGACAATTTAAAAAAATAGTTTCATGTTAACGAATAATTCGAGATTAAAGTGCTTAACCCTTAAGTGTGAAAGGTCACGCGTAAGTATTAAGCACTTAAAAAACTAGAACTCACTAAGGAGTGAACCCTAGTTTTTTTAATTTACACCTTTAAAATTACTCCTTTTATGGAAAACGATGGAGCTGCAAAACGATTGAATGACGAAGTTACCATGATAAAGCCCAGAAAAATATTTTCAACATTAGACATATAAACGAGAAAATCCTTTCTCCAATAACCTTCACTTTCAAAACAAAGTAATCTTACGGATCACTTAGAATCAGATATTATGATCTCTCGGTTTCGGATGCCCATCCGACATCCAATGATTGGCATAATTCAGCCATACGTATGCGTGGTGGCATTATGTACGTACAGCCACACATCAAAGTATACAAAACTGTCAAATATCTTCAATCGACTCTCATCTTACTGTCATACACATTAGGTTGAATATCAATTGAGGAAATTTGACAGGTTGTGGTAACCTGATGTGTGGCTGACTGTACGGGGCTCTTTGCGCAGCGTACGCAAAACCTATTTGATCTGGTGAATCTGCTAGCACTTTGAATATTTAGTAGGCCTCCTGTATTTGCTTTGTTTTTTACGGGTCTTTTTATGGAATTGTTTACAAAAAACATAGATTCAATTCTTCAAAAACAATTATCAATTTAAGAAATTACGATTATTCAAGGGTAGTTTTTTTTTCAAAATAATACTTCATATAACCTATACTATTTATAAAGATGGCACGATGGGCACATTGGCGAAAAGGAAGGGAGGCCTATACCCAGCAGTGGGTACTACCGGGCTGATGATGATGATGTTGATTTATAAAGAGACAAAGTCTATAGACATTGACATACATTATAGGTACAAACCAAAAAGGCAAAACACTAGCGCGATGCAATCAACGCCCAGCGCCATCTATTGGTAGACAGTGGAACTACTGTCACGAAACGAAGTGAGGGTGGATCACTTGTAGTGAAATGAAAAAAATATATATCACCCTGCTGTAATAAATTTTAATGTCTTGAATATTGGACTTGTGTATGCTCTGGAACAGCTGACTTTTTTCTAATGTCACTAATGGATTCTATAGGAAAAGCTGTTAAAATATATTATAAAATACGGGTAATTGATAAAAAAGGAAACTTTTATTCTATAATATTTAATGAGTTACTAGAATGACAACAATAAGGGTTAACTTATAGGTAAACAGATGTTTTTTGCATTTTTGTATTAAGTAGGTATTTTTATAATCGGTTTCGTGTCATTTATCTTATTGGTATTTTTATTGATGATCAATTATGTATATTGTGTTGCTTGTCTTTTGATATTGTCTCTAATGAGGTATCTGGAGTGCTCAGTTAATAAATATTTCTATCTAAAAATCGAAACACACCTGCGCTGATGTAATCGACACCCACCGCCATCTATTGGTAGAGACTAAAACTAATGTCGCGAAACGAAGTGATAACCACTAAGCAGGGTGTATCTGTGGATATTTACATCCCTTTAACCACGTCTTCTACGGCCATTCTGAACAACATTTGTTGCATTTGTTGGAAATTCGCATTAAAAAATTCAACTTTTCTTACAAAAGCGATCACGTGACTTGGTCATTTAACACAATAAAGCCGTTGAAGAAAATGTTCGAAATGGTGGGCAGAACTCGTGGTTAAAGTATACACCTTGTACATGTCATATTTGTACGCGGTCCACAGTACATCAACCAAAGCATTATACATGAGAATTAAGTAGACACTACAAAATACAATTTCGCCGCAAAACCCAAACCCGAGTGTGTTGTGACACAACAAAAGACACATTAGGGCCGCCACACCTCACTATCTGTGAGATTTCCCCCGCCTTGTTCCGGTTATAATTTTCCCAGATGTAACTTGATAGTAAAGGTGAATATTTCACGTCGCGCGCGGCCCTGACAGGGCGAGTGTTACCTTGCGCCTGCGATGACGGACGGCTGACTTCCTGAACACGCCCCTGCCTTGTTTATATGATTAGTCCAGTAGTTCCTAACCTTTTCAATGTTACTACCCCTGTGAACAAGTATTGGAATTAAGTTTACTCGTTGCTAATCTTAAAAAAAATAGATTTTTTTATATGAGCTCCTTACAAATATTTCGTAAAAAAATACAGCTGACTTTTTTTCATACCATGCGCATGAGAGCGCCGTGCTACCGTTAACCGTACTATTATTTGTTATTGCTATTTTAATACTACTTCGTGTCATCCCGTTTTACCCCCTAGAATCTTCGTTTTACCCCTTCGGTGGTAATTACCCCCAGGTTAGGAACCACTGGATTAGTCCCACTAATGTTATAAACGTGAAACTTTGTATGTATGGATGGATGTTTGCGTCTCTTTCACACAAAAACTAAAGAATGGATTTTATTGAAACTTTACAATAATATAGCTTATGCATCAGAATAACACATAGGTGGGCTACAGTTTAGTGGATTGTCCAAAATATGTAAATAAGTAACTTCACCCGTACGAAGTCGCGGTTACGCTCTCCCACAGTATGTAGTAACTAATGTATGGCTGGCGAGAAATGTAATCTAAAACGATTTCTAGGACCCAAAGTGAAAGACATAACCTACTACCCTTTTTCCATCTACTCCGGTCCTGGGCAACGGTAGACCAGTCTCTTTGAAAAACGTCGAACTCATCACGCCATCGTCGCCTCGGTCTGCCGCGAGGACGTTTTACGTTTTGGGGCATCCACTTTGTGGCTGTTTTGGCCCAAAGCTCGTCTGGCATGCGACTGACGTGACCGGCCTAGGCCTAGTGAATTTAAGCAGAGCAGCCTTTTTAGAAAGATCGGTTATGAGCGTTCTGTTAAAAATAAACGTCGCGTTAATTCCCTTCTATAATAAAGTAAGCTCTTTGTAAAATGGGTCATGTCTTTTACAGGGTTGCAGTTTAGGGAAGACTACACTGTTATGTCGTTATCATCTTATAAACACCCTTTTAGATAATGTAAACTTGTTAAACTTCACATAGGCTCTGTAGAGAGCGACCATGCATGCGCTCGGCGTAGCGTGAAGATATATCTGCCTTGGCTATTCATTGCCTAAGCTTCAGCTAGGTTTACCCACATTTTGGGGGCACAAAGGAGTTTGAGATAACGAAGGGGAAAGATAAAGAAAAATATTCGCTTGAGGTAGTTTAGTATAAAGTCCTTGTAGCCTCATGTAAATAAATAGATACATACTTATGTATTTCCACCCTATACAGGTATATCTGTGAACATTTACATTCCTTTCACCACGTCATATACCGACGACGATGAACGGCTTTTGAAAATGCGTCAAAAATTTCCGAATTTTTATAAATTTTATTCTCTACCTCAGCAATTTTAATCTTTTTAAGTTGCTAATAATAGACAAAAAGTAAAAAACTAATTCAAGATTATTTTTCTGCAATTTGGTGCCAATTTACATCCCCTATCAATATTACAAAAACAAACATCCAAAATTAAAACTTTGAAGGGCAACAAAAAACCCATCATCTAGGTAAACGAACACCGAGGGTCGTTTGTAGCAAAAAGCAGCTCCCACTCCCAGCGAATCCGTTTAAAGCCGAACCCAAATATTTGAGATGCGATTAAGCGCCGCTTGTGATTGATGGCGAGGCGTAGAGCAATGAGGGACAGAGATTTACCAATTAACCAAAATTATTTTGAAAATTGAACGGCCATTAAGGATTCCGCTTCACGCACGTAATCCAAATTCTAGAGTTTCGATCGAATGACCAACATAATAATAAATAATACGATCATTGTAAAAAATTACATAGACTGCCATGCCAAAACATGCTGCTATGTTAAAAATGCCATATTATTAAGATGGCAGCATATTTTCTGTAGGACCAGCTTGAAGCTGCGTTTTGCCGAGTGAGTAAGGGTACCGGAGACCTAATCGAGGGGAAAGGGGTTAATGGTTAGCAGAACACTTGTGAACTCCACTGTTGCAACAAAAAATAAGTAGTCTATGCTTTATATGTATTTCTGATTTTAAAATGTTTGAAAATTAAGTAAAAACTAACGTTTGCTGCTAGATTACAAAAATATTCAAATTTGTTATTTAAAATATATTAAATAATGATTTAAAAATATTTCCATTCATAGCCATTATTAACATACCTTTTGGATACAACAAACAATCATTCAGTAAAATCAGAAAATTTAAGCCAATAGAATATGTTAGCCCTAAATTGATCTTCTTAGGTTCTTAATTCTTACATACTACCAATATTTGTACCATACGCCGCTAGCAGGCAAAAATACAGATAGATGAAAAATTGGAAACAAACAAAAGAAAAAGTAAAACTCTCTGTAACAGAAATTACTCTATGCTCCTTTGACCAGCTGCCCCCAGTTTGTCGTAGTTTTAAAACAATTAAACACATTTTGATAGGCTGACATAACGGAATGATTCTGTAAGTATTGTGGGAACTTTTCAATTTTAAACACACATTAGTGTAAACTTTCAAACGTTTTTTTTTAATACTGGCATACGATATCGTTAAAACAGTTTTGTATTCAAGCATAGTATTATGCTTGTTCAGTATACGTCTCTACTGAGTAAAATTTATACCTATGGTGTAATTAGTAATATCCACTTTGACATCACACCTTATGCAAATGTGCATGCAGCCTGTTGTAATATTAAGTCACTTATTTGCAGATTGGATACAATACAAGCATTGTCTTTGCAATTTCATAGCTTATTTTTAAGTCACTTTACTTTTTATCTTTTTTACAATAGACAAGCATACTTACCACCTAATGTTAAGTGAAGATGAGGTGTACCGTGCTTGTTATAGAATAGACTAATTCACGGTCCAACTACTAAGTAGTCTTCTTCCTTCTTGAAGTGCCGCTTCATTACTGAAAGATTGCCCATCAGCTCTTTAAATCGTGGCTCATCCATGGCAAGCCTAAAAAGTTGTTGGGCAGATTTGATGCCAGTCCAAAGTCGTATGTTCCAGAGCCATGACATTTTTCGCCTTCCAATTCCAAATTAGTAAATTAGTAGTACCCGGGTAATATTTCGGCGGGAGATTTCAATGGTTTTTGGCAAACCATCGAGCGGTGAGAAGGCTGTGCAAATGTTGGGTTTGCCCTGTGCAAATAGGTATACTGCGGCGGATGAAAGGTGTGCAAATCGAAACATTTGAAAGATTTGAAACTAAGCGCCATGGTGTTAAGTTACTGGTGGCTTAGCACAAAGCCGACCGAACGACAATATACCTGTCACATTCAAACAAAGGTGACACGCAGCGCTCGAGAAAGAGAGAAGAACTCCGATTCAGTCGTACGTATTCGGCTCTCTGGTGTCGAGTGGTGTTGGGTTCCCACAGAAAATAGACGGTCTTTTTGTAGATTTCAGGTTAAATAAAATCATTTGTTTGAGATACCTCAGAACAAAAATATTTACTCTAGGTATGGCGAATAGCCGATGAACGTCGCCGACTTATGACTTCGAAATATGACTTTTTTTATGCTAGAGGCGATAAACGAGCAAAACTGGCACCTGGTGCCAAAACTCAAAGATCGCTGATGGGTTGCCGACCTTTAAGAAAGTAAGTAGTTCGCTCGCTTCTTGAAAGTTCAGGAAATACTGCCACGGCCATTCCGCAAAATTGAGGTACGTGGTAGAAAGTCCCATGAGAAAGCACATTACTGGACCGCCATCCAACTAGAAAATGGAATGATATAATCGCTTGCGTTTAATAAAATTAAAGAATTGAGACCGCAGGAATTCGATCAAACTAGTTTTCAGGAGCATTCCCTGCATAAAAGCGATATTATACTATTGGTGGTATAACAAAGTAATGTTTTATTTATCATCTGTATCCAAATATTTTTAACTAAATTCAAAACAAGAGCTGTAAATTAGGGATGTATCTGTAGTACCGTACTTATCTGGCGGCGAGATGAAAGCGGCCGGTGGCGTTAGAGGCGCTTAATAGCCAACCACATTGCACCTTGAGGATTTGATAACGAGACTACTTCAAAGCTAGCGCTAGGAACATGCAATGGTTTGCCTATGAGTTTTTTACGTTTCGATATGTGAAGAGTATGGTGTGAGTTATATGGAGTAATCAATAAACAGAATGGTACGTAGGCTACCTAAGCATCAATATTATCTTAGCGTTCAAACCTACCAAAAGCCTGTTTCACGAAAGAATCTGATCGTCTGATAAAATACTACTTTATGCCAGTATACGACAAGGTACATTTCCAAAATATTGTTTGAGAACAAGTGATAACAAAGAAAAGTACACATTAATGTATTATGCAATTTTTTTAACATAATTTAATATGTTTTAAGTAATCCAGTATTACAAAAATCACTTAAGTAATTTAGTGGTAATTTAATCCGATGCCATCTCCTTATCAGCGTTTTCGAGTGAAAAACTGGCGGCACTGTCACCAAAAATTTGAAACTCACGTGCATTTATCCACGCTAGCATTTTAAACTATTTAGTCTTTATAAGCTTGCACGTGAACGCATTTTGTCAAGTGCTTGTAAGTGTAGACACTTACCTTTTGGTTTTGTATACTTTATACCTATTATTAATTCAAAATTTATGTTTACAAGCGATCATTTTGAAGTAGCCTAACTATACCAATCTTAGAAGAGTCTATCGCAAAAGAAATGCGTGTTTATTTAAAGTGAAGAGGCACCCGCGTCGGTCACAGCCGGATTATAAGGGCTTTACTTGTTCTTGTAAGGGCCTAATGTCTCAATCCGACACATCGTCACGTTCCTTAACTAAAGCCCTTTTTATCCTCTTTGATGAATGAAGATCGGCGTGAAGTAGCGCCTGCGCTATTTTTCGCCAAGTGAGTGAGGATATCACCGGTCCACCGGTCGCGGATCCACCGGTTCAAAGTCGCTCAAAGAGCTATGGAAAGGGCTATGCTCCGAGTGTCTTTGAAAGACCGCATCAGAAATGATGTAATTAGACAGAGAACCAGAGTCACCGACATAGCCCACCGAATCAGCAAACTGAAGTGGCAGTGAGCTAGTCACATTAGCCGCAGAACTGACAACCGTTGGAGCTATCGTCCTTGAGTGGAGACCGCGACTCGGCAAACGTAGTGTTGGACGCCCTGCTACAAGATGGGATGACGACATTCGAAGGCTGGCTGGAGTGAGCTGGATGAGAGTGGCCGAAAATCGGAAGCGGTGGCGTGCATTGGGGGAGACCTATGTCCAGCAGTGGACGAGCGTGGGTTGCTGATGATGAGTGAGGATATCGGAGGCCCAACCGGGAGGAAGGGAGGTTAAATTTTAAAGTTGGCAGCGCACTTGTGACTCCCTCCACTGGTTCTGCGTAGTACCAGAGCGCCTAATTTGGAGGAAGGGTGAACAGGTTGGCAGGTCATTTGTGACTCTAACGGAGTAGGTAATGTTATGGCATGATAGCAATAGCTTACTATTAGGTGATACGTCTGTGCGTCATCCTCCCTATCTCTTAAAAAGGAGGATTTAGTTCTCCTTCGTCAATATGAACAACAGATTCACACAAACATACGCATCAAGCAATGTTTGCGAGTGCGGCGCCGCCCCCCAAACCATGGCTCATCTCCTGGCATATCCTTTATGCACAGACAGCTGCACATACCGGTGAACTCCTGCCTACCGATAGCACAGTCGTTGTAAAGGAGCTATTGGGCTGGGAAAATTTAATATCTTGATGCCATCAACATGAGAAGAAGATACTTACTTACTTACTACGCTGGCTCAGCGACCCGAAGTGGATCTTGGCCTCCGACACGAGAATTCGCCACTCCGCTCTATTCTCAGCCACCTCTTGCCAATCCGGCCTTTGAAGGTGACCAAGATCCTTCTTCACCTGGTCCATCCAGCGATATCTGGGGCGGCCCACTGGGTGCTCATAATAGAGTTAGAGTTAAGGGGATATACGAATTACAAATGAAACTAGCGCCGCCAACCTATTTACACTGATTGTGGCGAAAATATGATATTTTTGAAGAAAATAAAACATTACAGACTTAGATCCAAGTAAATTGGATTTTTCAAGATGCAATACAATATTTCTAACACGCGACAAGTAACAATATTGTTAATTATTGCTAAAAACGGCCACTTTTAGCAATAATTGACATTATTGTTACTTGTCGCGTGTTTTATATATTGTATTGAATCTTGAAAAATTCAATTTACTTTTATCTAAATCTGTAATGTTTTCTTGAAAAATATCGTATTTTCGCCACAATCAGTGTAAATAGATTGGCGGCGCTAGTTTCATTCGAATAGCCCCTTAATAAGCAGAAGAAGATACACAAATATATTTTAATCTGTATCTCTGGCGCTTACATACCACAGATGACGTATCCTCCCGACACCCTTTTTTGCACTAGGCGCTAAAACCCCCTAAACGATACTTAAAAACAACAAACGCACCGAAATTAGAACACCAACGATGTGTTTGCTTTGGCCTAAGCAAGCAACTTAAGTAGCTCTTGCTTACCACTCTACATCGAAGAAACTAGCGCCACCAATCTAATACTATTTTTAAAGAGGTTAATTCTATAGACCACAACACACATTGTTATAAATTTTTGGCGATTAAAAAGAGTAACTGGCGAGTTTCTTGCCGGATCTTCTAGTTAGAATCAACTTTCCGATTCCGGTGGCTAATCGCATTATGTCTATTTAATTTTTAGTATATCTTATGTATCTATAAGAATATATATATATTTTAATAAACAAAAAAAACACTTAAATTATACATTTTCTAAAAATCCCTTTGTATATTATTAATACCTAGGTAAGTAACTGAAACAAATTATTTGATGTAAAATCGACACCCAGCACCATCTATTCAGATTGAAACTAATTTTGATAAATAACCTAACACCATCTAAGCAAAATAGTAATAACTTCTAGGACAAGTTATCAATAATTTTCAGAATTGGCTAAGATTATAAGATAAAATAATTATAATTTGAACGAAGACAATATTTCACTTAGTAGCTTAGGTATTTCTCAAAAGGTATTCTCAGAAATATTTTTTAATGTTTTATCGTAAATAAAAGTTTAATTAGGCGGCGCTAGTTTCCACGATCCCTCGCCTGAAGTACTTAGCTGTTTCTTAAGTAGTGGATTTGCTAACACCCGGTTATCTGGCCGACCGGATTTTAGGATTTTTTTGAAAAAGTGCTTTTAACAACTCGACTGATAATCTCTGGAAATAAACACCTTAATATTTTTTGTTTTTGTTTTTTTTTATGTGATAGGTAGCAGACGAGCAGGCGGATCACCTGATGGTAAGCAATTGCCGCCGCCCATGGACACCTGCAACACCAGTGGAGTTGCAAGTGCACTGCCAACCTTTTATTCGTTCAATGTGGTAGAGCACAAGAATTGCCCCCCTGGGTAGAGAGTCCTTCTCCTTAGCTGTCTTAGGCTCCTACTTCATTCGTTCACTGAATGAAATCAATGTAAACTACCAAAATAACTCTACCTAATTTCAACCTGATTATCTGTCAATACAAATTCTTCCTTATAGCCTTATAAAATTTAAACGCCACAATATCAAAGGTGAACTCTTCAACAGTTTAATAACGGCAATAAAAGCGCAGATTTGCATAGCAAAATGCACATAAATTGCTCAATCCAGCGTTTATTGTGTTTGAGAAAATGGCGGAACCCGTATCGGAGTGGGCGGGAGTAGGAAATCCATTACCACCACTGTACCTACCTGCGAGAGGGACGGGGGAGGCTTTGGACGTCGATATCGATAAAAGAAGAAGAAAGTTTTTTTTTTATGTGATAGGTAGCAGGCGAGCAGGCGGATCACCTGATGGTAAGCAATTGCCGCCGCCCATGGACACTTGCAACACCAGTGGAATTACAAGTGCGCTGCCAACCTTTTGTATCCTTCCCCCCCGGGTGGGCCTCCGGTACCCTCACTCACTCGGCGAAACACAGCACAGGGGCTGCTTCACGCCGGTTTTCTGTGAGGCAGTGGTATCACTGAATTGCCAATGAAATTGTAACTCTACCTCTATATATATCTCTCTCTCCTAACCTTAAGCTGCGAACCCGACAGGGTCCATAACTTTGTTCCTATTTTATTTAATGTAACATCTATATGGTTTTGCAATAAAATATTGAGTATATCACGAACTCTACATATATCTGTATATTTGTCACAAATCATAGCGCAACTTTCTTAACATTCCAGCGAAACATTAGCTTCAAACAATGACATTCTACCTACAATGGAACTTCGCATCTGCGCCTTGTAAACGGAACTTGAAAATTATGCCTAGGCATACTTTTGATTAGTCGGGTGTCATGATAACTATGGAGTCGCTCTTTTGTAGTTTTTTTCACCCGAGCGAGATTATGGCAGGTCACTAACTAATTTACGATAACTGTTTTTTTTAGCTTTCCACTACCTACTTCCATAGATTATGAGAGAGAAGTGGCGCAAGTAAGTTTGTATTAATGGAAAGTTTTCAGGTTCCAGTTTTCCCATTGATATCAAAAATAAAAAATTATTACGCACAAAAAAAGTAATTTTATTTTCGCAATAACAAACCCTTTTATTTGATAATGGAAATGCACAAAAAGTAACTATACTCTTAACTGGATTTCAGACCAAAAAATCTACGACAGATACGTCACTGTCAAATCTGTTAAAGTCACTTAAGTCATTTTTAAGTGACGTTTTTAGGTTTCGCCAACCATTTTGGCATTATTTTTCTCATTAAGCAGACTAAACTGTCAAGTTTCCACACTTTAATGTTGTGTGTACATTGCAAGATAAAAAATTAAAAAAATAATTGCGATCTAGGTACAATAATTGGATTATTATAATTTGTTCGAGGTACGGATCATTTCTTTAAATGAAATCGTGGAATCAGTTACCTATACATATAAAAATGTAATTAAATTCACATGAGTGCACGCAAACCGATAAAATACCTATAGTAGATGAAATAAATAATAAGCGTGGCGACTCCGTGTATTCCTTGCTCTGAACTTTTCCGTAAATCACCATATGCAGCTTCGATTGACACGTAGTTATACATTACTGCTTTAACTGTCAAGATGTTTACACATGCAGGTTTGTAAACAGCAGTGTATACACAGATCAGTTGAAGCATAATAAGGTGAAATTTGGAGCATGTGCCATCTTCGCGCTTGGTTATTGTATGGCGCGCTATGTCCATTGTAGGTGGAAAGTCATTGGCTTCAAAACTGAAATGTATGTTACTTGTATTGTCCTTTGCCTTGTAAACGCCCCGTTGGTCTAGTGGTTTAAGCACTAGGCTGTGATCTCGGGGTCCCGGGTTCTCTCAAGTCCATACTGAATAAGTCGATTGGTTAGTCAAACGGAATTCGTCGATCATTTTAAAGCTGACTAGACTAGTCGAACAACATCGATTGAAAAATTTCGACCTTATTGATCGATTTTTTGGTGTCAAAACGCCTTAAAACAACAGCATTGCTTAAAAACACTTTAGACATTTACGATTGACATCTTCCCTTAACTCCAACAGCTCATAACATTTGAATAACCTCGACAACGCAACTCAGTATTGCAGGCGACCCCTCCCCTACGAAAACATATTAGAGTGCATGCCGTCACATTTTCTAATCTATATTCAAATTGCCCACCGCGCCGCTATTGTGAAAACGGGTATATTTTTCCAATTTCGCCCGGAAAACTCGCTCTGGCACTTTTGCATACCCCCATCCCTATTCGCCCCAAAAAACACCCGTGATTTTCAATCCTATTTTTTACGTCATAAGAGTTATGTTGTATTTTAGTGACAGCAAAGTAGGGTTTGCAGAATGAAAATGACACGTCTGCCGATGGGAGGTAAATAAAGAATAAAGAAGTCTGTATATAAGGGTTTATTTGTGCCGCTCTCGAGCTGATGCTGCTCGTTATTTGGCTATTAGCCTTTGTGTATCATTTTGGATCTTGCGTATTTTCTGTTTGTTGGGGTATTTTTGTATATTAGGACGTGCATTTCAAAAGTATACCTACTGAAAAAGGAAATACTTTCAAAGGACTGATAAAATGTTTGCTTACAAAGGTAATTAAAATATACAGAGTGTATCTGTGAACATTTACATCCATTTAACCACGTCTTTTACCAACCATTATGAACAACTTTTTTATTTGAAAATTCGTTGAAAAATTTTTCTGCTCCTCATTCAAAATGAACAGGACCATCGTTGTATAAAAGTTGTAATTTTTTTATGCGAATTTTCAAAAGTCATAGAACAAATGTTGTTTAGAACGGTCGGTAGAATACGTGGTTAAAGGGATTCCCCCTTAGAAGGTTAGGAAAGGTACCTTCTAAGAATTGTGACCAAGGTTGCCACACAAGTCTACGATATCTAACCCTGAAAGTACATGTTTTGTTAGTATATTATAATATGCTTACATTCATAAATTGCCAAGCGCCTTCGCCAATCGCGCCAGTACATAAATATGGAATAAATACAATGTTAATTTGCTTCTCGTTTTGTGCAACTATCGCATGTCTTTATTTTGAGCACGGCGGCGTTTGTTACGATTCTGTGGCGCCGGCCGGACAGGGTGACTTGTAAGACAGCCCGCGGGCAAAGGATTACAGCTGCTAGATGGGGTTAAAAGGAACTTTATGTTTTTGTGCAACTATCTTTATGGCATCATTTATATCTTGGCATTATGCTGAGGGTCACCTTTTCGGCACAAAATGTTTTAGTTTCAAGATTTAAATGTTATTAACTGTAAGATTGTTGCTAAATAAATATTTTTCTATTCTATTCTATCTTATTTTTTTTATTATTTGATACGTGGCAGACAAGCGGATGGATTGCTTGATGTTAAGCGATTGCCGAAGCCCATATACATCTTCAACACCAGTAGAGACACAAGTGCTTTGCCAACCTTTAACCCCCTTTCCCCCCAATTAGGCCTATGGTATCCTTAGTCGCACGACGAAACACCGCAAAGGTGCTGCTTCACGCCGGTCTGCTGTGAGGCCGTGATATCACTCCGGTCGAGCTGACCCATCCATGCCGAAGCGTAGCTCTCCCACGGTTTTTTTTTTCTATTTAGCATGGATACAACGGGTATACATGACAGCCGGCAGATTACCAAACCAAAAATATTTTATTTAAAAAAAATTGCCGTTAAATAAAATGCAAAATCACAAACTACTACAATAGTTACAAAATCAGCAAGTAAAAAGTTTTTAAAGCAATGCAGTAATCATTTTATATCCGTGATAAAAATGGATGCGACTGCTATTTTCAAAGCTATTCCACTATAAGATAGGTGGCCCACTGTTACAGAGAATTGTGGGCTTATTTCACCTTTTTCCGTAAACATAACTTGTTTTTAAGGAAGTTTATCGAGGCATGGAAATGCTGACTTAGGGTTATAAAATAAAAAACACTTATAGCTGCAATAAATATAAAGATTTCTTGTTTGTTTTTTGTTACTTGGGGTTTTGTGTTATTTTGTTAAAGGCTATTTTCCCATCTTCGAAATAAAAAAAGATATAATAATATTTTCCGCAACCCCCCGCCATATCCAGCACATCCTCCACAGATATCAAAGCCGTCCTAAAATAAGACGTCGAACCTCGAGTGGCTCATATTTATTTTTATTTATTTATGATTATTTGCATGGACCGCGCTGAATGTGACAATACAGGCGCTATTGTCTTCCAAATAATAACGTGATATGGCGCTTCGCTATATTTTTGTCTCTTTTTGTTCTGCACCGTCACGATACCCTTAGCGGGGCATGCGCAGATATATTTTATACAGAAATGGCATTTCAATAGGTCTAAAATAATAATACGTTGGACCTGACTGACAGACTCGAAATTTACGATGTTTCAAATAGCGGATTGTTCTCACGCGGGGTATGAAGGAATTAATTGGTGTGTTTGTAAGTAGACGTTGGGGTGAGTAGCGTCAAACAAGTTTGGTGTTTAGTTGTAAAGTTACAGTTGCATTGGCAAAATGGTTGGTAGAACACGTGGTTAAAGCGATGTAAATGTAGGTATAACTAAAAAAAAACAAAGTAGGAATAACTAACAAGAGGGGTGTGGAAAAAAAACAATACCTACTGTAAGACGTTAAAATGTTAAATACCAGTGTTTTAACTTTGACTATACTGACTTTGGATTTGTACTTACCCACGTTAGCATTTTTACTGGACATTGGCGAATAGGTACCCTCTAAGAAAATAAGAGGGTAGAATTCATTAAAAAAAAAAGTAACATTTCCTGGGGAGATGGCACAATTAAATCATATTTTGCCACCCGCCAAAACACTCTTGTCGCCCTGCAGTGTCATTATTTAACCGTTACATCCCGATAGGAACCCAACGTCCAAGTCTTTAGATCCGATATGAAATTCTAAAGAGGTTTCAACTGCAGAATAGTGCGGGTAGTACAAGGACCTGTCATATTCTTGCATTACGGATGAGCTCGTGCCATTTCTCAAGGAGATTTATGACGGATAACGAACCCGTCGCGGTCCATGCGAGCCTTCGACGCGCCTACAACAGTGAGGTTGATAATTCTATTATATTTTACCACTTAGGGTCAATTTACACATATATATTATACGGTGTATCAGTGAACATTTACATCCCTTTAATCAAGCGCTCTACCAAACATTCTGAACAACATTGATCTACGACTTATGGAAATTAGTCAAAAAAAATTTTCGACTCCCCATACAAAATGAACAGAGATGACTATTTATGTCCCTTTTTTAGCTGCGAACCTACCTCACGTTTAGATGGCGGACCTTCTAATCTACTATTCTGCGCGACCGCTAAAAATCCTAGACCAAAACGTTCCGATTAGCCCCACCTTTACAAATTCCTGTCCCAATTATCCCACATGTTTACAACAATGAAACGAGAATGTCGATAATCCAATATTGTCGGGCCAGAGATAATACCACCATACCACTTAGCCCTGAATTAAGATGGCGTCGCGCCGTAAATACTGTTAAAATGCCTTGGCGGCATAATTAGCAACCGCACAGGAGTGGATTTGGAAATATTTCGCCGCGGGCCCCATAAATCCAATTACAGGTGAATTAATTCGAATAATACGACGACGTTTGGGGGAAATAAGAACAAATGGGAACGGAAAGGTTTGGCGATCCGCGGGTCGGTTCTGACGTGTTTTGTTTCAGTTTTTTTTTGTTTGATACGTGGCAGAGTAGCAGACAGATTATATGATAGTAAGCGATTACCGCCGCCCATTACCACCTTCAACACCACCACTGCATTGTGGAGTCAAAAGTGCGCGGTTATCTTTTAAACTCTCCTCAACTCAGATTGGCGCTTACAGTCACTGGAGAATCAAAGCACAGACGGATTTCTGTGAGGCTGTGGTATCACTCCGTTCGAGCATCCCATGCATGCCGAAACGTGGCTGTCCCACAGTAAGTCTTGGGTTGTAGAGCAGTCAGATTTATCAGGTGAGTTAGTAGCCCACTCGACAATTTGTCGAAAAAGAATTACACACATATTCAATTAAATGTTTTACTTACTTACTTACTTACTTACAATTACATAAATATTACTATTAAAACACTATTAACAAAAATATTATACAGGTGGTGTACCTGTAAACATTAACATCCCTTTAACCAAGCCTTCTACGGAGCATTTTGATTTACAATTTTGTACATATGGACTTTTAGAAATACGCATAGAAAAAGATTTTCATAGGAATACACTTTTCAAACGAATCCGGTTAGTTTATGTTGAGAATGCTTGGTAGAAGACGTGGTTAAAGGGATGTAAATGATCCCAGGTAGGTACACTATATTTTGCTAAGTACCTAAGGTTATTATGTACCAATCTACATTGATGTGTCATCAAGTTCCATGAAGTGTGATGATTCCAAACAGCCGATTTAAATTTTGATCATTTTTGGCAGCAACTACTCCAACTTATTTTTTTTTTCTTAATGAATACTACGCAGATAATACTACCGTCAAACCCTCAGGTAGCATAAATATACATGTATGTATGCATACTACAACTATGATAATATATTAATTATCCAATAAGAGATAGTCGCGCGACGTGATCTTGTACCGTCGGCTTCTTTTGCATTTTTTTGTAAACTCCTGCACAGGTAATGAATCGGTCCTCGTGTCTCGCCAATAAATACTGGCTACTGGTTAATTGAAACATTATAACGAGATTTTATCTCACCAAAGACACCGCGGTCGCCCTACGGGATATTTTAGGAATTTTTAAAACTGGTTTTTGTTTTTAAACTTTTTTCTACCTGATTACTTTGAATCTGGAATAGAGGTTGGACCTTTTTTCTGTTTAAGATTAATGAGGTGATCCGTTGTCTCTGCTGATCAGTTTCCATGGATAGTTTGGCTCTCAACGAATTAATTCTATAATAATAAATGATGAATATATTTTTTTTTATGATAAAGGTGGCAGACGAGCCGACGGATCACCTGATGGTAAGCGATTACCGCCACCCATGGACAACTGGAACACCACTGGTGTCACAAGTGCGCTGCTTACCTTTTAACCCCCCTTCCCATGGATTGGGCCTTCGGTACTTAATTAGTACCAATACGGTGTTTGAGGGTCCGGTGTTTCCTTTCATTTTCTATTTGTTTAGTACAGCATCTAAAACTAAAATGAATACAGAGGGAAAATCGAAACTGACCTTGACTACAGGTAAGGCGTAGATTATTGTTAAGAAGACTAAATTTTACTTCTTCCTATGGCTATTTTGGCTATAACAGCAACCCTTAACGCTTAGCTAAGAAAGCAAGGTATTTTATTTAAAATTAAAATTGGTATCACATTACTCATCTTGGATACTTGTTTAAGATGTGCGCTATCTTTATTCCCCTGTCTTTGTATTACGAAAGGACATTGAGTACCTAAATATTTTTAAGGACCCTTGCGTCTTAGAGGGCTCTTTTTTAGAGACAAGACAAGACTACCAACTAAGACTCTCTTCTCACCTAGGGCCGAGGAGTCCAACTCGAACCATCGCAGTTTCGCTTCAAATTGCAACTAAACCAATGGTCTACAAAGTCTAGGTATTTTTGGGACAGGTATATCGCTACAAATGTAGAAATTGACTTGTTTCTTCAAAAACGGAGTGTTAAGGTTCTTAAAGGGTCGGCAACAAGTATGTAAGTCCTCTGAAGTAGCACACCTGCAACTTCACCTCTACCCTAAATACACCTCTTTTAGCTGCAGTGGTCTTACTACCAGGCGTGCAGCCTCTTTGGTTGCCACCGATTGTTTAAAATAAAATAACTTTTTAAAAGTTAAGTAATGTTGATAAAATTGAATCTCAAGTGCGACTTTATTAAGTCGCTGCGTAGAGCCGCTATTAATGAAACCTGATCCCGACGCGTAAGTAAACCGGCGAACACCAAAACACGACGATGGGTAACAAAGCCTTTAAACCCACGTTAAGTACAATAAGACACAACAAAAACAATGAACACTTCTCTTAACAAGCCACCGTGCAAAACACTTTCAAACTTTAAAATGCAGCCACCCACAGCTTTATTCCCACTAGTTAAAGTCCAACTTTGATTAAGCGATAGCTGAAATATGTTGGCGAAGTTTAACTAAACATCCAAGGAATGTTAAACTCCTGATTGTATAGCCAACAATGGCGGTAAGGGGTCAGGTTGGACTGGTCTCGGTGTAGAGGGCGATAGCAGAGCGCGGCGCGAAGAGACCACGGCATATATTCTAATAGGCTATTAACATATAATGCCGCTGATTGGACGGATGCGGAGCGGCGGAAAAGACAGGGATAGACAACATTTGGTAGCAACTTTGATAATATCCATGAAGATAAGACTCTATAAGAGTTCTGGAGACGTGATCTCCCTCTCGCTCAGGCCAGATGGAGTAACAGTCAGTGAAAGATGACTGGCTAGAGCTGGATGCGAGCAGCGAAAAATCGATCAGAGTGGCGAATCTATATCTAAATAGGAGAGGCCTATTCATGCAGTGGACTGCAACAGGCTGATGATGATATATACTGTGCAAGCCATTGGCCATCAGACCACTAAAAACACACAATTTTTGTTTAACTGTTTTCTCACACTGCAGGACAAGCCAACTCTTTCGAGCATTGCTTTCTATATATCGAGAATATTGGCAAATCTAAAACATTTTTTTTAGAATTTCACACCATCGTTTTTTTTGTTGAGTAAGTACCTATTATATTGGTGTCGACGTTCGTGGAACCAATGTTCAATCATACATTTAAATATTAAGTCAGACTGAGTGCGATGGTTGATCTCCCCTGGCTCGGCGATGGCGCGCGATACGGTAGCAAATAGCACTACTTTCTCGCGATTCACGTTACCTCACACTAGCTAGTTTCCGATCTCGCTATAAACCTGCTCTATCAAATAAAAAATGCTTAAGAAACCCCAACCCTATCGCCTAGAAATCAAAGTCCATTTCACCTTAAACAGTTGCAGCACTTATGCCATTTACACGAGGAAGCAATTTAAAATCTGAAAATCGTCATCCCAACTTTAAAAAGACACAACAGCAAAGATCTTTTCACGCAAATATGATCTCTGTCTCCACGCGTTACGCTCAATTTTGATATGACTAAATATTGCCAGCATTTCCTGGAATACTCCAAAGAAAATTTTATTAGTTCCGGGAAATTTGATCCAAATGTCTTTGAGATATAGTTCAGATTCGCGTGGGACGCGGGTCGCGTACATCACCCTGATATAAAATGGATGTATGCATGAAGAGCAACACATAAACTGCATTGTAGGTGCACCACGCTTTTGTAGAACCTAAATAGGGGGGTTGGCTAAATGCTATGGAGTGCACTTTGATGACAATAAAACTTCAGTTCAAATGTTTTTAGCATCACATGTGGTCTCTCGCTGTGTGCGTGTGGTCTGTGTGACATTTGGTCATCTAACTGTGATCATCGCTGTGCTAATAAGTTACTTATCAGAAAATGTATTACTAGTTGGGTCAAAGAACCTTCTAGCTTCCCTAAGGCTTAGTAGATGCTTTCCCAAATTGATCCTGTTTTAACAGTCTTACTCACTTCTCGAGGGCTTGTCTTCGGCAAAAATATTTGTTTTTATCGGTAGTGATTTTGTTTAGTGTGGGTGTGTGTGTGTCTACTTGTGTTTAAGAGCGCAGCTGTTATTGTCACACCACGTGATGCTACTTGAAGCATCTGCCACAGATATAAAGGCCTATTATGATGCTGTATTTGTATGTGTGTGTATATTATATGTGTCTGTGTATAAGTGTAGGTGTTTGGTGAATGAGTGTATGTACTGTGAGCGGGTGAGTGTGCAGTGTGAGTATGGTGAATTATCGTAATAAAACCTTCAGATTCCTCATAACTCCAATTCAGTAGGCTCCGTGATCGTCTGCCACCTGTCACTTTAAAAAAATACGAATATGAACCTATGATATGATTGATACTATCCCATCCTTGTAGCGATGACTTGATTTCTATGAGCTAAGGCTTTATTGCCCTGCAGTGGGACAGAATATAAATAAATTAATAAATGCGCCAGACAATTACACCAATCAACTTGGTCTCAAACTAGGGCAACCCCTGTACTATGAATACCTACTTTACTTTTTTATGAACCGACGAAAGCCTACTCCTTACAAGGCAGCTGTACAATCCGCGTCGTGTGGGACTGAAATAATAGGCTCGCACACTGGGAGGTATTGAGACATCACCGGCATTAACCGGCGCGCGTCTCGTTAGCCTCCGTACCAGTTGAATTACTGAACTGAAACTACGCAGCGTAATTAGGTCCATGCAAATTGGTGCGTAGTTAGACTGGAAGGGTCTATGTCTTTTTTGTTGGGACTGGATGTTGTTGGTAGTATGACTAGGGACAACTTAAATTAAAAACTCGCTAGATGGCAGCCCTAAATTAGTTTTGTAATGTTGGCGCTCTAGGAGTTGTGCGCGGTATGAATCTAATTGCATAGATTAAGAAGATCACAGAACAAAGAAGACATTATGGCACGTCACGAGGTGTCACAGCCATCCGTACCACAGAGTAGGTACTTTTTAATTTACTGCTCCATACCAGACAGCAGTTGAATTACTGAACTGAAACTACGCAGCGTAATTAGGTCCATGCAAATTGGTGCGTAGTTAGACTGGAGAGGGTCTATGTCTTTTTTGTTAGGACTGGATGTTGATGCGGACTAGGGAGGGACAACTCAAATTAAAAAATCACTGGCAGTCCTAAATTAGTTTTGTAATGTTGGCGCTCTAGGAGTTGTGCGCGGTATGAATCTAATTGCATAGATTAAGAAGACCGCAGAACAAAGAAGACATAGCCCTCCGTACCACAGAGTAGGTACTTTTTAATATATTGCGTCGTACCAGTTGAATTACTGAATTGAAACTACGCAGCGTAATTAGGTCCATGCAAATTGGTGCGTAGTTAGACTGGAGAGGGTCTATGTCTTTTTTGTTGGGACTGGATGTTGATGCGGACTAGGGAGAACAACTCAAATTAAAAAATCACTGGCAGTCATACATTAATTTGTAATGTTGGCGCTCTAGGAGTTGCGCGCGGTATGAATCTAATTATTATTGCATAGATTAAGAAGACCGCAGTACAAAGAAGACATAGCCCGCGATACAGTTTACAAATTAATTTATTCATGGGATTACCGTTCGTCCCATTGGTGAGAAAAATCTGGTGGGACTAACAGGAAAAACCCAAGCAAGCGAATAGATAACATGCTTCGGATAGGTGTTGTTCGAATTGACTTCGTTCGTCTAACACTACCTATACTCTGATTCATAATCATGTAAAGTAAACTGACAGATGTCAATGTGTCATCCCCATACATTATCACTCAATTTGACACATGCAAAATGTCAAAATGCATAGAAACTTGTCATTTTCATCTGTCAGTTTACTTTAGGTACATGATTATGAATCAGAGTATAGTAGGTGGTACCGTGATACCAAGCACTTCAGCAGCCGGGTGGATGTCACCGTGGGCCCATTAGCGCCGAGAGCCACTAATCGTGGCTCTTCCGCCGGTGATTATCGGGCGCCTTTTTTTAACGATTTATTTTAACTTTCAGGAGCGAAAGTGTGAGTGGTTTAGCGTCGGCTTCCATGTAAATATTTGAAGATGCATTTCACTTTGAAATAAAAATTTAAGACACAAACAATCTATGACCGTTAAGTTTCAGCTTTAACTTTATTATCGCACTAGTGGCCCGCCCTCACTTCGCTTCGGGACCGTTATTCAGAAATGAACCAATAGATGGCGCTGTGTCCAATTACATCGCGCAAGCGTTTCGTGTTTTCGCTTTACCTATAAGCCATGTTGTTGTCTATAGAAGTTATCTCTTTATAAATAGTTTTGATGATGATGTCAATCAATAAGTAGATATGTAACGTGAAATAGGGTTTTTTTTTTCTAAAATTACATAGGTTATCGTATTAGAAATCTCTTGATTGCCTTTTCAATTTAATAATATAGGGTGTATCAGTGTACGTGTTCTACCAAAAATTTTGAACAACATTTGTTCAACAACTTTTCGAAACACAGCGAAAAAAATGTCGACTCACTATACCAAATGCCCATGTGACGTGTTCAACTCTGTATGAAAAGTTGTTTTTTTTTATGCGCAATTCTGACTGTCGTAGAATAAATGTTGCTCAGAATGATAAGTATAAAACGTGGTTAAAAGGATATAAATATTCACAGATACACCCTGTATGGCAGAAAAAAATACAAATACCTATTCACACAACATTTAAGCAATCATATTATGTATTTAATCAATAGCAACTTTTATCATATTTTATATGGATATGGATTTTAAAATAATTTAAGGTTTATTTTTCCAAATACTAATATACTCGTAGGTGCAAATGGCAGCATATAACCCCACCGGCTACTTGTCTATAAGAAGCGCTAACAGCTTCAGTAAAACATCTCAAAATACTCTTCCGTTTGACAAAAACGGCGCCCGCGCAACTATTAACCGCGCATTAAACATTTTGAAACGCGCATTAGGGGTTTAAAGGGCATCGCTTAACCGTTACTTAACTGCCTTTTGTTTGTGGGGTGATAAATTAATACGTACACAGTTGCTGAGTATTCATTAGGATGTGTTTACTTGGGGGATCATGTTGGTTAAGTAATTTGATGCTTTGCTAAAAGTATTTAGAAATTGTATATGACTAAACTACTATATCGCTTTCTTCTCCTGGACTACATTTTTCTTACTCTCCCTTAACTTTACTGAATCATCATCATCATCAGCCTGTTGCAGTCCACTGCTGGACGTAGGCCTCTCCAAATGCTCGCCACTTTGATCGATCTTCGGCTACTCGCATCCAGCTCCAGCCAGCCCTCTTGCGCAGATCGTCACTCCATCTGGCCTGAGCTTGTCCTACACTACGTTTACCAAGACGCGGTCTCTACTCCAGAACTCGTTTACCCCAACGGTTGTCAGTTCTGCGGCAGATATGGCCAGCCCACTGCCACTTCACTTGCTTGCTAATCCGGTGAGCTATGTCGACAACTTTGGTTCTCTACCGGAAAACCTCTTTTCGGATTCGATCACGCAGAGAAACCCGAGCATAGCTCTTTCCATAGCCCGCTGAGCTGACTTTACTGAATACCATTTTCAAAAAATATGTGCTAGCAGATTTCAGTGCTACTGAATTGACTGATAATAATAATGATAATATTTATAGAAATAGAAACACACTTCGACATACACATTGGGGGGAAAGGGGGATAACGGTTGGCAGCGCACTTGTAACTCTACAAGTGTTGCAGGAGTCTATAGGCGGCGGTAATCGCTTACCATCAGGTGATCCGTCTGCTCGTCTGCCCTTATAATATAAAAATATTACAATCTTTAGTCACGTGATGACGTCATCTCGCACATCATAACCGTTTAAAGTGGTAACTTAGTTTTATGTTACAAAGAAGAATAAAACAAAAGGGTTTGCGTGTAACATTATTAATGTTCTCCCATCTCGACACCGTGCTTAGATACGTACTTAAATATTAAATATCCGAAGACAGATACCACCTAACTTTGATGTTTTACGACTCCGCAAACCATTACAGAGAGATTTTCCATCGCCATGGTAGCTGTGACAGTTAACAAGCTAGTAAATTGTCACAGTGTCACTCGGCGGCTGTCACAGCTCGTCAATTATCACGTGACGACGTGACGCGGGCGCCGATGCGCTTTTGTTTCGGCGCAGGAGTTTATTGGTTGTTTTAATGACTTCTTCACTTGGAGATGATATGAGGTATTTAGATGGCTGATGTCAGCGCGCAAGTGTATAAAATGTTGTAGTTTGTTTTTTTTTGTTGGAATTGATGTGTGTATTCTTGTACTTATTTTTACATTCTGCATTGCCATTGATAGGACAGATTAGAATTAACTCTAACTAAAAGAATGTAAATTATAGGTTAACTTTCCATAGTACATGGGGAAGGCAACCAAGTACCTAGTGTAAGTAAACACAACAGATTCGTCTTCTCGTCTAAATAAAGCTCAAAAAATAAGCCAGTCATTTAGCAAAATACTATGAATTTTGAAAATGCTCCATAAATAGAGCAGGATAACAATCAATGTGACTGAGATCTGATCTTTGGAACACTAGAACAGGGGAACCAGATCAAATGAATCATGGCCTTACGAAACATGAACATGAACATTACAAAAATGAAACCTTATGACGTTTCCCTCAACCGCCTTGCTAGAGGTAAAAATATGCACATAGACTTGAAAAATACATAGGTACACGCTCTGATTCGAACCACGAACCCGTATGGTAAGAATATTTTTAACCACTGAACTACCACCGTTCTCAAATCGACAAAAAACTCAGCAACATAGAAAAAACTTCGAAGCAGCTACCTCTAGCCTACATAATTATCCCCAGGGAAATAGGAGCTATGATAATTTATGATTAAGTTGTTTGCATCCACGTTTAAATTTTATTCTACCCTGCTTAATAGGTAGGCGTGGCGTCCCAGTGGTCCCTGCTATTATACCTGACAAATAATGTTATTGTTCCACACAATACTAAATCTAGCCCATCAAAATAGTTTCAGTAGAAAAATATACCTTATGTATATAACTGTAAGAGCCTGTTAGATTAAGTATAGATGTTAAAATTCCTTGGTCCGTTAATTAAGTTATTCCATCTCCCATTCCGGATGGGACGCAAGTTATAATTAAAAGTAAAATTATTGTGATTGGTTTTGGCAAATTGCTAATTGGTTCTGGACGGAAAGGAAAAAATAAATCGGCAATTCTTGGGAGATGATGGGAACAATTAAAATTATTGTTTTATGGCCAACTTCGATTGAAGTGGAGATCTTAATTATTGAGGTTTATTTTAAACTAGCGGTCGCCCGCGACTTCGTCCGCGTGGAAAAGTAACTTTTTACCCCACTTTTAACCCCTTACAACCCTTTTTTTGCAATAAAAAGTAGCCTATGTCCTTTCTCAGGGTCTAGATTATCTGTATATAAATTTCATTTAAATCCGTTGAGTAGTTTTGGCGTGAAAGAGTAGCAGACAGACAGACAGACAGACAGACAGACAGAGTTACTTTCGCATTTATAATATTAGTATGGATTAGTATGGATTGTACTTTGATTGTAGGTTCAGTGATCTTATGACGACATCGGCGCGGGATAGAAATTGTAAAAAGAAGATACTTAGATGTACCTATACTATGATTCATAATCATGTAAACTGACAGATGAAAATGACAAGTTTCTATGCATTTTGACATTTTGCATGTGTCAAATTGAGTGATAATGTATGGGAATGACACATTGACATCTGTCAGTTTACTTTACATGATTATGAATCAGAGTATAAATACATTCACGGTATAATTTTACAGGTTTCTTACTAATGTTCATCATCATCAGCCAATTGCAGTACACCAGTTTATTCATTATTCTTTATAAATAAAAACGCTTTGCTCAACCCTTCTTTATGAGGATGGCTTCACCTAAGTCAAGTAAAATAATTGATACAATGTATTTAAACCTTTTGATTGCATCAGCCGATTCAATTTGCTCTACTACCCACCACAGAATTATTTTGTTTTCGTTGCGTACTTTGTGCTTGACGTGATCAAAAATACTGACTTATTTAGTACTAATTATAGACATTCTTTAAGTCTTATACAAACATAATTTAGTATTAAGTTCTTGTTAGTTTTTCTTATGTAAAATAAACAACGCTTCAGGAAACTGTATGCTAGTATGTTACAATAAAAAAATCGTCAAGGGCATCCCGTTTTAATTCATTGTACTTAGTTGAATTCCATTCTAGTTTCGTTAGACAAGAAGAAAATTCATGCTGACATTTACAATTACCTACATTGTAGTATCTCCCCCACATACTTGAGAGACCAGCAAGCCATCGTCGAGTGTGGTAAATCGACCCATCGGACATAAATTACTTGAAAAACCCGACGCATTCTCCAGACTGGCACAAAAACCTGACATGTTATTAGAATTAATATTGGGAATGCATTTTTTTTGGTAAAAAATATTTTTATTTACGTCATCCATCATGTTTTGTCAACGCTTGAGCTTAATCGTTCGATAGTCGTGGGTTTTTGTGATAGAATATCGGGTTTAGTGTTTTGGAGCAGGTATTTTACAGGGCTCGATAGTATTTTAGAGCCGGCCTCGATGGCGCAGTGGTGATCTAAGGTGATCGCCCGAAGCGCGAAAGGTCCCGATTTCGATTACCGGTCAAGCCGATTGAAGAAACTACATTTGACGTCCCAGTTTAAATATTGTCACCTAATACTCATAGTAGGTAACCCTAGTTTGAGACCAGGTTGATTGGTGTGGTTGTCTGTGCATTTATTCATTTATGATGGAGAAATCAACTATTATATATATTAAACCCGAAATTTTTTAAACGTACTTTTTGCTCGACCCGGGAAATAAACCCAGAAGATCACGGACCACTATAGGACTAAGATGTAGGTAGTCAAAAAATAAAACTCAATGCAAAGATAGATCGATTTAAATCAACGAAAAATCGATGACCATCTGTTTAAACTAAAACTAGTCTGGTGGTATCTGTAGTAGCAGGGTCTTACCATATAAGGTCCTTCCGAATGATTCAATCATCGTTGCAATCAAACCAGCGGTGTTTACGAGTCATTTCTCCAGCCAAATTGAGATGTCAAATGTCCGTTAATTGAGGTATACTTGTATGTACCAACATTCGCTTTGTTTATGAGCAATCAGCTCGCAGACAGATATGGGGATCTTTTAAAATTTGATAGCGTTAAGGGGAAGGACTCTGCAAGATTTAATAAAATTTTCAAATGGAAAACATTTTTCATGAAAGTTGGTGTCAAATATCGTTAATTAATAATGAATACACCATTATTATGTATTTTATAATTGTGATACCTACTTAAGTTGTTTTAATCGTCGGTAGCTTTAAAGGTTTATACTTTTAGATACTTAATAAATTTAGGTATCTTTATTTGCAAAGGCTTTCAAATGTTTGCACAGCACGAACAAAAGTCAAATTCTTTATTTACAGTAATTGTGGTTACAAATGGTCTTATACATAGGTACACACTAACTGTATAATAGTATGCAAATTTTTCATTTTGACAAACAACAAGGTACAAATAATACAACCTGTTATTTTTAGACAGGTAAGTAAATGCATTTTTATGTCTATACATATCATGACCCCCACGAGTATAACCCCCAGATTTGCCAAATCCTGAATCATAATAGGACTTTGAAAAACATTTGACTTTATTTTTCTCGTTTCAGTTTGAATAACCTGTTTAAAAGATGTAAAAAAATAATCCATTCACATGAAAGCGGCTCCTTAAAGAAACCCGTTAAAATCATAATGGTTGTGTGTTTTTCGCCGACGACTCCTGTTCACATCCGAAGCTAAATTCACCAAATTGCTCATAAAAACAGATCACCTCTCATTTCTTCCTCTTAAGTACAACCTACAAAATTAACTTGGATCTCTTTAGCCTCTATTCCTTTAAGATTAAGTTCACAGTTGTATGGCAATGTCTGATGATGTGCATACGCTTGTGCAATCAAAAGTTAGCAATAAACCCTTCGAGTTGGGTGTGACTAATTTTAATAATTCAATTAAAAAGCCACGAATGTCGCAAATCGGTGATCATTATGGAAAAAATATTTTTATTAAGTATCTTACATTAGGTTAGAGTTGTCGTTCTTGGCAAACATGTATTAGCCAATTAATATTGCAATATAAAGTTAATAATATACCTAGCTCAGGATTTTTTTTTGTGTTTTTATTAAGAACGCCCCGTTTTGTCTAGTGATTTCAGTATGTAAGTATACTAAGTAAGTAGTTTTTGAGTTTATTGATTACAAACATAATAATATTTGTAGATCAAACTACACTATTAAGATAGACTCGTATGAACATAATCATAGATTACAATAAAAGCTTGACACTATACTTTACCAAAAAAAAGTGCACAAAAAGTTATCCCACAGAAATTTTGATCTCATATTTTAAATTCCACCCAAAAAATGTTCACAAAGGACTCAATAAAGTCACCATGATAGCATCTATGCGATGAAAAAACTACCGCCAAAATCCATATTTCACAGTAATTATATGAAGTCAGAAATTAAATCAATTACTATGGTGACCCGAGTTTTTTCATCGCGGACGACAATAAATAATGCGCCCGCGCAGGTGAGGAGAGGAGCTGTCAGACCCCGTGTTGCACCCAAAAAAGCCACTTCATGTCTTGTGATTTTGGTCGGTTTTATCTTTCGACAAAATAACCAGTCTATGAAGTGGCGTGAAATAGTCGGAGAGATGTGTGTAGAGCTGATACAACCTTCATTTTGGGTAAAGTGAAGTAGCCTATATTATATGTTGCAGTCATCTGGTTTAATCAGTTATTCGATTGGATGACTAGCGCGTTCATTGAATGCCGACGTTTAATTGAATGACTAAAGAACAACTCGTCAAGTTGTTTAATATAACGTTCAACGTCTTGACTAAGCGTCATTTAGCATAGTGGTTGAATGGGATATAGCTGACTTTGTAATGTTTGATAAGTGCGAAACTTAAAAGATAACTAACATTAGATAAAATAAAATATGAAACGACATAATCAACAAATAAAATATCAAAACAGTGCTATTTTATTCGATCTGTACCAGCTGTTTGATGCCATCTTTGTTTTTATGAACACCAAAGCCGCAGTGGAAAAAAATGAACTAAATTACAATCACTTGACTGATTTTACGACCGCTATGTTCAAAGAGCTATGTTTCAATCCGCTAATTTGTTGGACGTTGAGTGAGGCTTGTTCATTCAACGTTCGGTCTAGTATTACTTATATGGTAAAGCAGGTTTTACCTACCATGGGGAGGTCCATTATCATTCTAATGCGTTCTCCACCTATTTTAAAATAATGTTAACAAACACAGGAGTTCATCACAGGAATGCTTCTCGATGGTGGGAATCAAGATTTTAATTAACCATAACCCAAGGTGCGTGTTTCGTAACTTATAAAATCAAATTTATTAGTTAAATTGATGTTGTTAGAACAGTTAAATGAAAACACCTCGACTCTTATACCAGGACTTTAAGGTTCATATTTGAATGAGGTTGTATACTTATTAGTGCACGAGACTGTACACAGACTAGCTACCCAAAGAGTATAGTAAACAGCTATCCATCCGATTATCACTACAGTCTGCAAAAAATCCTTCTTGACACTTAACCTATCCATACTAATACTAATATTATAAATGCGAAAGTAACTCTGTCTGTCTGTCTGTCTGTTACTCTTTCACGCCAAAACTACTGAACGGATTTAAATGAAATTTGGTATACAGATGATCTAGACCCTAAGAAAGGACATAGGTTACTTTTTATTGCGAAAAGGGGGTTGTAAGGGGTTAAAAGGGGGGTAAAAAGTTACTTTTCCACGCGGACGAAGTCGCGGGCGGCCGCTAGTTCAACATAAAGGCGAGAGTCCAATGAAGTTACTTAGATTTGTATTCATTGGTTGTCTGGTCCGTGTAAGCTTGCTACGACTTCTTTTATGCATTATCTACTAATCTACCATAATAAATTACTTATTATACGAGTAGCAATAAAGTACTAGAAATATAAAAATACATAGCATGCAACATGCCATGGAAATCCTTAATAACTTGATTTGATAAACGTTGAAATGAAACAATAAAAATCCATTTTATGAAGGAGAAATCAATTAGCTAACAATGGGTAACAATGGCCTAGGCAATTAATAAAGAGATCGTCAATCAACGGGCGAAGTCTGCATGTGGTTTGATTGATTTATTTCTTCCATTTGCATTTAAAGTATCCTTTGAAACGAGGCTTGTGCAACTCTTTATTTATCTAGGTACCTCTTGTATCTAAATACTAGTGGCCCGCCCTCACTTCGCTTCGGGACCGTAATTCAGAAAAGAACCAATAGATGGCGCTGTGCTCAATTACATCGCGCAAGCGTTTCGTGTTATCGGTTTACCTATAAGCCTTGTCGTTGTCTATAGAAGTTATCTCTTTATTAATAGTATGGATAAAAGACCTGCGCTATTTCGCCGAATGAGTGAGGGTACCGAAGGAATAATCGGGAAGAAAGGGGTTAAAGGTTGTGACTCCACAGGTGTTGCAGGTGTCTATGGGCGGCGGCAATCGCTTACCATCAGGTGGTCCGTCTGCTCGTTTGCCACCTATCATTCTAGTTTGTTATTTTTTGTTCATACTCGTATTATAAGTAAGTAGATACTTTTCAAATTATGCTCAGTTATATGTACTTCATTACTGTGGAAACTTTGCTGATTTATGTTATTTATATTTGTACTAACCTTAAGTATCATGTTATTGCATGTTTCCCAAATAAATCAATAAATAAATAAATCATTTAATGTTGTTAGGCTCAGACAGCAGTCACAATAGAAAATCAATTGTTTTATGCCTTTTAAAAGGCTTTTAGGTCTTACGATGATAAAACAATTTTGACAAGACAGTTATTATCTATTCGATATTGATCCGAGGATTATTAATTTTAAAATTAAGTTACGAATAGATGGTATACGAGTATATTGTGTTATACCTTAGTTTTGTTCTCGAGTGAAGATTGGTCGAATCGGGCGTAAGTAGTCCAATATCTACCGTCTATAAAAATTTACTACTGTATGTCGCATGCAAAAATCGATTAGTAAAATAGTTAAACTTATACAGCCTGCCGTCTCATGCCGTTGCAAACTGCAGCTGCGTCTTCAATCGGAAACTAAGAAAGAACTTACTTACTTACTTAGTTGGAAGTTATTTTTAAGTCAATAGTTTTAGTTTCAATTCAACCTATACTTACCGCTACATTCCGCTACGTTCATTCAATCATCCCCGGTCTCCCCTAGTTAGTTCATTAAAATCATACTTTTTAACATTTTGAAGCAAGACAAAATATCGTATTGTATTACAATCAGGGACTCGTGTTAACAATGGAAATGTAAATCAATTCTAAGTACTTATGATGATTGCAATCTCTTCTAGTTAACAGATAAGAGGGTCGTATATAAATAATCAAGACAAGGTGAAAACAATCGGATGATTCAGATCAATTCATTGTAGGTAATTATGTACGAGATTAGGTGCCTACTAACCTACTAAGTAAGTATTTTAGGGACTTAGGGAATTAGGCCTTGTAGGGTAATTCAGAAACCTAGGGATAGTAGTCCTCTCCTATTAATAGTGTGTGTCTATACTCTGATTCATAATCATGTAAAGTAAACTGACAGATGAAAATGACAAGTTTCTATGCATTTTGACATTTTGCATGTGTCAAATTGAGTGATAATGAATGGGGATGACACATTGACATCTGTCAGTTTACTTTACATGATTATGAATCAGAGTATACTTACTTATCAATATCTCGGCTTAGCACATGTATCGAGCGCTTAACTTCAAAAGTGCGTTACATCAGCTCTGTATACTTCCCTCAAGGGTCAGGTATAAAGGTTTTTTACCGATTTTTTGGTAGCCACGTCGTCCCATCGTTAAGTGAAACAGGACCCGTTTCGGCGCGTTTGAGGGCAAGGGCCCGGCAGTAGCCACACTATTATCGCCCTAATTAATCTGTTGTTTCGGCCCCAGGGCGAATTTTAATGCCGAACTCGATTGAGACAAGACCATCCGATGGGAAGAGTAACTTGGTATTTACCTAATTGCGTCTTTTGTGAGGTAGCTAGGAACAAAATGCAATAAATTAACTTGAACGTTTAAAGGGGTAAGTTTAGTTAGGTTTAAGGCCTTAAGGCCAAGACACATTTTCATTAGTCAGCCATTGGAGTAAGTTAGTAAACCTGTATAGTAATGTGATATAAATTATGTAAATACTAGGTATAGTCCGAGGCAAGAAAGTGTAGTCATGACCTTGAGTGCGCAGAAACCAATTTTGATAGAAAGTTTTCTTTTTTACAAGTGCGCAAAATAACGGTCATCGCTATACTTTCGTGCCTCCAGCTATAAAGTAAGGTAATTCGGATAGGTAAGTATTATTCAAAGTATTTTTTTATGTGATAGGTAGCAGACGGGACACCTGATGGTAGGCGATTACCGCTGCCCGTATTTATACAAATAGAATGGACAGTTTTAAAATGCATAAATTTTATTAGAAACAAATACAAGTATTGTATCATCTACAAAATTAAAACATTTACAAATGGTATATTTTTCCGTAAAATTATGCATTAGGTAAATTGACTTCAAAAAGCGAAAGTATCTATAACATCGCGTCTACGAGTGGTCCCAAAACTAAGTTACCTTCAATTGCTCCACAGACTTAAGTTAATGACGACAGTATTTTAGTGACTTCCTGATTCAGTTTTTTCTCGTCCTCATCTTCCTCGCTTTCTTCGTAATTATCTTCAAACTGCTCCATCACCAAGGCTTTTGTACTGCTCTCAGCATTTAGATCAGGCACGTTAAATTCAGAACTAGAAATAGATTCAGAAATAGGCTGTACCTCCTCAGATGTGTTCACTACCAGAACAGGCGTCTCCAAATCTCCTTTGACTTGAACTGGCTGTTTTATCAGATCTGAAGATATTTCACCAGCGACGAAGGGAGCGTTGTCTATCACTGACTCGACGTCCATACTCGTCTCCATATCTGCTGACATCGGCTCCATGTTATACATCTTATCTGTCGTACTTGTTATAAACGTATCACTTTGCGACTTCTTCCCCTTCATATGCGCCAAGTAGACCGTCCAAACGAAACTGGCCAAACTGACGAAGACTATCCTATTCTTCTCCGAAACGAAGTAAAAGTTTAACGTCTGCGCTGTTGGCCAGAACACCATACCGAATCTTGTAGGTCGGCCAGAACTTCTCTCTTACTTCATTCGCACATGCTCTATACGGTTTCCCTTCCAGCATGCTCATGCCAAAGAAGAAGTACGCCATTGCGAGCGGAGAGTACGAAACCTGCTCAACAGCCGCTCTGGAAATTGCCGTCATCAAATCCTTCCTCTTAAAGAACCTGCTTGAGTATTTCATCCAGCCGTAGAAGACTGGCGCCATGAAGAAGGTCCCAAAGAAGCTGAATCTCGCAGCTCGCGCCCAGTTGGCTTTGCTGACGCTCGTCCCGTGCTCCAAGTACTCCTGGACTATGCTGCACGTGGGCCAAATGAGAGCATACGACAGCATTCCTCGTACTACTGGAAATTTAACGGGTGCAGCCAGGATTTTTGTCAGTAAACCGCTCATGTTGTTGTTTTGATTTGCCAAAATAGTTTGGTTATTATTTTTTGCGCTACGTCCATTTGACGTATATAAAAGTGACGCAAAGTGACATGTGCAAGTTTGATTTTTCTTTTGAGACAGAGATCAGAGTAAAATGACAATTTATGGAATAATAATAGAAAAACGTTAGAGGATTAATTTAAAATACTCGATAAAGTAGATATTATTCAATTTCTATTGAACTGTAATGACATAAACTGGTGGATAATATAAGACAAGATAACATATAGGTACTTAGATACCACACACATTCAAGAACTTACATAATATCTCCTACTCTTCTGTTATCTACGAGTATTATGCTTAGTAGTTTTAGTGCAAACCAATTGATAAAATCATTGTGTAACCAGCTTACACAGGAATTCAATAAAATTTCACCAGCGAGGTGATCAATATCATTTTGCCGACTATTGCAAGCTTTTAATGCAACCATAACTCCAAAATTATGTGTTTCTGACGCACAAAATCGGTAGATACGATATCTAAATTATTAACGAGATCATAATTATCATTGGAACACGAAACATGACGTGTAATTACCCATTTAGCTATCTGTGGAGCGATCGCGGCCACCCACCGGGCACAATCGAATGATTGCGGCATTGGTTGCCAAACAGTGGTCCGTGGACCTGAGGGTCTAATTTGAAGTGGACGTTACGACCGAATCGGAGCTCCCCTCTCTTTCACACGCGCTATGCGCGCTTTTGTTTGAATGTGACAGGTATATTCTCATTCGTTACGGGACGTCTTCGTTATAACCCACCTGTACAGTGGTCTGCGAACCATCGCTGGGATCTGAGGTAGACGAAAAATCTTCATTGTCGTTTTAACAGCGTTTTTATTAAATAGATAGAGTGATTCAAGAGGAGAGTAATGGTAGCTCAGTGGTAAAGAACGCGACATCTACGGGGGTCGTAGATCAAATCCACCACCTACACCTTTACACCGAATTACACCGTTTCAAATTTGTTAAATTCGAAGAAATTTAGTGCTGTTTTTTTAATTTTAAGCACGCCACTTAACAGTCTTTTGCAACTTGCAGTTCCATTAATGCATTCGGCTGTGAGTGCCATAATATTTATTTAAACTTGACCACCGTGTGAAAGTGAGGTCTAGGATGATACGCGCCTGCCTTGAAGATGCCTTGTTTTCTCTGGCCTTGGATGTTCAAATCATATCAGTTCCACTACTTAGCTGTCCGTATTATAAATGACCACCTGGGCGCGTACCTTAAAGTGTTTGGTTAGGTAGGTAGGTACTAAGAACCACCAAAGTGGTCTTTGGAGGAAATAATGTTGAGAACCAGTGGAGTGGATAGTGACTCGATTGTTATTCGATTATCGAGCGATAATTTGGCTCGGTGCGCGGCGATCGCTTTGAGATTGGCCGTGATTTGACGAAAACGCGCGTGCGTCTGCGCACGGTTTGACAATTAGTAAATAGAATTAATCTCCATCTTGATTGGTTTGTGGGTTTTGGAAATGGTCGAATACTTTGGTATAGTTCACGTTTCCGAAACCTTGGTTTCTGATAGTTTTACCAAGATTTGGCAGCTAAGGTTTTTTGCACCTTATGTGTTGGAGATAAGCTTCAAAGCCAAGGGAGTAAGTACTTTATACCTACCACCCGTTGAGAGGTCAAGTGTAAGTTTAACTGAATACAACACTTTTGAAACGATTAATGGTGACAGAGATAGGTCAGATATGTCACCGTTTCTATTTATTATTAGGTAGGTGTTTGTGGGCAGCAGCAATCGCTTACTATCAGGTGATCCGTCTGATCGTCACCCACCTATCACATAAAAAAATGTAATACTCAGTGCAAGGTCTGACTTCAGAGGTAGTTTTCAATACGTACCTACCTAACCTACCAAGCTACAAAGAACGTTTTAATAATGACAAAAAAATAACGCAGCACTTAAATTTAATAATGTACAGTTCAATACAAATATCCTATGATTTTGCAGTACATAGAGCTATGGGATGAAATGGATCTGTTACATTAGAAACAGCGTCTATGACAAAGGCAATAATGATAAAGTAAGTAAGTAGGTAAAATATACCATAAGTACTAATATAATTATTAGGTCAAAACAGCCTTGAAGCATTATACCATTTATGATATTCTATCCGTGATCAAACTATTATCACGCTATCACTAATTTAGATGTAGCATGTAAATCCTACCATTGTGGCCTTGCTAAAAAAAGATGCGCCAGTACAATCACACCAATCAATCAGGTCTCAAATTAGGGGCAAACCCCTGTACCTACTATGTTCGCGTTTCGGGCAAACACCATAGGGCACTGCGCACATTCGAGGGCCGTCATAAGCACATATTTGCTATTTATCTAACTTGGAACCCTACCTAGCTTAACAACAAAAATAGTACATGAGGCCTAATTTATATTACATATACGTATATTTTTTGGTGCCAGTCCGTATAAAAACGTAAAGAAAGAATTTTTTAAAATTCAGCCAATACGAAATTATGGAAGTCAAATCTAATTTTTAGGTTTATTTCTAAAAAGTCAGAAATGCATTCCATCTAGCGGCAAATTACGAAAACATAACGTGTTATACTTTAAAACGAACGCAGCTCTCTCTTAACGGCTGTAAGTGAACTCTTTTTGTTACTTAAATAGCTACTAGCACGGTCACTGAGATGGCGCCTGTTGAATGATTTTAATGCTGAACTATTTCGACACTAGAATTGGCAGAAAAAGCGTGCTAGAAATGCTTCCGCTACCAGTCGCTAGAGGGAGCTACATGAAATAATATCACGGTATTTTTCTGATCGTCGGAAATTAGCCGGGAAGAATCTGTCGAGGGTGTCTCTCTTTTATTCAAAATCGAATAAATAATCATGATTTTTTTTAGAACAAAGGCCGACATTATCTCATTTTTTTCATTTCAAAAAAAGGCAAGTTGGCAAGTTGGCAGTATGGGGAACTAAGGCAGTGCAAAAATTTTAATGAAAAAAAAACGCTTTTATGAATAAAAAAGTAGTTTTATTTGTTATTCATAAAAGCGTGTAGCATCATTTTATAGTATGACTAACTTTAGTCTCCAGCGAATTTTCATCGCTATCCGAGGTAATGCTGCCAGTATTTTGGAAACATTGCCACAGGACAGGGGCCTACTCTGTTTTAATTTTTCTTTTTGGTAGTTTTTAATACTTAGGCCTAACCTACCAAGCTATAGCTGGAGGCACGAAAGTATAGCGATGACCGTTATTTTGCACACTTGTATAAAAGAAGAATTTCTGTTAAAATTGGTTTTTGCGCACTCAAAGTCATAATACCTTTCTTGCCCGGACTATTACAAATAACGTTTTACTACAAAAAAATAACGCAGTACTTAATTTAATAATGTACAGTTCAATACAACATCCTATGATTTTGCAGTACATAGAGCTATGGGATGGAATGGATCTGTTACATTAGAATCAGAGTCTATGACAAAGACAATAATTATAAAGTAAGTAAGTAGGTAAAATACATACTTAAGTACTAATATAATTATTAGGTCTAAACAGCCTTGAAGCATTATACCATTTATGATATTCTATTATTACGCTATCACTAATTTAGATGTAGCATGTAAATCCTACCTTGCGGCCTTGCTAAAAAAAGATGCGCCAGACAATCACACCAATCAATCAGGTCTCAAATTAAGGCAACCCCTGTACCTACTATGTTCGCGTTTCGGGCGAACACCTTAGGCACTGCGCCATCGAGGCCGTCATAATAATATGCTATTTATCTATTTATTACATACTTGAACCCTACCTAGCTAACAACAAAAATATACATGAGGCCTAATTATATACATTATACTATATTTTTGGTGCAGTCGTATAAAAACTACAGCAAGAATTTTAAATTAGCTAAACGAAATATGAAATCAAATATAGGTAATTTTATTTATTCTGAAAAGTCAAAATCATTCCATCTAGCGGCAAATTACGATAACATAACGTGTTATACTTTGAACGCCATCTATTAACGCTGTAATGAACTATTTGTTACTTAAATAGCTACTAGCACGGTCAATAGATGGCGCTAATTGAGTGATCTAATGCTAACTATTCGTCACTAGATGGCAAAAAAAGCGTGCTAGAAATGCTTTCGCTACCAGTCGCTAGAGGGAGCTACATGAAATAATATCACGGTATTTTTTTGTTTTTTCTGATCGTCGGAAATTAGCCGGGAAGAATCTGTCGAGGGTGTGAGGGTGATCTCTCTTTTATTCAAAATCGAATAGGTAGGTAAATAATCATGATTTTTTTTTAGAACAAAGGCCGACATTATCTCATTTTTTTCATTTCAAAAAAAGGCAATGGGGGCAAGTAGGCAGTATCGGGAACTAAGTCAGTGCAAAAATTTTAATGAAAAAAAAACGCTTTTATGAATAAAAAAGTAGTTTTATTTGTTATTCATAAAACGTGAAAGCATCATTTTTAAAGCACTTTAGTCTCAAGCTAATTTCCATCGCTATCCGAGGTAATGCTGCCAGTATTTTGGAGACATTGCCACAGGACAGGGGCGTACCTACTCTGTTTTAATTTTTCTTTTTGGTAGTTTTATAGCTTTGGATTTCAGTTAGGTATTATTTTCATAATAATATTTTGTCCAATAAATACAATAATTTGTCTCCATTTTGCATTAAGAGGGCCAGCTCCTTTGCCGGGGGTCTAGTCAAATAAACGTCTCATAATATTTTAAAACTTACACGTTCACACCCTTAAAATATTAGCCGTAATATTTACACCTCATTTGGATAATTTACGTCCAACAAATATGTTAAGTGAGCGTTCATTTGAGGGAATGCTCCCAAAAATTAACACAACTCGTAAGTTGACAAGTTGCAATAAACTCGTAAGTTTACGATGTGATTCACATTCTGAAGTGGCCAAGGCCTTCAGGGCGCCGTACTGCGGCTGCTAGCGCCCAGTAACTAACAATCTGTTCTGTTCTGTTCAGAATAATATAGACCTCATATGAATTTTCTATTTCTTTTTCAAACTCCATTGCAGCATTTACCATCGGTTGCAAGGGCAAATTTCTGGGAGGCCATTCTCGGTTTTCGCCTTCTATGTCGAGTCGACTTCATGGAACGCACATCCAATAGGAGAACACAAATTACAGTCGACATTCCTTATCTTGTTCTCCTATTGGTCTATGCGTTCCATGAAGTTGACTCGACATAGAAGGCGAAAACCGAGAATTGGCCTCCTGGGTACGTTTGTAAATCGACAATGTCTGTTCTAATGCTAAAAAATATCCAAACTGCCTCCTCTGCCAAAAAACATTAAAAAACACCCCTAAGTTGTTTCGGTAGTAAATGACAATAAAATGAATCGACGTTCCGAACCAGTGGCAGATTGAATGAATGAATGAATATGCTTTTTATTGCACACAAAACAGAGGTATAAAACTTAAAATTATATTATATTATATTTTGACATTCATAAGTGTTCTGTATGGACCTAACTTGAATAAATATTTTTTCTATTTCTATTTCTTTTGCTTTAACAAGTCGGCATGCTAACAAAATAATACTCAGAAATGGCGCTAGTGGATTGGACGTGCGCCCTAAACTTAACATCACCTTGGAAACTATTAACAGTATCCAAAAAATATTTTCAGTCGCAATTTTAACATTTAAAAAACAAGATTAGTTTTGTAAGTTCCCTAAAACATAACTTAGTTATTTTATCTGATTTATTGTCAGTCCGGGAGAAAAAAGCTAAGTAGGAATGTAAATAGGTAGAAACCAGCTCGACACGTAAAATCATACTACATAACTAGGTATATACTACGCGCACTATATTAAAACGGGAATTAACGCGACATTCACTTTACTTTACACTAGTGGCCCGAAGTGAGGGCCTTCGCTTCGGGACCGTAATTCTGAAATGAACCAATAGATAGCGCTGTGTCCAATTACATCGCGCAAGCGTTTCGTGTTTTTGGTTTACCTATAACGCTTGTCGTTGTTATTTTTTTATAAATAGTATAGATAGATGATATAGAAGAAGATAGAAGATATAGATAGAAGAAAAAGAAAAAAGAAGAAAAAGTTTGTATGTACTTACTGCTCGATGTTTCGGCTACGTTGCAGCAGCCATGGTCACAAGCTACGAACATTACTTGCTATGTAATTAAGATACTTTGTACCAATGGAGCATGCAATAAAGAATTGAAAAGCTAACTGATACTAACTTTCCAAAATCTAGTAGGATATTTAACTCAATGCTTGTAGGTAGGTTTAGTTCTTTGGATTGGTACCCTATCATTCACTCGGCGAATCAACACGCAAGCGCTGTTTTACGCTAATTTTATCCGTGAGGCCATGGTATCACTCCGGTCTAGCCGAGTTATTCATGCAGGTTTACAGGCTTAGGTAGGTACTCACAATATTTTCCATTACCGCCAATCTAATGTCATTATGCATGCTTACATTGGGTTTAGTTAGGCCTTAGAATTAATACCTAATTCTAGGCTTGGATTTTAATAATTATTATAATTTCCTTACATTTGATAAAAATTCGTGTGATGAGCGTGTTTGTGCAATTTCTGGATGTTAATGTTTTTTTAGGAGATAGGTGGCAGACAAGCACACGCAACACCAGTAGTCTTAACTGCACTACCAACCCTTAACCCCTTTTCCCTTTTCCGGAACCCTCACTCAATCGACGAGACACAACACCGGCGCTGTTTCACGCCAGTCTTCTGTGAGGCTGTGGTATCACGCCGGTCCAGCCGGCCCATTCATGCCGAAGCGTGGCTCTCCCATTAAAGAATCATATCAATGAGTTGTGTGATTTTTTTTTTTTTACAAGCGGAAACCGGAATCACATGACGTGGTTCCACCGAAGCAGACTGATGTTTTTTCATACATTTCCTTGCGTCTGAGGCCGCTCTGGTTGACATGTGACCGGGGCCCCGCTGTGCTCCTAGCGCCCGCAGCTGAGGTTAAAACCATCAAATCACCATTAGGGAGTTTTAAAGTCCATTTAGTGAACAATTTAGAACTTCGATAAAGAATCGCATGCATTCGCAAGCATGAACATGTTTGTTTGTATTGGTCTGGGTGTTTTTTTTTTTTTTTGTGATAGGTAGCAGACGAGCAGGCGCATCACCTGATGGTAAGCAATTGCCGCCGCCCATGGACACATGCAACACCAGTAGAGTCACAAGTGCGCTGCTAACCTTTTATCCCCTTCCCCCCGATGGGCCTCCGGTACCCTCACTTTTCTGTGTATTATAAGTATGCATTTACAAAAGAAAAGTATTATAGGACGTATATATTTGTAATTCCACTGTTGGTTCTGATATCTGTAACACAGGTGCTTGAGCTACCTATCTCAGAGTCTGACCAATGTATATGTATGTGATGTAGTGAAATCTATATCTTCTATACTATTTATAAAGAGATAACTTCTTTACACAACGACAGGCTTATAGGTAAACCGAAAACAAGAAACGCTTGCGCGATGTACCTAATTGGACACACCGCCATCTATTGGTTCGTTTCTGAATTACGTTCCCGAAGCGACGTGAGGGCGGGCCACTAATATTATTATTAAATAAAAATCATTACACAGGGTGTATCTGTGAACATTTACATCCCTTTAATAACGTCTTCTACCAACTATTCTGAACCACATTCGTTAATGACTTTTGGATATTCACAAAACATTTCAACTTTTCATACAAAGTTGGTCACGTGACTTGTGCACTTTGTATGGGGAATCGATAAATTTTTCGACGAATTATCAAAAGCCGTATAACAAAATTGTTCAGAATAGTTAGTAGAAGACGTGGAATGTTCACAGATACACCCTGTATAGGGACAGTCAGCCACACATGAGGTTACCACAACCTGTCAAATTTCCTCAATTGATGTTCAGCCTAATGGTATTCGACAGTAAGATGAGAGTTGATTGAGGAAATTTTGTAGGTATAGTGTGTGGCTGTACGTACAGACAGCCACACATCAGGTTACCACAAACTATCAAATTTCCTCAATTGATATTTAACTTTACGTGTTTGACAGTAAGATGAGAGTCGATTGAAGAAGGGGGGGGGGGGGTTGGCAGCGCACTTAACTCCACTGGTATGGTGTTGCAAGTGTCCATGGGCGGCGGCAATTGCTTATTATCAGGTGATCCGCCTGCTCGCCTGCTACCTATCACATAAAAAAATGATATTTTTTAAACAACTATTAACTGACGTTTTGATGTCAGACAGACCCGAGTAATACAAACCAAATCTAGGTCGGACCTACAATCTATACAATCTAAATATACCTAAGGGCACGACTAAGTACGAGGAAGTGCGGGTGAAATGAGACCACGAAACCTCAGTTAAAAGAATGTTAGGCGAGTACTTGTTTTTCTTTTACGTCAAAAGGTTATTTCCTTAAGAATAAGAAATGATTTTATTAAGTACCAAACATATCAAATTAGGTAGATAGGTATTACAAAATCAATTGTTATAAATTTCTTAGTTAGGCACTTAAAAGGCCTCTGCACAGCATCAGCCTCGGAAACGAGTCCCTGTGGCGCTGGTATTTTATTTCATCAGCATCAGCACCCACACTCGTCCACTGCTGGACATAGGTCTCCCTTAATGCACGCCACACCGCTCCCGATTTTCGGCCACTCTCATCCTATCAGACTACCTAAATAAAACATAATAAATTAGTTCAAAGTCGGTTTCATTTGTAAAATCAAATCACCAAACAGCGACGACAAATGGCTCTAAACAAATATCTTTCACACTCCGGCGCAATGTAAACAAGAGCCAAGCATTGTGTGAAAAAAGCTATAGTAAACGCCGTGAACAAAGAATTAAAGTTCAAGTACCGAGATTTTGACAAAATGTTTTTATATGATAAGTGGCAGACGAGCAGACGGATCACCTAATGGTAAGTGAATGCCACCGCCCATAGACACCTTTGAAGGTGTTGTCACCATTTTAAAGTAGTAGTATTTTGCTTGATATGGTTTTTTATATTAAGAACAGTTAAGATGACCTCACTCCGCCTGATGGTAAGCGGCTGTAATATCCAAATAGAAGTCGACAGGTACAAAAAAACAAAAATATAAAGTATCTATTGAGTCTGTCATCCCCAACCTGAAGGCCTGCTGAGATTATTGAATTGTACATCGGTAGGTGATTACATCGAGTATGTTGTTGTCTTTTTTTCCATGTAGGTAGCAGACGAGCAGGCGGATCACCTGATGGTAAGCAATTGCCGCCGCCCATGGACACCTGCAACGCCAGTGGAGTCACAAGTGCACAGCCAACCTTTTATCCCCTTCCCCTCACCCTCACTCACTCGGCGAAACACAGCACAGGGGCTGCTTCACGCCGGTTTTCTGTGTTTATCAGCATTTTAAATTTATCAGCATCAGCAATACATAGGTCTCCCCTAATGGACGTTACCGCTCCCAATTTTCGGCCACTCTCATCCTATCAGACTACCTAAATAAAACATAATAAATTAGTTCAAAGTCGGTTTCATTTGTAAAATCAAATCACCAAACAGCGACGACAAATGGCTCTAAACAAATATCTTTCACACTCCGGCGCAATGTAAACAAGAGCCAAGCATTGTGTGAAAAAAGCTATAGTAAACGCCGTGAACAAAGAATTAAAGTTCAAGTACCGAGATTTTGACAAAATGTTTTTATATGATAAGTGGCAGACGAGCAGACGGATCACCTAATGGTAAGTGAATGCCACCGCCCATAGACACCTTTGAAGGTGTTGTCACCATTTTAAAGTAGTAGTATTTTGCTTGATATGGTTTTTTATATAAGAACAGTTAAGATGACCTCACTCCGCCTGATGGTAAGCGGCTGTGATCCAAATATGAAGTTAACAGGTACAAAAGAACAAACAAAGTATCGTATCCTCAACCTGAAGGCGTGCTGGGATTATTGAATTATACCGATAAGTATGTTGTTTCTCATAATCAAGAAAAAAAATCTAGATTCTCACATATTTTATGTCGTCCACTTTCCATACAATGACTTGGTTTGTATATGAGGCAACACAGCTATCATAACTAATGAAGACTGGCTCGGGAATCGAATCCCAACCCCTACTCGAAAGAATCGTAGGTCTGAAGAGGGTTTTATTTATTAAATAGGTACTGCGATTGCACTTACAAGATTGTCTAAGAGGCGTACTATAAAGAGGCGTACTATAAAAATATGTATACGTAATAAAAACGTATTTTTTTTGTAAATACTACATAATTAATTATCAATGCTTATTATGAAATACTTAATATTAATTTTGTCTTAACCCACAAGTGGCATGGGCAGTTGCCTACTTTATTTTAAAAGATTTGGTTTGTAGAGTTCATGACAAAAATTCGAATTTTCCACTTTGATTACTAAAAAAATCAACAAATTAAGTTAAACACTCGCAAATAAAATCTGAAAACATATACAAAAAGTATATATCGTACAACTTTTAACACATCTGTGATGGCCATTATAACCTCATTACTTTGTTTGTTCAACAAAGTAGGTCGTCAATGAAATAAACTCTTCACATCATAAAATCATTAGCGAAACCAAAGGGTGACTCCCGACACCCATGAAATCATACGCTTTATTTACACTTCGTAGTAAACAGACCTCGTTCGAGAGAGACGAACCGATGCATTCCTAGTGGGAGTTAGAAAGGAACGGGAACAACCCCATGGCCCCGCCTACACTGTGCCACGCATCGTGGATTGGCCTCGGCACACAATCTACACACCATCAGTCTTCCATCGCGTGTCTTTTAAACCACAAGCTAATTAGTGGCCCCAGGCAATTAGTCAGCTGAGCATGAACTTAGGTGTTTAACCATGGATAACTACGAACAGAACAACGAAGTCTCCACCTCTTACAACAACAATAACTTGAAACACAACTACAATTGCAAGAGTTTCTACGAATATATTGACAGTGATTTGGATAAACACAAGTTTATGGAGAAGAACTTCAGGAAACTAGAAGAGGAGCAACTGCAGCAGCAGCAGCATAGTTTGAACACGCCGTTTTCAGTCAAAGATATTTTGAACATAAATCAGACGAATTATTACGAACGAAACGATATCTGGAAAGCCCAGGAAAAGGACAGAAGGGGTCACGAATATAATATGCCGGAGCTGTACCACCAAAATCAAAACTATTGTCCACCTGAATATTTCAATCAAATGTATCCAAATATACCTGTACATTCAAACGTGGACCCTTACTGGTGTCAAGAAGCCTATCACGACCCGAAAATAGAAGAATATTACAACTATAACCCTTATTGTCACAATTTGTATCACCAAAATTATGAACCATATCAAGAGGTTGTACCCCATCACATAGAAATTGAGGTGCCTCCTAAAGAAGATCATGTAGTGAGGGAAGAGGTTCCATTACACCCAGCTTCGAACTTGGAGACCAAAAAAGATGCCAAAGAGGACCGACTGGAAAGCGTCCCGTACATTGCAGAGCCACTTGACAAGCTATCCATATCTCAGAGGAAAAATATAAGTAAGTTTGTGTAACTATTTCCTTACGAGTTTTTTTTTTCAATTAGAATCTAATAAACCAATCTGATAGGTACTCACTGTGTGTACCTACGTTCATAATACTTACTCAAACTTTAATTTTTTTTAATTCTTTTTAAAACGAGAACTCACTTATTTTCGAGTATTTTATTGTTTTAAATAATTTAAGTTCGAGTAACTGTGATGTCTACATGTCTGGCTATGGGTACTTCAAGAATCCAATTTCTAATTTTACTTTATTTTCTTCAACAGGAACCCCGACCACTCCAATGAAACTAGACAAAAAAGACAAGAGCGCCAAACGGAAGCCCAGGATCCTGTTCTCACAAACGCAAGTCCATGCCTTAGAAATCCGGTTCAGAGCGCAGAAATACTTGACAGCTCCAGAACGGGAGGAGCTTGCCAAGAGTCTCAGCCTATCGCCCACCCAGGTCAAGATCTGGTTCCAAAACAGAAGATATAAAAGTAAAAGGATCAAGTTACCAGAAGTGTCTACCTCCACCGATGCTAAGCCGAGCAAGCCTCTCGCAGGGCGGAAACTATTCAAGCCAGAGAAAAAGGATACCAATGAAGTACCATCAGCTTCATACATCTACAAGTCCGAAATACACCACGTCTTAGACAAAAACTTTGAACCTGCAGAGAACCTCAACACTACCATTTACTTTGATGACAGTATTCCTTATGAAGATAATAAATATTATAGCGACAAACTTGACATTGACAACAATGTTGGTACCACATCGGATATAAGTTTTTTGCATAATAAAAATAATATTTATTCAACAGAAATCAACATTGACAATAACAAAAGTGCCTACGATGAACCTGAAATAAAAAAGTACTTTCCTTTGAACTATGTCTGTTCGTAGTATTTTTTATTATATTTTTTGTACTGTGCCATTTAGACTGATTACCAAAGAGTATTATAGTTTTTTTTTTGTATTTCGTACTTAATTTTATTGTTTCTAAATAAGCTTGAGCTATGATAATAGAGCTGTATGTCGAAATTTAGGTTAATCTACTGTTTTGTATATAAATAAAAACTTTGAAACTTATTTTGTGTCTAATAATTATTTTCCTTTATCCATTTCCCTTAAACATACATACTACATAATCTCTTAATTGATTCAATTAGGTAGCTGTTGCTTAGTTTTTTTTCTTTCTTATTGAAGTAAATACCAAACAACCGATAAACTTAATCAATAATAAAGTAAACACATAAAAATAAGAGCCGCACCGCATCACATACTCAAATGTGTTATACTGAAACCGCAATTAATACAAAAGAGAAAAAAAGCAATAAAAAAGTTACAAGCTTTCTCGAGTTGTTTCGAATATCTTTTTTCATTCAATTTGTACAGATAGCTTTTATCTCAATTGCTACCAGACCCTGACACGAGGGATGCACGCCACAAAGTATCGTTTACAGCGTTTAAAAAACGCTGCAATGCAAATGCGATACGAAGGTTGTTGACTGAAGACCGGTGGCAGTAGCGCTACCATGAGTTGACATCGAAAACTGACATAACGTAAACTATTGCTCTGTCTCTTTCAAATTCATCACAATGAAAGAGACAAAGCGATAGATTTCGATAGCGAGGATAGTATTTCAAACTCATGGTAGTGCTACCACACAATAATAATAATTTCTTATACTCGTTGGGGGGACAAATTTATGATTTTTCGGAATCTATCGAATAATAGAATGTCCATCTGCAGTGCTTGTAGTAAGTACTTTATCGACTTTGCCATGTCACCGAAAAATGCAAAATCTGTTAGATTGTAATTGTAATAATGAATCTCATTCAAAGTAACATTTACTTTTTATTTTAAGGATAGAGACTAAATCATGTCTTGTGCCAATTATTTACTTCATTCACTGCATTCATATCGGCAGCTTTTGTCACACACTAGCGTCGTACGTAACATTCCTAACGGTCTAACGTCTAAGGATTGCAAAATCCGATGTGAGCCACTTAATTGTAATTACCAAACTCACTATTTACATCCTGAATCGTAGTCCGAGCTACACAAAGAGTTTTATTTAAAGTAGCCGATGGATCACCTGTTATGCAATTGCCGCCGCCCATAGACACCTGCAACAACATCAGTAGAGTCACAAGTGCGCTGCCAATCTTTCTCTCCCAATTAGGCCTCCGGTACCCTCACTCACGCGACAAAACATAGCTCAGCCGCTGCTTTACGGCCGGTGTGTGTCAGTCACTACAAGTACCACATAGAAGATTATGAGCGTCTTGAACGCAACTCTGTGGCAAACCATCCCCAAACGAGACGCCCCGCAGGCGCCGGCGCCAGCGATAAGATATTGATCCCTGTAACACGTGTCTAGTCGCATCACTATGGGACCTGCGGTGGGAATCGAACCCAGGCCCACGCCACCTGTTCTTAAAAGCTTTCGTTTATGAGGTAAGCGTGCGCAATTTATTATACTTTTTCAGATTTTTAACGGTCGTAAAATTTGGTTTTTAAAATTTTACTGCCCAGTAGTTTAGTATTCCTATGCTCTTAGTAGGCGTCAGTTTTAAAATTTGTAATAAGTAAATTAGCACTTTTTGATGATTGGCGTCAGATAATTTTGGACATGCCTTTTTAAATCTCTCATGCGAAATAAATACTTCCCAGTAATAATCCCCCCATTGAAAAATGTATTTTGAATTGAATTTTCTAATAATTTTCATTAAACTGAATTGGATAGTCACGCCCATAGAAATCGTTAATATTGAGTACCCTTCAACGACCAAGTCACACAACACTAGCTACAATAATGAAGAAATCGCCGTAAGGAACAAGGAACCCTAGGCTTGAGCACGATTTTGTCTAGATTTCATTACTTTTTAGAGATGAGCAAGCAGCTCCATCGAGACTTGGCTAGTTTTTTTATAAAATGTTTGTGTATTTAAATAGGTAGCAAATAATTTTTTAGAGCGGAATTGATCGATTAAATAATCTTTAATATTCTCAACACAAACAATGGCTACATATTTTTTCATAGCATAATATCACTGCATACCTGTTACACAGTTCATAGGATTAGTTCATACAGTTTATCGATTCAGCGAATAAAGATCTGAACTGTCATATCATTATGATTCATAACGATATTCCCGATGTAAAAAGCATCGGTATCGGTGGTGATGGTGCGCGCGCGCACGTGGGCGTTTGATGTATTAATACTGGTGGTGCTTTTAAGGTTATCGGGCGGAGGTGATCTGGCGATAGACCGACGCGCTCCCGCACACGGGAACGGCATTGTGGATTGGAATTCATTGGTTAGTAAAAAATAAAATAAATAAATAAATTGAGACAACATCACATACATTGTCCTGGTCCCAAACTAAGGTTTTCCCTTGTACTATGGAAACCAGAATCAACGAAGGTACTACAAACACCCAGACCCAACACAAATATCTGTTTCATCAACAAACATTTGTGTCGATGCGGGAATCGAACCCGCGACCCTTTCGTCTCAACCGGCGCTCAAACCATTGCGCTAAACGGGTCGTCAAAGTAGTAAGCCCCTCTTTTGCAGGCTACTGACAGTATAATTTCAGGGATGGACTAAATATAACCTCCATCTACATTAGGTATAAGAAATAATAGCTACTTAGTCCTGCTGAAGAACAACAGTAAGTGTTACAGCAGCAACTTATGTTGGAGAGTCCCATCCATGTAGACGCCAATTCACGGGCACTGTTAATAATAGGCACCTATTAAATGGGCCATTCTTCGCAATTTAATTTTCGTGGCAGTCAGTAAATCTACTATTCCTCTCATCAGAATCTGATAGTTCCTATCATGCTGTCATCACAGCTGTGCCAGATGAGGTAAACCGATGGCCTGATGGAATAGAAAAAAACTTTTTCATGCTGGTCAGATTTTTAAAGTAGGTATAGTAGTCTAAGATCCGAACTTACATCGACCTTCACCGAGCTGATAATAGAATGAAATATCCTTAATGACAAATTTTATATACTAGAAAATATATTAAAAATAGGTTTGCTAAAAAAATCCTGGACAGACTATTTTAATAATTTTTTAAATAATATTTAACTGAATTTTGCAACATTAAGATAATAAGAAAATTTTCATTCTTACTTAAAGTATAAAACGTATAGAATGTGCCGCCATTGGGTTGTCTATTATTTACCTGGACAGAGTACTCGGTTGTCCTGATATAAACAGTATGTCGATGGCAGTTACCTTCACTTGAAAATGATAATAAAAAAAAAATTATACCATGTAAGCGCTCTTTTATTACGACACACGTTGATATAGAGTTGTCTGCGAAAAATTTGGTCCCAATAGCGGTTTGCGAGTTTTAAAGTTTTTAATTTTAACGTGAGGGGAAATGTGTGACAAACTCCACTGGTGTTTGCAAGTGTCCATGGGCGGCGGCAATTGCTTACCATCAGGTGATCCGCCTGCTCGCCTGCTACCTATGACATAAAAAAAAAAAAAAGAGATTCCGAGTGTGAGTATAGCGGGTATTAATAAAGGACACAACATTGCAGTCACACGTGATGGGGCCTCAAATATAGAGAAAAGTGCGCATGCTCGGTATTCACACGACAGAGAATGACAGTGATACTCTAGTAAACAGTGAGAGATATGTTGGAGCAACTGATGTTTTAGTTGCAAACAAATTAATAATTAAATACATATAATCATATGAATAAATTATGGAACAAAACAACATCATTAAATTCCAAATTCTTCATTGTATTTACTGCCTAAAACAGTTACTTTCTTATAACACGTGGTTATGATAGCCAACATTATCAAGCATTGCTTTTGTGAGTTCAACTTCATGATATTTGAATTTTTTTTTTTACGAAAAGCTAACTTTAATGAAGCAATTTTTAAAAGTTCTTCGTAAAATCACTTAAAAGAATCGTCCAAGTCACACAGAAACACTTTTTAGCCATTTTTAATCACAATAATAGACAGGATATAAAAATACACGTGGTTGTCGCTCCCAAAATATCTCGCACTGTTTACTAGAGTATCACTGTCATTCTCTGTCGTGTGAATACCGAGCATGCGTAACTTTCTTATATTTGAAGGCACCATCACGTGTGACTGCAATGTTGGGTCCTTTATTAATACCCGCTATACTCAACTCGTGATCTCTTGTGTTTTTTTTAATTTTTTCTTATGTCATTAGGTAGCAGGCAGAGCAGGCGGATCACCTGATGGTATAAGCAATTGCCGCCGCCCATGGACACTTGCAACACCAGTGGAGTTTGTCACAACATTTCCCCTCACGTTAAAATTAAAAACTTTAAAACTCGCAACCCGCTATTGGGACCAAATTTTTCGCAGACAACTCTATATCAACGTGTTCGTAATAAAAGAGCGCTTACATTGGTATAATTTTTTTTTTATTATCATTTCAAGTGAAGGTAACTGCCATCGACATACCTGTTTATACCAGACAACCGAGTACTCTGTCCAGGTAAATAATAGACAACCCAATGGCGGCACATTCTATACATTTTATACTTTAAGTAAAATGAAAATTTTCTTATTATCTTAATGTTGCAAAATTCAGTTAAATATTATTTTTAAAAAATTTATTAAAAATAGTCCTGTCAGATTTTTTTAGCAAACCTATTTTTAATATATTTTCTAGTATATAAAATTTGTCATTAAGGATATTTCATTCTATTATCAGCTCGGTGAAGGTCGATGTAAGTTCGGATCTTCTACTATAGGTAGGTATGCCATCGTAACAAAAAATATTTGCTTTTAGTGATTGTCTGTTTTCATACAATTCTCGTTCCCATTTGACTTGCGGGTGTGCGCCATTACTAAGCGCGGTACAGCGGCGCTCGTTAGCTTTTATTTGGACGCTGGACTCCCGTTCCACGCTGCTCTACACTGCTGGCCACTGACTTGGAGCAAAAATTTAATAATTTTCATAAAACGTTCTCTTAGGCATTTTAACGCTGAGTGTCGATGAAAGGAAAAAGACACCCTGGACAAACATTCGCATGACGAATACCTGAAACTTTTTGTTCAGCGTCTATATATTAAGGCATTTGTGTTTTCTCCTTTTTTTATATCTGTAACACAAGTGATTAAACTACTTAATGGTGACGTGGCTAAGGTGTTCGCCTGAAGCGCGAAAGGTCCGTTCGATTCCCGGTCAAGTCAATTTAGCAAACTACATTTTCTAAGTTTTCTTAGGTCTGGGTGTTCCGGGTTGACGCTCCCAGTTAATTATCATCATCTGGTACTCATTCATAGTACAGGGGTTGCCCTAGTTTGAGACCAGGCAAGCAATTCTCGTGCACTCGACATCGATGTCGAATTTAGAGATTTCATACATTCATCCATCGAGTACAATGTCGAGTGAATGAATTGAATGAATTAATGAATATACTTTTTATTGCACACAAAACAGGGGTATAAAACATAAAAACTAGTTTCTAAAGGAGTAATGTACAACAAAAGCGGCCTTATCACTATGAGCGATCTCTTCCAGGCAACCTTTGTGTAAAGGAAACTTGAACAAGGTGTAAGGCGGTGAAATTATTATTTTTTTATTTATGTTGTGTGACCGATGTTCATTTCCCTTGTCCCGCAGTGCATCGCGCGCGTTTCTCAGTGTTATCAGTGTCGGTCCATGTGCACAGTTTAATGTTCGCGTTCTGTTATTAATTGACGCCCCCCGCCCCTCCCTCACCCCGCCCCCCATCAATCGTTCCCGGAATATGACGGGTTAACTAATGTTATTGGTATTTATCTGTATTTATAGCTAATGATGCGTACGTTTTGCACTGTCGTGGGTTTCTTATACAACAGCTATGGATGGAAGGTAACGTTAGATTAACTAGTTTTTGAGTTCACTTTTACAGCTGGCGGCACGAAAGTATGGTGATGACCGTTATTTTGCGCACTTGTAAAAAATAACACTTTCTATAAAAATTGGTTTCTGCGCACTCAAGGTCATAACCGCTGTTTCGTGCCGTAGACTAAACTCTACTGTATGAGAATCACGTTTCGGCATATTGATTGTTATACCACGTCTTCACAGAAAGCTTTTTGCTGGATATTATGGTTTCACATAGGTATACCAATGTGATGGAGCGACTACATTGTGTTTCACCAAGTAAGTAAGAGTATCGAAGGCCCAATCAGAGGGGAAGGAGGTTAAAAGACAGCACGCTTATAAATCTATTGGTCTGTCTATGGGCGACAGCAATCGCTTACCATCAGGTGATCCGTCTGCTCATCACGTAAAAAATCGTTATTCGCGATTTTTTAGATTTTTTTTGCTGTACCTGTCTGCTGCACAGACACTTACTGTAAATGTCCTGCGTCGATGGCTTATTGTATGCCACCATAGCTGAAATATCAGTGAGGAGGTTTTACGTATTTCTAATTGTGAATCTTTATGTATCCTTACTTTAGCGTTAAAATTACAGCATTGTCGGTACGTACAGCCACACATCAAAGTATACAAAACTGTCAGATTTCTTCAATCGTCTTTCTCATCTTACTGTCAAACAAATAAGGTTGAATATCAATTAAAGAAATTTGACAGGTTGTGGTAACCTGATGTATGGCTGTCTGTACATACCCGACCCCTCGTCTGTTGACAGTAAATGCAAGACGACCAAAAAGGTTCACGTTATCACAGCCAGAGGTCACGCCGGTCACAGTGCGCCGGCGCCGACGCGCCAATAAATAACATTGGCGTTTTGTCACCCGCCTCCGCCCCGGACCGCCTCAGCACGCCTCGCTGGAAAAAATGTCACGAGTGGCTAAATAAAGAACCAAAAAATATCATATTATAGCACAGTTGTCTAGAAGATTTTTTTTATTTTAGTTATTAACGATGAGACCTACGTTTATCTTCTATCTTCTATACTATTTATAAAGAGCTAACTTCTATAGACAACAATAAGGCATATAGGTAAACCGAAATACGAAACGGTAGCGCGATTTAATCGACGCCCAGCGCCATCTATTGGTTCATTTTTGAACTACGGTACCAAAGCTAAGGACAACTAGTTTATTCATAAAAAAATAAATAAATAAAAATGCGTTATTGCTCTTTCACAACCCTTATTCTAAGTAACATAATATTAACAGTAGGTAACCATATTTTATACTTGTAGCTGAAAAACACTTAGGTACAAGTTGTGATACAGTATAAAATACTTTAAGGCTTAAAATAAGATAAAATAAACATTTTGTTGCTTAGTTTAATTAGTATGTTTCCAAATATGTATGGTGTCGGAAAACATGAAGACTGCTCTCGCCGGTCTTCTTGACAGGTTGTGGTAACCTAATGTATGGCTGTCTGTACATACCCAACCCCTCGTCTGTTGACAGTAAACGCAAGACGACCAAAAAGGTTCACGTTATCACAGCCAGAGGTCACGCCGGTCCCGGTGCGCCGGCGCCGGCGCGCCAATAAATAACATTGGCGTTTTGTCACCCGCCTCCGCCCCGGACCGCCTCAGCACGCCTCGCTGGAAAAAATGTCACGAGTGGCTAAATAAAGAACCAAAAAATATCATATTATAGCACAGTTGTCTAGAAGATTTTTTTTATTTTAGTTATTAACGATGAGACCTACGTTTATCTTCTATCTTCTATACTATTTATAAAGAGCTAACTTCTATAGACAACAATAAGGCTTATAGGTAAACCGCAAACACGAAACGCTAGCGCGATTTAATCGACGCCCAGCGCCATCTATTGGTTCATTTTTGAACTACGGTACCGAAGCGAAGGACAACTAGTTTATTCATAAAAAAATAATAAAAAATGCGTTATTGCTCTTTCACAACCCTTATTCTAAGTAACACAATATTAACAGTAGGTAACCATATTTTATCCTTGTAGCTGAAAAAACACTTAGGTACAAGTCCTGATACAGTATAAAATACTTTAAGGCTTAAATTAAGATAACATAAATGAAAATTCTTTAAGATGTAGGGACTAAGTACTTATTATAGGTAAAAAATACAACTGTTACACACACTAGCTTAAAATAACTTAAATATCACATCAGCATTTTAAATTTTTTTCGCACGCTTATATTAATTTCGTTTATGGTATAAAATGTCCCCATTCTCCTTAATATAGGTACTTATTTAAATAACACATACTTATCGAAAGGCAAACGAGCAAGCAGTACACCTGATGGTAAGTGAACACCGCCACCCATGGACCTCAGCTACACCAGACGTGTGATCAGAATGATCAGAGGAACATAAAACATCCTCTCACATAATAACAGGTCCTCAAAATTATTGGCAACCAATGGTGCTTTTTATGTGATAAATAGCAGACGAGCTGACGGATCACCTGATGGTAAAGCGATTGCTGCCGTTCATACACACATGCAATACCAGTAGTCGTAAGTGCGCTGCCAACCTTTAACCCCCTTTCTCCCAATTGGGCCTCCGGTACCCTCACTTAATCGGTGAAACAGCGGCGACCGGCGCTGCTTCACGCCGCACCGGTCTTCTATGCTCCGGTCTTGTGGTCCGCCGGTCGTGTGAGGCTGTGGTATCACTCGGGTAGAGCCGGCCCATTCAAGCCAAAGTGTCTCTCCCACGGTCAAAACTGTTAGAACGATTGTTTGTTAAAAATATTGTCTTGCTTTTAGCCTATTGTTACTCCATGTCAATTCTTCAAGACATCCGAAACCCAATGACCCGATCAAATTGCATGTTTACGGTGGTGCAAAAAGCGGGGTCACTACGACCCCATACCGCGTCGTGACAGGAGTTGCGTACGCGCAACGTCCTGAGTTATTGCTCACATGCGCCGGAGAGGCCGGTTGGCGCCTGGACAGGCAAAAAATTAAGAATTTCACGGAGCATTTGATGCAAATTAATGTGTGGTGATATCTCATGGGAATGTTTTAAGTAGGTTAGGACTGTCCTAATAAGGTTTTAATGATATCTAGCTAGAGAGATAGATAGCAATAATTATAGTCCGAGGCAAGAAAGTGTAGTTATGACCTTGAGTGCGCAGAAACCAATTTTGATAGAAAGTCTTCTTTTTTACAAGTGCGCAAAATAACGGTCATCGCTATACTTTCGTGCCTCCGGCTATTACGTACTGCCACACATCAAAGTACCTACACAAAACTGTTAAATTTCTTCAATCGACTCTCATCTTACTGTAATATTACATACATTAGGTTGAATATCAATTGAGGTAGGTATTTTTTTCTTTAACCTTTCATTTTAAACTATTACAAACAATACTGGACACATTGAATACAATGAATCCATTAATGTTTGTATCATCCGTATCTTAAAGTATGTACGAGTATTAAAATAGGTACATATACATTGTAATAATTAAAATAAGTGTTGATCAATGTATATTCGCTAATGCTGTTTTCGCCTGTAATTGGCGCACATACTACCTATCACCTTGTATAATAATGTTATAAATGTCTATGTTTGTGTGATGTGCTGTTGGCGGACCTTAATCCATACTATTATACTATATACTATTTACTATATAATATTATAAATGCGAAAGTAACTCTGTCTGTCTGTCTGTCTGTCTGTCTGCTACTCTTTCACGCCAAAACTACTTAACGGATTTAAATGAAATTTGGTATACAGATAATCTAGACCCTGAGAAAGGACATAGGCTACTTTTTATTGCGAAAAGGGGGTTGTAAGGGATTAAAAGGGGGGCAAAAAGTTACTTTTCCACGCGGACGAAGTCGCGGGCGGTCGCTAGTAAATAAATAAATAAGTAATTAATTTGATGTGTGGTGGTTGTGGTAACCTAATCAGGTTACCACAAATCTTATTAGACGCCCCGTTGGTCTAGTGGTTTAAGTACCGGGCCGTATCTTGGGATCCCAGGTTCGGTTCCCGGGTCGAGCAAAAGTATGTTTCGAATTTTTCGAACAAATCAGAGTCTGTGATCACAGGCGTAGCCAGGTTCAAGAAAATAAACGAACTAAACTACACAACTCGTTATTTGTGACAAAATAATAATACCTATGTCATAAACAGATTCATAGTCATAGATGCCTTTTTCAAGCTGGGGATGATATAGGCCAAATAGAAAAATACAGCTAGAAGTAGGTATACTTTAACAGTGGGAGAGCCGCGCTTCTGCATGAATGGGCCGGCTCGACCGGAGTAATAACACGTTCTCACCAGCGTGAAGCAGTGCATGCGCTGTGTTTCGCTGCGTAAGTGAGGGTACCGGAGGCCCAATCCAGGTCAGCAGCGCACTTGTGACACCACTGGTGTTGCAGGTCTTCATGGGCGGCGCTAATCGCTTACCATCAGGTGATCCGACGGCTCGTCTGCCACCTACCTATATCATAAAAAAAAACTTAGTTAAGAAGTTACTAGCATCTAACTTTTCGGAGGGCGCCCTGGCTACGCCTCTTACCTTTATGTCAATCATATAAAGTTCAATCAACTGAGGAAATCTGATAGATTCCAGTAACCCGACGTGCGGCTGTCAGTACACGCCGGGCTGGCCGGTGCACGACCCCGGCCGATAGTCAGACGGGAATATCGTTTAAATCTCAGCAGCTCAGCATACAAGGGACGATTATCGTATCAATTACACACGGTTTAATGCCGAAGCCGATCAAACAACATGTGGTTTCTGTCAAGGGAACGAAATAGGGGAGGTTTTGATGGTAGCCAGAAATCTTTTTTTACATAATGAATTTTGATACGCTTTGAAAAACATAATAATGCTTTTATTAAGACTTATTTATTTAAATTCATGATCATTTAAATTGAAATTTGAAATTAGATACCTATTACGGTAATAATTTTAAGAATAAGAAAAAAATAAGAAAAAAGATTTATTTAGTTAGCGCCATCTAGCGATGAGTAGAAAATAAATTTTTAAGTGTTAAAAAGTAACAAAAGCATGCTTATTCAATGTGCTAGATCGCTTTTACTGCCATCTATTGTTGAGTAGCAGAAGCTTTTGAGAACGGTTTTTAGCGCCATCTGTCAAGAATCTATGTAACTAATTATCTCTTAAATATTTTTGATAGATGGCGCTTTCCCACAAAACGGAGATTAAACTAAATAAAATTAGGTAGTAAAAGTTTTGATGTTATTTCCATAAATTTTAGGTTATTGAGGTTAGATACCTTCATTAATTTTAAATCAGATGAGAACTTAATTAGGAGCGTTTAGTAAGCGAAAAGCCATCGCTCAGAAGTCTTCAGGCCAACATGGTATCCTACACTGCGCATGTTTGACCGCAACAATTTTTAATCCAAAACTTTTCCTCTATTCCCAATTCACGGTAGCTAACAGAGCGATAGTAGCTAGAAAAAACACGTGAGCCTTTTAGAGCGTAGTTGTAAATATGTCGCATGATACTCGTATCGGTACCTAATCTAAACAGGCGGCTCCAGTTACGAATGAGAAATCCGTTTCGTTTTAGGCCCTCAGAATCGAACTCGCCAAGGCTTGTTATTTAGTATCTACCCTGGCTGGGACATAAAATTATGACTGTTTTTTGATGTGATAGGTGGCAGACGAGCAGACTGATCACCTGACGGTAAGCGATTACCGCCGCCCATAGACACCTGCAATACAACACCAGTCTCTACTGAGGAATAAGGGGATTACAGGTTGGCAGCGCACTTGTGACTCTTCACAAGTGCGCTGCCAACCTTTAATCCAATTTCCCTCAATTGGGCCTCCGGTACCCTCACTCACTCGGCGAAACACAGCGTAGGCGCTGCTTCACGCCGGCCTTCTGTGAGGCCGTGTTGGTGTTTAAGTCCTTTGGTTTCTTAATCTGAAGATTAAGACTTCATGTAGAAAATATTAGTTTAGGGTAATATTAGTTAATATTATAATTAGGTACTTTTTTCATGTGTAGAAAAAACTACCTAATATAACACGTCGAACATTGACTCTGCTGCAGTACCTCAGGTAGAATAAGAGTCAATACCACCCAGCCCTCAATCCTATGTAAGTATGTTTTGTTAGGGCGGTTCCCGCAAAGATACATCTTGTTCTGGCTATTGTACCATTTGTTAATTACTTACCTACCTACATTTGTTAATTTCTCATGTAAGTGACTGTAAAGTTTTTAATGGGAAATAAATATTCTTTAAATCTTGAACCAAATGAGGCCAACAAACCCACATCAAAGGTGACGCGAATACTGCTCAAAACGAGCCAATCCAGTTGACCACAACCCTCTGACTGATCGCCGAGAGCGTCGGCAATACCCGCTAAGTATCGGTAGGGTTATATAGAGTCAGTATGTCGGGGTCGGTACAGTCAGCCACACAGGTTACCACAACCTGTAAAATTTCCCCAATTAGATTCAACCTTATGTGCTTGACAGTAAGATGAGAGTCGATTGAAGAAATTTGACAGTTCAGTATACTTTGATGTGTGGCTGTACATCGGTAGAGTCGGTTTAATATCGGCGCGCCGCAAATACCCCACTTATGAGCACTTCCAGCGACCACTTATGTACGATGTAGACTCTCACGAGTGGTAGAGTGGACGGTCATACTTTTATAATGTAATTAATTGAATTGATTTAAGTAACAACTTACTTTATTACTTACTAGCGGCCGCCCGCGACGTCGTCCGCGTGGAAAAGTAACTTTTTACCCCCCTTTCAACCCCTTACAACCCCCTTTTCGCAATAAAAAGTAGCCTATGTCCTTTCTCAGGGTCTAGATTATCTGTATACCAAATTTCATTTAAATCCTTTGAGTAGTTTTGGCGTGAAAGAGTAGCAGACAGACAGACAGACAGAGTTACTTTCGCATTTATAATATTAGTATGGATGTATGGATTAATTGAATTGATTTATGTAACAACTTACTTTATTACTTACTAGTGGCCCGCCCTCACTTCGCTTCGGGACCGTCATTCAGAAATGAACCAATGGATGGCGCTGTGTCCAATTACATCGCGCAAGCGTTTTGTGTTTTCGGTTTACCTATAAGCCTTGTCGTTGTCTATTGGAAGTTATCTCTTTATAAATAGTATAGATATAGAAGATAGAAGATTTTATTTTTAATAATAAGTTCATACCTACCTAATTTAAGTTAGCAATAGGTGTTATGAAAGCATGATTGTGGCTAAACTACTTTCCCGGAGGCTCGAGGCAAATTATATGTATTAGGCTTTTCGGTGTAAGATTAACGTACAACCACTCATCCGAGTATACAAAACTGTCAATTTTTTCAACCAACAGCTCCTCTTACTGTCAAACACTAATGGGTTGAAGATCACGCGAGGAAAGACAGATTGTGGTAACCTGATGTGTGGCTGTCTGTACAATTAATTTGTCACAAATGTATAGTCCGAGGCAAGAAAGTGTTATGACCTTGAGTGCGCAGAAACCAATTTTGATAGAAAGTCTTCTTCTTTACAAGTGCGCAAAATAACGGTCATCGCTATACTTTCGTGCCTCCAGCTATAACTTGTTTTCGTATTTTTTAATAGACATGGGTATCATCTACTGAAGCCCCAAATAATGGGGTACTTGAGGATAAAAATATGACCGTTCTATACATGTAATTTTTTTTTTTCTTTTTTCTATTGTTGTTTTGTTTCGTTAAGGACCTGTGTGATTATATAAATAAATTAATTGGAGCTACCATAAAAATCTTTGCCAATAGATGGCGCTATGTCAATTACATCGCGCAACGGTTTCGTCTTTTCACGAGAAAAGACGACTCAAGTACGAACTTAGGTACATAAGTAGGTATTAGGTAAGCCTTGTGGTTGTCTATAGAAGTTATCTTATAAATAAAATACCTACTTAGTAGAGAATTGCTCATATCTGTTCGTTGGCGGGTCTATGGGGTGACCACTTGCTGGCATCTGATATCCACTCCAAGCGATGTGTGTACATCATCTAAATGAAATATAAACCCGGTATGAAATCTTCCTCTTATAACAAACACAATCTTTATTAATGAAAGCGTATTTAGGGCTTTGTATAGAAATACCTTTAATAGCTGTATTAAAATTAAAGCTGATGTTATGTCCGGTACTATAGTATTTTATTTACCTATGTGATAAAAGGCAGACAAGCAGACGGATTACCACATGGTAAGCGATTGCTACCGTTCATAGACACCTGCAACGACACCAGTAGAGTCACAAGTGCGCTGGCAACCTTTTATTCCCTTTCCTCACAATTGGGCCTCCGGTATGCTCACTCACTCGACGATACACAGGGCAGGCGCTGCTTCACGCCGGTCTTCTATGAGGCCGTGGTATCATTCCGGTCGAGCCGGCCTATTCATGCTGAAGCATGGCTCTACCACAGTTAGTGAGTTAAGGGGCTACAATGACGAAACAGCGCCGCCAACCTATTTACATTGAATGTGGTGACATATAACAAAATATTAAAAAAAATCTCTACAAACTTAGAAGCATGTAGGTACTTACAACTTATACATAGGCCTATATTGAATTTTTCAATGCGCAATACAATATTTTTAACACTCGACAAGTAACAATAATGTTAATTACCTATTGTTAAAAGTGGCCGTTTTTAAAAAAAAATTGAACATAATTCTATATTTCGAATATAGGTAAAAAAATATAATATTAAATCTAGGCTTCTTGAATTGAGTAAAAAACATTCAATAGATATAATTTGCTATTAGACTTTCCTCTACCGAGACGTTTTCTAGAAAAGATCGCTGTTGTCGATACTAGATTGTCTACATTGTACCTACCTACCTACAAGCATAATAATATAACCATGGTTGAGCAATAAAAAGTGTCTATGTATCTAAAATGTCATTACATTCCTTGTTGTGAAAAATCAAAATAACAGACCGCCAATAATAGTTTAACTTAATTTAAAAACCAACAGAAGCTGCGTTAACCCTTAGTTGCTTTATTCGTCCACCTAATGGGGGATGACTCCGTATCTATTTAAACTATTCAAGTATGTCCCGATACACCCTGTAATTAAAAAAACATGAAATTAAAAATCTAAATAACTTCATTATTTGAACAAAAAAAAAACAAAGTTAGGAATAAAATTCTCCTAACGCTCTCGAACTGGCAGCCAAGAAACGTTTATAACCAAAGAGGTCGCACATTTCCCAAGTCGGAAAATATTAAAAGAAAATTCACGTTGACACTTCTCAGCCACTCCTTTTATTGGTCAACCGCAACCGCCTCGCGCACCTGATTGGCTGATTTAAATGGGGTACTAATGGGGGAAGAGGACGGGGCGGCTAGAGTCGAGCGTAGTTCGTAGGCGAGAAAAGGATAGATAGACACTTCTCGGGTACTTACAGATAAAGCAAAGCGTTAACGGTGGGCGCCTAAGGAAGTTGGTTGCTACGCGGTGCATTGAAAGTGAAGGAATACAGAGAATTGGTCTTTGCAGACTTTTTATATTTTTTTCAAACACAGGTGTTTGATTTCGGTATTAAAATACTAAAGTTTATTAGTTTATTGCATCTTGATTTCTAGCAGGTGTAATATTTAGGTAGCGTTTTATTTAAATAATGGTAAATAATTAAATTACCCATTTGGGTTTGCCATGGGGAGTTAACTATGTAAGGAAGGCGTCAAAGTGGGACGGTATTATTCATTTCCAGGACTTCAATAGGTACAGTAAGGAAAAGTTCCAAATGTCGTAATATTTTTTGTCATGAATATTTTTTTTCTAGATCCTATAAAAAATATAAAATAAAATATTACAAAATTAAAATATACGTGGATACACGGCAAATGAAGTGTTTTGTGTATAAGAGTGGTTTTTGACGTTATTGCTCCTCAATTTAACAAATGCAATTACTTCATCTTTAAATACCCATCTTTGATTTCGGCCAAAACAGACTTGTCGCGCTGTTATATGATTGTAAACAAGTGCCAATCCTCCGCGGCGCGACAAGCCGCATCGTGACCTAAGCGATCAAATCGCATTCACGTAAACATCTTCAAGAAAAACTCAACGATCCCCACTACTTACGCTACTCCGCGTGCTTTTTTAAAAAACGACACTCTCTAAATACCCCCGTCTCTTTCCCACCAATAGACAATGGGGAGAATCTTTTCACAGCTGTCTCTGTCTAAGGCTTAGGGCTCATCAGGCGGGCGGCAATCCATCACGCGAGTCTCGTTTATTCGTTCGAGGAACGCTTTTGTGGTAAGGCGTGCGGTGAAGTGTCTTATGTGGAAATTAAAATGGATTCAAAATTGAAGAATTTTAAAGACTCGCTCACGTTGCAAGAGTGTGAGAAGACGAGTTTGACGACGCCATTTTCGATCAATGACATTTTGACCAAAGAGAACGAAGGGAAGTATTGTCACGAAAGTTTTGGCGCGAAGAGTTTTTTGGCGAAGGCGTCGAGTTGTTATGCCAAGGAGGATTTTCCGAAGAAGGAGGTTTTGGAGAAAAGTCTGAAGTACTATGATGAGTGCGGCGGCTACCGAGACTACGCTGATGATGGGGCGCTGGATATGTCCAGGAAGAACAGTTATGCGGTCACAGAACTATCAGGTAAGTTTCCAAAACATTTCTTAACTTTTTTAAACATTTTCAGAGTAGGTAAGTACGGAGTAGAGAGAGATTTTTCATTAAAGATACAATAAAATCTATACAAACCTATTACATACGATATAATTAGATACAATTAACTAGGTTTAACATTATGCACGTCTACTTATTTATTAGTAGGTACTATTACTTACTTAAAATAACTCTCTTGCAACTAATCCATCTTATCTAACGGGTTTACACAGACTTACATACCTACCACTTTTCAATTCGCTGTACTTTTCCTCTACCCCAAGGGTTGTCAGGAAGAGATCGCTATTAGCGATAAGTCCGTCGAGATCGTATTTACCTATGACCATTCAGTTTTATAACATTGTGAGCAATAACGAGTACCTACCTGTCTATCTATTTATCCATGGAGCTCATATTTCATTTAGGTATGTATGTAACATAGGAAATCGCCTTTAATCGGTCCCTGGCCTATAAGATACCTACTATAAGTACTTCGCAAAAATATAGTTTAGGTATGTATTAGTTTTCGCGCGATATACCCGTCACGTTTTTACATATCCAAATTAAGGATAACTGGGGTCCTGAATTGATATTGTACAGATAGCCAAACATCAGGTTATCACACTGGTCAAATTTCCTAAATTCATATTCAACCGATTGATTGATTAATGTGTTTGACAGCAAGAGGAGAGCCGATTGAAAAAAAGTTACAGTTTTGTAAATTGTGTCTAACAGATTGTAATAATAACCCTAAATCTGTATCTTGGTACCTTATTTTATGGGTAGGTAGATACAGAGATTTTTTAAAGAATCGTACCTATAATCAAAAATACCTAATAAATCGATTTTACCAATCTACTTACGTACTACTTATCAAAGGTCGTTGACATTACCAATTGTTAGTTCTATTTCGAACCCTATTTGGAAACACAATGGATAGAAAAAACATTGTCTGACCGCAAACAATAGAAAACAAACTTATACAACTGGTAACAAGGCGTAAATACCTTATCAATTTATGAAAGTATCAAAGCTATAGAAGTTTGACAGCCCTAAGTAAAATATCGCTATAATTTGTTTATTTTCTTCATTTACTATATCCTTTGGTACCTACCTTTATTGTAGTAGGTACTTATGTTAAAATCTCGGTACCTACCGATCATTTAAGATAGATGTATAGATAGATAGATAACGTTTATTGGCCACAAAAGCAAAAGAAACAACACAATAATTTCTGTACTATAGCTTTGATTATTTATATAACCTCAGCATTTGCTTCAGCAGCTGGAAGCCGCTGCGGCGCTGATTTTCAGGCTGAGCCTTCTTCTCAACAAAATTTAAACGATATTTGGTTCTACCACATCATGGACCACTTTCATAATTTAAACTATTCCGTGGACCTTTACCACGCATAATTTAATTTTTTCCCTCCCCTGAAAAGTGTAAGGTGATATACCTACGAGTAGGTTCGCAATTTTTGCTACCCGACAAAGTCTCGTCGACTTTATGACTATGATCTATCTCATCTCTAAAGATTAGCTAATATTTGCACCAGACACCATATTCTCAAATTAGGTCATTTTTTGTACTATTCTGCTCTGATATAAACGAAAGCAGCTAAACCGCTAAATCACATTTTTATTTGAGGTCAAGTAAATTTGGCACCTTTTTCTCGTTTTCCTCAAAATGTAGTTTTGTAGCTATGTGATAGGTGGCTGACAAGCAGACGGAATGACTTGATGGTAAGCGATAGCCCCCGCTCATAGACACCAACACCAGTGGACAAATGCGCTATGAATCCTCCTTCATATCAGGCAGTAGGTATTTCTGATGTATTGCCCTTGGGGGCGTCCTCACAGCTTAAGCCGCACGGGGCTCTGTGCAATGAGGCCCTCTATAATTTCGCAACAATAGCGGTGTAATGGAGCGTTTACACTGTTAAATGATGCCCTTAGGGCGCTTGTAGTCGATTAGACCTTGGAATACTATAAAGTTACATTAAAATGTATATAAATAAAAATTTTGTAAAAATTATGTGTAAACTTCCTCTACTAGGTACAATAGCACCTGTGTCAGACAAAGCCACTCTTACTTAGCTAAAATTTATCGTTACTAAACAAACAACATTAACTTACGTCTTAAAGTATACTTAGGTACAGACAACTATTAAGTATTCTGTGGTACAGATACTGTGGTATATATTAATGAATGAATGAATGAATGAAAACATTTATTTCGACCATCACGGATACACATTACAATGAAATAAAATAAAATAAAATATAATAACATGAAATCTAAATTAAATTAAATTAATTTAAATTACATGATATTTTTAATTGAGACTCTAACTTATTAGTAGAACAAATCAGGTTCTTACAACCGGTAGCTATAATGACGCTACTTGCTTCGTACTTGTATTGTTATATTTACGCGCATTTATTGTTACGTCACATATTACATTATTGGTGACGTCGTATTGTAAACTATTAAATCACCTCCCATTTATGTCTTCGACGTCACACTTAAACATTAAGTGACGTTATGAGACCTAAGCAATTAACTTATTTGTGCAAAACAATATAATTAAACCTAATTACTATGGATAAACATTCGTATGATGAACACTAGTGTTTGTTCTGTGTCTGGGTGTAATGTTTAATATATTAATATTTAAGTATTTATTTCTAATGAGGAATTATTTGTTGTCTGATATCCGTAAGTAACACAAGTGCTTAGTACGGAGTCAGGTCAATATATGAAATGTAGAGTCGCTAAGGACCTTAAATCACTAGTTGGGGAAATTGGTACAGTTCCGAATAAAATGGCGAACTTTGAAGTCGGTGGCCAAGACCCACCTTGCCTTCTGGAGATTGTCTCGATGATTGTTTATGGTATTTTAGTTGTTTCTGGTTTCCATAGAACAAGGTAAAAATATTGTCATGCGATATTGTCTCAATTAATTATAAAATAATGAGCATGATCCTTTTGGTCTAGTTCCCTGGCCGTTACATTAATTATATATGATTATATATCTATAAATAAACAATAACTCTTAATAATATATTATATAATTAAAGATCTCACTTTTTGATTACACGTAAGTACCTTTTTACATAGACTATTATTACCATACTTAACTCTATGGTACATAGGTGTCTTTATTCCTACGTTCCAACCTTCTTTCTTGCACATTTTTTTAACCACAGCTTAAAAATAGATTGCCAACTTTGTTTCCATACAACCGCGTTCCAAATTCGAATTACTGTCTCCACAATTACGCGGCAACAATAGTGGTGTAATAGTGCGTTGTTGGTGTTCGACGGACGCGGTACGACGGTCGGTGCGACCCCGCGACGTCTCCACTTAGCGTCACGCTTGCGACACCCTCATTACGATAAGTGATGACGCTTAAAAGCACTATTCAGCCATTCAATTTAGTAATTACTAGGTTCGGAGCCTCGTGTCAGCGAGTTCTAAAAGGAACGTTTTATGTAAATTTCTTTGATTAGCTCAGTTTTTGATTGCGCCCTTTAGAAGTTTTTGTGGAATGCCGGGCGACTTTTTCTTTTGATTAGTCGTGCCTTCGGGCAATTATTGAGGATCCTTTTAGTGTAGTGCCAAAGTGCTTATTTGTTTCTTTCAAACAAAATTTAATGCACAGCTTATATGACAAATAATGGAAGCAATTTAGCATCTGTGTGGCTATTTATAGTGCTTAGGTCCCAAAAGGGTTCGATTCCTGATATTCTCCTAGGTCCTATCGGACCTATGGGTCTGGCGGAGGGTGAGAGAGAGAGAGAGACAACGTCGGTAATCGCCATCGTCAATGATCTTGGGAATACCTATCCTGCTCTAGTCTGAGACTTTTTTCTGATGACCGTAAACGATCGCCCCGGCACAGCGCAGGCGCAAGTTCACGCCGCGGTCTTCTGTGAGGCCGTGGTATCACTCCGGTAGCTAGTGGTAGTCCGGCAGGTAGTGGCTCCCCGATGGTCAAAAACACCAAATCATCAGTGTAAATTGTCTGGCGCATTATGAAAGATTCTGATATTTTGAAGAGATTTGCCTTCATGATTGCAATTTATTCAATGTAAATATTATCACGAATGTTTAATGAAAATAAACATATTCGTGGTACCTAATACAAATAATTAAGCTCATGTCTACTTTTAAGAAAAAAAATACAACTAAAGATGTACAGTCAACTCCAAAAATATGTATACACTTTAGGACCTTGTCACAATACATATGTATAAGAACGACTTCTACTTTTTATAGACACGTTTATTGTGACAAGGTCCTAAAGTGTATACATATTTTTGGAGTTGACTGTACAGAAACATGTTATCAAAACATTAATTACCTAGATCCTGCCAGACAATAAGCAACCTATAACCTGAATATAAATATATAACCTTCTAATGAATATTGAATTAAATACTGTCCTTAACAAAGAAAACACCGTAACGACAATTTGATTGCAATCAGTTCAGTTCCCGCCTCCAAACCGCTTTTCTCCGTCGTAACAAATGACGGAAAGTTCCTTCGTAACAAATGACGGAAAGTTCCGTCGTAACAATGGCGGGTAACAGCACGCAAAACTACTGTTAGGGCCTCGGGAAATATTTATTTATTTATCTATTTGAGGACAACCAACAAAGCATACACTTTACAATCTTAACTTATGGAAATAGAAATATTCTTTAATCAATTTAAGCCCTTATTGAATACTAGCGGCCGCCCGCGACTTCGTCCGCGTGGAAAAGTAACTTTTTACCCCCCTTTTAACCCCTAACAACCCCCTTTTTGCAATAGAAAGTAGCCTATGTTCTTTCTCAGGGTTTAGATCATCTGTATACCAAATTTCATTCAAGTCCGTTCGGTAGTTTTGGCGTGAAAGAGTAACAGACAGACAGACAGACAGAGTTACTTTCGCATTTATAATATTAGTATGGATTTGAGGACAACCAACAAAGCATACACTTTACAATCTTTACTTATGAAAATAGAAATAGAAATATTCTTTATTCAATTTAAGTCCTTATTGAACATTTATGAATGTCAAATATTATGTAAGCTACCGCTGATTCGGAAAGTTGACTTCTACCGAGAAGAATTAGTAAGAAACTCAGTAGTTACTCTTTTCAAATTATAATCATTACAATTTTCATTCTAATAATTTAAAATATATATATATAAATATTACAGTTACAGTATGATAAACAATGCTTTTATCGTTTAGGTAATCGTCAAAGTAAGAATCAAATTATACATATAAAATAATAGGCAAAGAAATGAACATGTCCAGGAATCCACTTCATTTAAATAATATTCTACATTATAGTAGCCTTTCTTTATTAAGCAGGTTTTAATATGAATTTAAAATTCATGTAATGGTAAGTCAATAAGTTTTTGTGGTAACTTATTAAACATTTTTATGCTCAATCCCATAAATGAATTATGGTATACAACACATGGTACAATGATGCCTTAATTAAAGGCTGCCGCGGCATGCAAGGTGATTAAGCATATTCATTTCAAGATTTAGGTACCTAACAAATAAGCACAGGCTTGCCGATCCAAATAGGTATCAGACTAAGGGATGGTAGATAATTCCTAGGATTACGGCATTCATCTGTTCACTAGCGACGCCAATACATTTTTATTAGGTGATCCATTTGCTCGTTTGCCACTTGTCACATAAAATGCCTTTATGGCCGATTTTTTTTATTTTATTATCACTTATTTATGGGTTCTATTTTATATTTTTTATTACTTTACTTTTTATTTAATATTATTATTAAGTATTCAAGTCAATTGAGGAAACTACATTTTCAAAATTTTCTTGGGTCTGGGTGTTCTGGGTGGACGCCCCCAGTTAATTATCGTCACCTGGTACTCTTAGTACAGGGGTTGTCCGCCTTACTTTAAGACCAGGTTGATTGGTGTGATTTTCTGCCGCATTTATTGAATTTATTTATTTATATTACCCACATAGGACTCATACCCTGTCAAAATGACTTGTGTTTCGCTGTAATGTTTATTCATTTAGCTTAAGAGATGAGCGCAATATAAATATTACATAAATCATTTCTGTATATGACACGACTCTCCTTCGGACAGTCCGGCGTTGTCACCTCCCCTGTCTCTTGCCTACCTACCCCGCACTATAACCACAGAATAAATGTATACCCGTGTAGTCTAAGCGACAATTTGCGTAATGGATCCATTGTGGGGTCACGTGTCGCTAATTGAATCGGTGTGAACGCTCTCTAATGAGTCCGTGATTCCGTCATTCCGTGACGGGAACTTTGCTGATTGCTTCGTGATTCCTTTCTCAGTAATCTATATCTATATCTTCTATACTATTTATAAAGAGATAACTTCTATAGACAACGACAAGCGCTTATAGGTAAACCGAAAACACGAAACGCTTGCGCGATGTAATTTAGCACAGCGCCATCTATTGGCTAATTTCTGATTACGGTCCCGAAGCGAAGTGAGGGCGGGACACTAGTAGATAGATAAAACGTTTATTAAGCACACAGGATATACCTACAGTGATAGCCACATAACTAAAGTTAACACGGTATTTTCATACAAACAGACGTACTTATTTTGAAGGCTTCGTTCTTGGTCAGGGATTGGGAAAAGCGGCAAACGAAGAAGATCCTAATCAGTATAGGTACCTCCTCTCTGAACAGCATTCGAAGATAATATGTATGTACCTAATGATACATAGATATATAGATAATAAGATAGATAATGATCAGAGTTCTCGGTTTTGAACCGGTTTTGAAAACAAACCGAAAAATTCTCATTATTTCATTACTTTAGTTGGGTGTGTATACTAAGCAATTTGAATCTTCTCTATTGGCCTATTAGATAGCTATCATCAGGTCACAGTCTGATCAATCCCTTCGACGAAGTTTTATTATATACCTACCTAATAAATATATTGTTACAATAAGTTTCTTTTCTCAATAGAACACAATACATATTTTACGCTCCAGTTGGTGTCATTCAGCACATTATTAGGGCACTATTACCAACACAGCCTAGGCCACTGTCTAGGATCTTAGTTGCAGTATATTGAACAACCAACTTATCGCAATATCCTTTGTTCCAGATGACTACGACTCGCGCTCGTCTACCACGGGCTCCCCCGCGCGGCGGCTCAACTCCTCGCCCGGCTCCGACCTCGGCTACAAGCCCTTCCTGTTCGACTCCGTGCGCAAGTCCCCCCCGCGCCTGCCCTCCCCCGCCTACCCCCTCGCCGACTACGCCCAAAGCGCCCGCAAGAAACGCTCCCGCGCCGCCTTCTCCCACGCACAAGTCTACGAGCTAGAACGACGCTTCTCCCAACAACGATACCTCTCCGGCCCCGAACGCGCAGACCTCGCCAACAATCTCAAACTCACAGAAACACAAGTCAAAATCTGGTTCCAAAACCGACGGTACAAGACCAAGAGAAAGCAACTCCAGATGCAAGAGAACGGCATGCTCGCCGCCGCCGCCGCCGCCGCCAACCACGCGAGGAAAGTCGCCGTCAAAGTACTCGTCAACAACAACGGACAACCCATGCCCGACCTAAACATCAAACCATACCAAAACCCCATTTTAGGCAAAGGAATCAACCCAGCACTGTTTGCATCACCAAACCTATTAGAAGGCTCACCCATTTTGAAGCATTTTGCCGGCGTTTACGGAGTCGATTTCGCCAAAAATCCTGAGTACAAAACCTTGCTACAGGAATCTTACAACCAAGCAGTATTACAGTCTTTATACGGACCTCATCTAGGTGTCAACTACCCTAATTTACCTCTCTCCTACATGTACTATCCTGGACACCCAGCCTTCGGTATGCCTCTGGCGTGCGACTTGGATAGAAGTCAGAGCGAATCCAGGGAGAGCGAGAAAAATTATGGCGAAAATTCCCAGTGTAAAGAAAAGACAGACGAAAAAAGAAAAAGTCCAATTGATTTGAATGACAACAGCAATGAGAGTATGGCCAGTAACATAGAAGTCGAGAATTAAAAAAATATACAATAGACAGAGATATTCGAATTTCCATAGTTATTCTTTTTTTGAATAAATAGAAGAAAAAACCAGCCTACCTTTTCATAATGAAAAGATGAACAGGCCTGGTTCAAAATTAATTTATGCAAATAGACCAAAGCTCGAGTTAATTCTAACCAAAGAAATGAACTCAAACCAAAGATTTATCACCGAGTAGTTAGTAGAATTGTTGCTGTTTAGATTTAATGTTGTAAATATGTTTAACTGGTTGAATGTTTAAGTAGTTGGTTGGTACTGCACGTTTGTAAATAGTATGAAATAGTTTTTAATAAAAGTGCAATACGGTTTAATGTGTGTTTACTCAATCTAAATACCTACTTCAATTCCTCTTAAGTCCATTAAAAACTTTTTAGAGTCCTAAGAAAAATATTGATATCCCATTACATATTTTCATTCCCTCCCAATCAAATATTTATACAGGGCAACAAAATATTTTTCATCTCGCCATAGCTAAACATCTTTAAATCGGGGTAATTACAGAGTACCTAGTGAAATCGTCTTGGCACATTTCTTGCTGTGTCTGTAAACAGGGAATATTATCCACCTACTTAAGAAAACGATGATCAAGATTTCAAAAATTTTAATAGTGGGATTTCGAGAAAAAATTACATAAATGTCGCCGTAAAATAGTCCGAGTCGTAAGTTATTCAACTTCCGGAATCGTTTAGGTTAGAATAGAACTGGTAACCTAACCTAACCAATATTAAAAAAATAAACCTCACACCATTTAAATAATTAATAACTTTTTACTGCAGTTTGTTATTTTTCGAGAGTTGGTCAACTATCTAGGTAGTTACTTTTATTAACATCCGTAACTTGAGGGACTACTTTTAACACAAAACTCTTCCGATACGAACAAGAATATATTATTATGGAAACACTAGGCGCATTGCGAGTGTGAATCGGACGGGGAAAAATATTTTGTCCTGAATCCTGCATCGCTGTACCTATGCCCTTTATTTTTTTTTTGCGTTGGGGGAATGCTGCCAGTCCAGAACTAAGAGAACCAGAATCCAGAACTAAGAGAAGACGTAAGAAAGTAAAGTAGCCTATACATAATAATATACTGTCCCACTGCAGGGCAAAGGCCTCCATCGTAGAAATCTAGTTTAGTCATCGCTAGTATGATGGAATTAAAACTTAATCACGCTTATACTATGAAGGAAAATTCGCCGTCTTACTAACAGTAGGCAGAGAGCATTTTTCGATTTGAGAAAAGTTCGTGGGTTCGAGTCCCATTCGAAAGATGTCCGAGGATTTAGAAGTGCATTATTTATGCAGGTTGCTTAAACCAACACAACTCAGGCCATACATATACTTGATATGTATTGAATTGATTTCTAACGAGAAACTTTCCGTACGAGTGCCATAGACCAAATTACACTTTCTTCTAAAGACTTGTAAGGCGAAGGCAAAGTTGGCAACGAGTCGTAAGAGTCGGGCTGATTGCGGGCCTCAAGTGCGCGGGGAAAGTGAAGAATGCCGAGAATCACCGGCAAATTGCTGGGAAATCTTCGACGACTGTGGAGAGGGCTCTTTTTAATTCACAATAAGGACGCTTTTGGCTTACTTAGGGGCCCTGAGGCTGATGGGGCTTTAGGAGAGCACTACACTCGGAATCTTCAACTTAGGTACAGGGAAACTTTGTACTTAATGATTAATTGTAACAATACAAAATACGAACACGAATAAAGTCCCTTTAACATGTTAGATTATCGAAATAAAAATAAGCTGTTCCATGCATTATTGCCTTCTAGAGGGGCTTTATTCATGTTAGGTATTATGAGAGCTTCGGGATAAAACGGTGTATCTTATCATTTCATTATATAGAGAAATGTAGGGAATCGCACGGATATTACGTCCGAATCATCATAGCAGCGCAGCATCACCGGTGTCTTTCTGGTTTTCTTCGGGTTTGATTCGATAAAAAGTGGTCTGCTCCCGTTTTGCAAATTTTTCTTTGCTTATGGCAGACGAATAAACGGATAAACTGATGGTGACCCATGGACACATGGACACCATGTGACCCCCAGAAGAGTCACACACAAGTGCGCAGACGCTCTTTAAAAACCTTCGAGAAAAGACTCTTGAAGGTGCAAAAGTCGCATCGGTGGGGAAATATCACAGGTCATCTTACATTTTTTGTCATCAGTTTTAATATAAAAATAGTCTTTCAACTCTCAGAAGCCCTCTCCACCCTTCAGAAAATGTTCCGCAATAAAATTATCATATGAATACGGCGCGGGCGGTACATTATGAAAATGTCGAGCTTCGTCTTCCGGACCAAGAATTTTCTAAGACGCCGAGAGCTCTCACACTTGGCTAAGTACGAACTTCGCGACTGCTACAATCTTTGAAATTTATTCACTTTAAAACTACATAACTACTTAACTACTGCCTACGTAGATGGAGCATTATTACCCGACTTCTGAAAGCCAAGAAGGAAACAAAATTTATTGGCGTTGTAAGAAGCAGGTAAGGTTTGGGCTACTACAATATAGAAATAGAAATCAGTATAATATTCTTTAATACAGTTTAAGTCCATACAGAACATTTATGAATCTATCCATCCGATTCTTATCTTAATGAAAATATTTGGTTCAAAGTGTAATTTGAAAAAATAAAGATTGAAATACCTAAGTCAAAGTGTTGTCATAAAGTAAGTAGGTACTTATACGACCTGCTCTTCAATTAAATTATCTACGATACAATTATAAATTACTTAGTTCATTCGATGTCTATTTATTATAATCTCGAGCATCCTACAATTAAAATAGTCTTGATGTCTATATGGGCCTTTTTTCTGTAACAATCTTTTAAACTTTTGTCAGATGTGGCTAATATAGGTATAATTCGTTGATTTTGGTCTGTATGAGTGAGTTAGATTATGTAATAACGTGGTCCCTTACGTACTCTGCCTGCCTAAGACATGGGGCTCTACCTCATTGACTTTCATTACAGTTCGCCTCTGCCTTTTTGCAGATATAAACATAGGTACCAACATTTAAACGTGCATATGCGCAAGCGACCATTCACAACTCATTCAACTCAGTAAGTTCACTCACTCCCAAAAAAGAGCCATCAAGACCCACGCAGTCCCATTAGCGGGCAATTCTCAGGATTCTGGCGCTTCCTCCCGTGAGTCAAGCGATGGATTGAAGTCTGAGCCGATTGTCCCGTAAACACTGCATTACCGCTCATCCTCTCTGCAGGATGACTAGGGATGCCCCGGTTTCCCTTAATTTTATCGATAGGAATATACATGAGTTGATCATTGTTATTAATGGGTAGGTACTTAACTGTGTGTGTGTAAGGATTACATGCCATTTGGAATACTGGTATTCGGGGCTAGAACAGTTAACTTATAATCAAATTATATTGGTTACTGAGGTACCTAAGTATGTTGGTACATCATATATCTTTTAGTCTTACCTCTTTACTGATTCGCTTATTTCGAAGAACGACTCCTTGTGATTGGAATGTTGTTTTTACCATTTTTATTCTTTTCTGATACATAATGGTAAACTAAAAGAACACGTCGCTCTTTATTGGTATCTGTTGATTACATTCCGCACTGAAATTAACCTAATTTATCCTCACTTCATCTCAGGGGTCATAAAAAACTATTGGGTCTTTTATAATCCCAGTGGGGTCACACGAAGACACGTTAAGTAGTTAGTCGTTTTTTTCAGCTTCGTTCATCAGCAGAGTTCAGCCCCATGGGTCAATATGAGGTCATATTATGAACCTACTTGGATTATATAGGCTGTTAACTATACGGGACCACCAGATTTTGAACTTTATGCAGTTATGATAAGGTCGAAAACCAATGAAAAAAAGATGTCTAGTTGCCTGGCTAAGAATTAAAAACTTGGGATCTCGGGTAATTTATCGACATCATTTATCCCTTCACTACACAACGCCTGCATTAGCGCGCGTCTCGCGTTACCGCACGTGCGCTCGCGCAGGAAATGTCCTCAGGTAAACACGAGCGCTCGTTAGACGGGTTAAATGCTGCCAATTAGGAAATGGATTGTTTAAGTAGATGACTTCTTTATTTAGGCACCTAATAAACATTTCTTCTTTCTTTCTTTATTTCTAATAATAACGGAACGAGGAAAAAAATTTTAAAACATTTAGGTAGGTATGTTTTTTTTTTGGCCAGTTTACCGCCGACTGATCTAAGACAAGCCAGAGATAGAATGGAATGGAAAAACCTAGTCACAGCCTCGATGAATCGCCTATTACATTTTTTTATCTTTCCATTGAAATTCCGACCAGACACCACCAGGTGGACTGACCGTCTTGTTAAGGCCGTTGGATGGAGTTCCTTGGATGCGGGTGGGACAAGACCTATCAGTGTGGAGTGCATTGGGGGAGGCCTATGTCCAGCAGTGGACGTCTATTGGCTGAAATGATGATGATGATGATGGTGATGACTGAAATTCCGATTGTATAATAATTAATGTAAGTTTTTCTTAAGTAGGTGGATAGGTAGGTACTCCCTGTTTACAGACACATCAAGAAATGTGCCAAGACGTTTTAACTAGATCTATTCTTTGTACGAGTACCTACTTATCTACTCATAATATTACTCTGCATATACGCACTTTATACTATGCTATATAGTACAGTCAAACAAAAGGTCACTCAAACCATAAACCCCAACGGGCGAGTGTTAGTCATTGCTTCGCATTGTTTACGCGGCACATGGCCACGATCACTTGAGGTTCTCATCAGCACCATCGCAATAAACTGCATGGGAATCAACCGTTTTATTGCAATCACTAACAGAAATACATCTGAAAGAATTAAAGTCTTTAAAGATCGTTACAAGTTATCTGCTGTAGCACAGAATACATAATAGTACAATGTACTGTAGGTACTGTGTGGCTACTGTATATCCATACGCGTGGCTACTTTACACGTGTGTGGGTATCCATACGTGTGTGACTACTGATATACATACAGTAGCCACATAGTACAGCAGATATAGCTGGCAGCATGAATAAATACCGATGACCGTTATTTTGCGCACTTGTGAAAAAGAAGATTTTCTACTAAAATTGGTTTCTGCGCACTCAAGGTCATCACTATTGTTTCATGCCGCTGACTATACTTGGATTTAAAAATTCTTTATCCTATATGCAAAAGGTTTGATTTCCACAAATGACATTTATTCTGTACTAGCTTTTACCCGCGACTATGTCCGCGTAGAACATTTATGTAGAATAGTATGTTTGTAATTATGTAATATACTTACATCAATATTTGTATGAAACAAAAGTAAACTTACATGGTACTTAAACGCCTGATGGTCTGGTATTCTAATGTCCCGGGTCAAATCCCGGGTCGAGCAAAAGTAAGTGCCGAACTTTTCGGACATAGTTAGCTTCAGCCGGATCACAAATACGCATTGGGCAAGCGTGGTGATTATACCTAATTGCATTATAAAAACGATGACTTAATTTCTATGTCGGAGGCCTCTGATAAATTAATAAAATAATTGCGCAATAAACGCAAAGCAAACATCCCATATTTTTTTAATCATAAGGAAACCATTCCCACTGCTTTTCTGAACCCATTAGTAACTCCCGAAGCTTTTAAGCGTTTACCCCTTTGGGCAAAAAAGGGTCGTCTGAAAAAGCAAATTAGTGTTTGGCAACGCCACTTAACTAATAGGCACAACAGCTTAAAAGGAGGCGAGACGGTGAAAAAACGGGACACATTTGCGCAAATATTGGCCCCTACTACGAGAACGCTGATCTTGAAGGATTTGTGAGTGACATTTGTTCTTCTTAACAGAAATCTTCTATACTATTTATAAAGAGATAACTTCTATAGTCTAACGACAAGGCTTATACGTAAACCGAAAACATGAAACGCTTGCGCGATGTAATTAGACACAGCGCCATCTATTAGTTCATTTCTGAATTACGGTCCCGAAGCGAAGTGAGGGCGGGCCACTAGTAGTTTTATATAATTACCAGAAGTTGGAACAGATTACCAAAGAAACCTTTTTTTTTATCAAAGAAATATTTTACTGCTTCGAAAAAATGTGTGTTGAAGAACGAAAATTAGTCCATAAAAAAGCCATTATTGTGATCTTTACGTTTATTTTGCATCCAAAGCTGTCGTTTCACGGCCCGAAATCTGCTTTCGTGCTACAATTCCTCCACTTAAGTTTTGGTATAATAATCATAATTATGTTACGAGGTCAAATCAAACCTTAAAAAGTTGTGGGTGATGACGTAAATTCTAGTAGTTCTTGTAGTAGTTTTTCTAAAATTGTGGCGTAAAATTTTACTTGTTATTCTCTAGATACACAGTTCCATACTGAAAGGGTTTGAAGAAATAATGCCAACTATTTGTATCAGTAACATATTGCCACAATTCTAGCGGAAACCGTATGTTGCCACGTTAACAGCACACTCGAAAATTGAATCGAGTTGCGCGCGAGTTCCCATAGTAGCAGTGGGCAGGCTCTCGTCTAGACTGCACTAGTCCCGTCGCCCGGATGGTGCCGACCACCCCGCGCCAGGTCTACGCCCCTTCAGCTCGAGAGCTCCTCGAGTGTTGGTGGTCTCAACACTTTTGCTTAGACAACTTGTGATGGCCTCAGACTGGTGTTGAATTTTGGCTATAAAAATTATGACATACCTATGTATCTGTGGACATTTCATATCCTTTTAACTGCGTCTTCTACTAACCATTCTGAATAAAAGTCATAAGACAAATGTTGTCTTCGAATACAATTTTGATAATAGAGAATTACTTAATGAAAACGTCATGGCCAAATGCTTTTATTTACTTTCTGCTCGAATTGAAAAGTGTTTGAAACAAATTATAGGTTATTTCAGGGTTTTTAAGTTAGAAGAGTTTGAAAGAGGCTGATCTTAATGTTAATATCTGTTAAAAACCCATGACATTATTTTACTCTCAAGAACTCTTTTCGTCTTATTTTCTTTGTGTTGCCCATTATATTTTATTGTAAGTGCTATTAATACATAATTAATACAAAATCTAGCTCCAATTAATATAAATAAAACTCCCGTAACGGTAAATTTTCTGAAACATGTGACATTGGCAGAAACAAGTGTCTACGCACACAATAGACGTACAAAAAAGACGTGAATGACCACGCGCCCCGGGAGATCACAAATGGTGATAAATGGGGGTCAAGACAATTCGGCCCTTAATGTCACAGAGTCGAAAAAATCCCACAAATACAATGGTTTAAGTGTCCTGTTGGTGGTCTCCGGAAGTGACCCAGAGAGTCACTTTGAAGGGAATTTTGCATAATTTACTACAAGCGAAAAACCAAACCCTTATTTCCAAAACGTGGTTTAAAAGATGTCAAATGTAAAAACAACCAATGACGTTGAAGCTGGAATCTTTGATAGGACCTGTCTTGTAACAGTAGGAACGCTATCAAGTGGATTTTATACACACGATACCCCCATTCCAAGTACCTGTACTTTATTATCTTTCCTATGCTGCATTAAAAAGAAAACTGGCTTCACAAAAGAGTTTAATAAACCTAATCTGTGTTACGTCCAAATAATTGCCAGCAACATAAAGATTCCTCATTACCATCCACACTACACGTGCACTTCTCGCATCAAATTATCTGTTCTCATTTAGGAGCATTAAAAAAACACGTAATTATGGATATAAAACCTCTTTACACATAAAACGGCCAGATAAAAAGTCGTCGAGACACTTCCTCCGCCTATCCACCCATAAAATGGTTCCGTGCACCCATTAACACTATTTTTACACTTTTTTTTCTAATTCATTGAACGGCTGCGTCCTCAATGAGGCTCATTTATATTTTAAAATCCACGAAAATAACGCGCTTTCTGTTTACATTAAATTTTAGTGTAAGGCGTAAAGCTGCGTGCTGAATTTTCTGATCTTAAGTCAATTTAGGAAGTGTATAAGGACGATAGTCCCGTACTGACAGGGAAGGCAACTCATAGATGATGTATGATAGAAATAACATGTAAGACAAGCGATTGACGTCTTTAACGCGGCTTTAATTAATTTATTGGCGCTTTTAGAGCGGAAGTTAAAAAGAATGGAGTCGTCTCTGTACAAAGGTTTTTTTTATATAAATGTATTTCTGGGTCCCTTTTTCTAACTTACTTAGGCTTTTCTTTTTGAGATAATTTAATCTACTCAAAATATTTTCAACTTTCATGTAAGGTGTAAACGAAACATATGCTACCTAATTACATGCTAAGATAAGAGAGAGTCAACTTATTGACAGCTTAGTCAACTTACTGACAGCATAGTCAACTTACTGACAGCATAGTCAACATATCGACAGGTAAGTCAACTTGCTGACAGCATGGTTAAATTATTGACAGCATAGTGAACTTACTGAAAGAATAGTCAACTTACTGACAGCATAGCCAACTTATCGACAGAGACATTATTATTTTATGAATCTCTCAAATACATATTTGTTTTTATAATAACTATAATATTGTGTTGTCTATGTGTACGTTTTGATTTTGTTATAGATGCCGCTTCAACTACTAAAAAGAACTCGATTAATTATAAGATACAGCTCAAAATCACCGGTCAATTTCAAGACAAAACGTAACGTATCTTCTTATTTCCTTGACATTGGCAGAAATAAAGTGCCTAAGAGCATGGTCCACGCTACAACAAAAAAAAGACATTATTATTTGAGCTATAGAAAATAGTCCAATGCTCCTCCACACACGCCCCTGTGCTAGCCGCCGCTGGGCGGTATTTACAGGTCGCATCCGGCGCAAGACTATTACTTAATAGCCGCTCGTCCACGAGCTCTAATGCCGCCACTACTTACCAAACTATGCGCTATCCAGCAATATTCTCAGCGTGTTACCAGTTGCGCCTAAAGCTGTTCTTTTGGCCCTTTTCAGCCCAGGGGAAAGATAGATAGATACTTAGATAAATTCGTTTATCAGAATTAACGTGTAGCAGACTACACGAAATTATTACATTGTATCTGGACATAGGTACATTGTCCAGTTACAAGTCTTAATACTAACAAAATATAAAAGTCAAAATGAAGTAATAAATAATGGTGCAGCAAGAATGGTCCCCGTCTCAGCAAGTGTCACCGCATACCCATGACGCTGATTTTCTGACGGCGGCCTTAAAGATGGTCCGCACTAGTCGACGTGCTAAAATTTTCAGTATTTTAGGAAAGTATTTACGCCATCCACTATAGCAGTATAACCACCAATCAGAGGCCCAAATATGGCACTACGTGATATGGTTGACTGTACTGTACCTACATTGAACAGATTCGGCGTGGTTCGACATTAGACAGAGATACAATATACGGAACGTGGGCGGGAGTAACCCGATACGATAGACCACCTTAGGATGAATGAACTTCTCGAAATCAATGTCAGCAAAAACCTATCTTCTGTGTCAATTTATTTTGAGGTGGAACTTAGCAAAGCAATGCTGTAGCCATTGATAAATTATGTTTATTATAGGCTAGTAGTAAATTAATTTTAAAATTTTCGTAGCATTGAATTTTCGTAACACGGCAACTACTCGCTACGCGACGTTGTCTACGAACTAAAAGTCCGTAGCACAGGTACATAACGTAGCACTTAAAGAGTTTCGTAGACCCCAACATCAGTGAGCCATTTTATTAGTACAATATTCAAAATATTACAGGGAGGGATTAATTTATTTACACAAACTTTTTTTAGAATAGAATAGAAATAATTTATTCAGTACTTGTTAGGAACTTGTTACTTGTACTTTTACTCAATATACCTACATCATGCACTGGTGGGGTTTCACTAGGGTGACGAGCATTACAACTGGGCCTAGCCAGACTCTACGAGTAGGTACAGGACGATCACGACCACTCTAGATGAAGAAGAATAGGTACTATAAATTAGTAAAATGTTTAACTTACCATTTAAAACCAGAACTTTGAGAGCCAGTGCGGCGCGGGCGCAACGCAGATTTTTTCATAAAGGCGCGTAACACGATACTAAAATCAAGTAACACAAACAGACGGCGACACCGGGCCGGCTATTAGCTGAAAGGGTGCGAGGTGCCGCTAAATGGATGTTAAAACGTTAAACACTGGCCGGCAAGACAAGATTTTAGATTATTTTTATTTTTAGGCCGTAAAAAATTTAAAAATCGAATTTTACGCAACATCTGCTGGTCGGAAAAAGTTAGGCAATTCACATCAACATTCAAGTTTAATGTAGACGACGGATTACGAATCATAAGTGCGTAACTAAAATTTGAGCAAAGTACATCTAAGTTAGGTACTTAGTAGGAAGATTGTAAAGGCCTATTTGCGGAAGGTTGGCAACTATCAGGACTATTGTCATACTAATAAAAAAAGAGATTTACAGATTTACATTTCACAGTGTGCAAAGATAAAAAATAGGTAGGTACAGTAATACGTCTCCATTATAGCTGGGGCCTTCGCAAAACATCTTATCCGAGTTTGCGAAGTGTTCAATGAAAGACAATAAAAGGAGCATTAAAGTGTTGTATTGCACATCCGAGAGCACCCCCGCTGTTTGCTGTTTAGTCCAGGGGGCCAGACATTGAAACAATTTGGACTTAATAAATAAAAAAATAAATTGTATGTCTACGCTGAGAAAAAGATCGAGACGTTCAGGAAATCCGCAATGCGCTGCCTACTAGTTAAACTCCCATCCTCTTATTGTCAATCATTCGGTAAAATAAAGCGCAGGCGCTATTTTACGTCGGTTTTCCGTGAGACTTATCCGGTCTATACGGTTCCATTTATCTCGAAACGTGGCTGTCCTACGGCCAACAAATGTTTACCTACATTTTAGATAAATCTTTAAATTACGCTTTTTCAAAAGGACAAACATTAGAGACATTGTCAATCGGACTTGAAATAAGGTTCATAAAGCTGACACATGACCGACCAGGGGCCGAGTCCATGCCATAATTATAGCGCCCGGGTGCAACCAGAGCCTTTTATTTACAGTTGTGGGGAGCGGGGAGTGGGGGGTGTTTAAGCATGCTCCGCTTCGTGTGAGTATGTTGCGAGCAGCCTTCGGCGCCCACTAGCTCACGTTACCCGGGTACACCCTCCGCAATCTACACTACAAGTAATGCCACCCCTTGCACATGGCAAAATTTACTCATGTACGTCTCCTGGACTACGTGAAACCCTGATGGATTACACTATGTACACAGATTTGCCTGCCGAACAATCACTTCGGTCGCGGGTCGGCGCCTGCGACGATCGCGACTGGTGTCGGTTACAGGGGATTGAGGGATTATTGAGTACTTACCTATTTGAGTTGAGTGGAGATCGTGCCTACATTTTAATTATGGGCAAGTCCTGCACTAGACTCGCGCGCGAACTGTACTGTGTGGTATATATGTATAGATACTAGTAGTGGGCGTTAATAGTTATAACCATTAAATTAACACGATAAAAAAAAATACCCATTAACAATGTTAAGAAAAATTCCCGTAAAAAGCTAAATTTCACTTTTCGTAATTCTTTATGTAGCTTCTTGCACTACAGCATCACCTAGTGGATTCGTGCGGAATCATGTACCAATAAGCGCGTATTTATTTTTTGCTAATATGGCGCCGAGAATGCGACGATGCGACGAAACTCAGATAGATGGCACCAATGGCGGTAGTGTTAAAACTGTTAAAAACTGTGTTTACGGAGTGAGAGAAAATGACGTCTATTAGAAACAAAATATGGTTCATTATTGTCCGAGAGAAAAATTAACTGAAAATAAGTTAATGTTAATTCGTCTAGTGGTGTGTTAAATTTAGTGATTTGGTATTTTTATTGAATGAGCTAAAAATAACCTTTGGGTGAAATTAACTTAATTCGTTGAGTTGGTATTTTTATTGTTTATGCGAAAAAAATACGTTTTGTGAAATTAACTGATTTCGTGTAGTTTGTTAAAATTACGTTTTGTTAAAATTATTGAATCCGAATTTGCTTTCATGGCGTCGGTATTTTATTTCAGTAACAGAATTTATGTTGTTTCGTGAGAATTCTGATGAATATGTGGTTTCGTAAGATTTTTAAAAAACTGTTGTTTCGTAATATTTGTTTTGTTTTGAACTTTACTTGAAAAGTACCTAATTGAACTTAGGAGTCTGTGAAAATAATTATTAGTGGCGGGTGCGAGGGGGAGGGGAAGGGGGTGTGTGTGTGATGAGGGAGGAGGGGGGGGGGGAGGGGGGGGGGTTTTGAGAGGGGGGGTGAGGGGGGGTGATACAGGAAGATAGGAAAAGGAAGGATAGGTTGGCATTCGGCAAACGGTAACGGGTCAAAGTTTCTTAATTTCGCCACTTTTTTTTTTTTTTTTTTTTGCTCGACTTGGCGGGAGCACTGCCGTACTGCATACTAAAGTTCTAAAGAAATAACAGTTAAGATAGCCGGTTATTTTTAATTAGCATTAACTATTCACATGTTAAACAAAAATAACATTTAATCCCAAGTCATTAGATACCATGTATTAAGCTATATAGAGGTAGAATGACAGTTGTAAACATTTTTGAGATAATGATTCGTGTAACGGTAAGTAAGAGTAAGACGGTACAGCTGTTAATGATCTGATAACCGATAGGTGCTATGTATTTTTTAGATTCTGATATGTTTGCTGATGATATCCAATAATCTTACTAAAGTGATCGGCATACCGCGCCGCATTGATCGCAATGCGGAGCCAAAAGCGATCTAAGTATATAAAAAATACTCTTGAAATTTTACTAATGTTGTCTCACAGTTATGTAATTAGTTACCTACTATTTTTTAAGTTCGCCTTTTAAATTTCCTTTATAATTTATTGCGAGAACTACTAAACATTTTACACGTACATTATTGTAAAAATGTATATTATGACAATCACGATTTCTCGTATGTTATTTTAGCTTATATATATGCATTGGACTTTATCATACTAGATAAGTAGGGCACTCGTAATTCATAGCCCAAAGGCAAAACATCGATAAGTCTGGCGCATCTATTTCGCCACCCGCTCCTGTGCAATGTCACGATAACACTAGGTGAGGTGAAGTGTTCTGACTACTTTACCAATACAAAGCTTGGGGATGTGTCGCATGATAGTGTTGATATCGATGATTTTAATATCCGTTCGTATTAAATTGGAAATTTGGAAGAATACTTACCCGTTTGTAATATTTTAGAAAAAAAACTCCATGCCTGAGGGCCTAGAACGAAACGGAATTATCGACTGAATCTTTTATGCCCTTTATATACAACACGCACTGTGCTTCTGTGTTTTGGATGATAAGTATAGAAAACGAAAACGGTTTTTTATGTAAGCCATCTGATTCTAATATTCCGTATTACTAAGTAACTTAAGCATTCGTGTTTCGTTTATCAGACAACAGAAGAATTGCAAACAGATGATACCTTAAACCTACCTGCTACAAGATGGGATGACGACATTCGAAGGCTGGCGGGAGTGAGCTGGATGAGAGTGGCCGAAAATCGGGAGCGGTGGCGTGCATTGGGGGAGACCTATGTCCAGCAGTGGACGAGCGTGGGTTGCTGATGATGATGATGATGATACCTTAAACATTATATAGGTACTTAATAACACCCAGACAAGGAACACACACATTATTATCACTAATCTTCATCACGAATGTTGGTCGTACCCTAACAATCATGGGTTCGATTGGACCACCAAAACAGGTACTGGTCAATCACGAATAGTGTTATTACAAGAAGTCAATAAAAAAAGAGTGAACGCAGCTCTTTTTATTTCCCTAAATAATCGTCCGAATGAGAGCACTCGCAATACGATCAATAAACTCACAACATCCCCTCGATAAATCACGCCGGCCGATGCGAAACAGTTCGTACGGAAATCGGATAGCAGTTTTATAATCTCTGCTTTATGAACTATTTATGATTTCCCTTCTTTAATTGCATGTTGAGCGGATGGAGTGAGAATAAACCTTGGATCGACAAAGTTATAAACATTTCTAATCAATGGAAAATTTTGCTAATGAGGACAACTAATGTAAACTTATTGTCCGTAGATAATTTTCAAAATAGATACCGTCATGTAACGTAAGTATAGTCGTAAGTATTCTTCTTATCGTGTTATTTATACCCAGAAGAAGTAATGACACGAACATTTTGGCTCGAAGCACGAAGTATGGAACTCTTTACCCGCCGATGTAGGTATATCCTGAACAATATAATCTGGACCTCTTTAAGGCAAGAGTTAATAGGCTTTCCACGGGAAAGCATGGCTTACCTTAGACTTCATCCTCACTTAACATTAGGTGCGATCGACGTCAAATGCTTGTCTGTCGTAGAATAAAATAAATACCATTGTCAACGTAGGTATCGATCGTATGATCTCATTCAAACCACTATCACTATGCAATTTTATCGATATTATAAACTATCCGTGCACATCCCTCGCGCACTTGGTTAAGCACAGAAGTGGCGCATAACCCATTGGCGGTTATCTGCAGCGTCTGTCTGTCCGTCTCGAGAGGATCGTGGCTTTATTGAAATATTGCTGCTTAACGGCGAAGTGGTGCACTTAGACTTGACATGACAAAAATAAGACAGGAGCTATGCGCTTGCGCCTGTTGAATATTCTGTCTGATGTAGTTTATGGGCTACGACATATCGGATTGTCGCTAGATGCATGATATAGAACGTGTAAGAGAACAATGTTTAGATTAGGATGACGTGTGAGAGTGAGAGAGAAGACGAATGGCCACGGACCACGAAAGACGTGAGGAAGAAGTAGTTAAGTATAAGAAGATTATTAAATAGAAGAACTATACTCCAAACCTGGTTTCCTTGCCCCACCATTCTACATTTTTGGAATAAAAACGCAAATACTCAAATACGAGCTACGAACGAAAACTACGAGCGGCTTACGGTAACTAAGTATAGCTGGAGGCACGAAAGTATAGCGATGACCGTTATTTTGCGCACTTGTAAAAAAGAAGACTTTCTATCAAAATTGGTTTCTGCGCACTCAAGGTCATAACTACACTTTCTCGCCTCGGACTATAACTACGAGCGGCCTACGGTTGGATCGGACTCATTCCTGATTTGTCTTTCAACTAAGAGACAGTCAATTTCTAAATACTTTTTAATAAGGTGGATTTTTTTTATATAAGATGGGTTTGCACTTGACCTCATCTCACTTGATGGAGAGTGAAACGGTATAAACAGCGGTCAATATCAAAGGAGTTTACCATCGTTACAATACCTACTTAAGTCGTAGGTAACTAACGCCTCTGACCTTGAGGGACTTACTTAATGAGGCCATGAGGTAGATAAGTCGCGCAAACCACGCGCAGTGCCAACTCCCAACCCGCTAATACCGCACAAGTGTTTTGAGCCGTGGAGATCTCTTGCGTAACTAATAAATGCTCTCCATAATAGATCCAATCGGGTTTGAGTGGTTGATCGATTGGTCTAGACTCAGCGCTAATGGAGGCAATGTGGGTTTAACAGCTATTGCCCATTTGGAATAAGTAAAGGAACATCTATGAGTAATCAAAGTATCTATAACAATAATAAGACGCGGGCTTTTTTATCTTTGACATTCTGTAACAACAAGACCAGACAGGAAGTCACCACAAATTTACAGTTATTACTACCTACTCGTATTATAAAAAAAGTCTCGAACTAAGTCAATAGTAATAATACAACATATATTAATAATATATACAACATAAAATAGTATAGAACAAGTCGTTAAAGGGATGTTAATGTTCACAGATATACCCTGTATAATACCCAGAAACCGAACAAATATGAATTTTTGTCCAGGGTGGGGATCGAACCCACAATCTTTGGCGTATGATGCACGGTTATTACCAAATCCGCACATCTGGCTCGTCGAAATTTACAATCTCCTTCGATCGTCGCAATTTTAGATGCTACACGTTCAGAATTGTTATCTCACTTACCAACTACACTATCCCGTAAAATACCTACTAGGTATATTATTAGGCTTATTTTAAAACTCCTATCGTTGATCACACACGTGTAAATAAATCCTGTGGGAACAGCCCAAAACTTGAGTCCAATACGAACTTAGACACAAGCATCCATTGTCCTGCACTCTTTCACATAAGTATCGGATAGACAGGTAATGTTCTAACTCATAGCAGTCATAACCCATTGACGTTACGACTAGGGATGTTACAGTTACGGATATTTTTACAGGATTGAGTCATGATAGCTCAGTTGATACTTGATAGGAACGCGCCATATACACCTCTGGAATTATCAAATCGACCATTAGCTTGACGATGAGGGAAAATAGCGTAGCGTAGACGCCAACCGGCTAGCTATTGATAGCTATGATAGGCAGACGGATTATCTGATGGTAAGCAATTGCTGCGGCCCATAGAGACCAGCAACACCAGTAGAGTCTATACAAACAAATGGCTATTGAATTGTGACGTCACAACGCAAACTTCTGTATGCGCGTTTAGTTTTTTTTTTTTTTTGGTAGCTATATCAAATGTTTTGTTATAGTAGGTATATGGTTTTATAATAAAAGTTGGTGGAAAATGTACGGGTAGTTCAATGATATAATTTTTTTGTAATATTTATACTTTAAAAATGGACTTGCCCATGAACTTTGACTGCTCACAAAACCAGCTATACTCTGATTTATAATAATGTAATATAAACTGACAGCTACAATCGACCTTTATTTTTTTTAATGTTGCCTCCTAAGTGCACTAGTGCTGTTATAATTCAATGGTGTTTATTATTGAACATTTTAGATGTTAAGATTTTACTCATAACCTTAAATAATTATTTTCATGATTTTGTACGATCGTTAATAAGAAAAACATTACATAAAGTACAGCGATATTTTTATACGTATTGCATAGAGCTGGTTTTGAATGAACATGCAGACAACAATAAAGAGTAAAAAATCGATAAATTGTTTTTTTATTTAAATGGAATTAATCTGACAACTCATAGCTGTTATGTTCGACATAAAATACTCTGACAATTAAGTCATGAAAATAATCCTTTTGATTATTTTCATGACATCTTCATTTAAATCATAGATATTCCCTCACCATAAAAGTCTGGACCAACAAAACGTGACTATAAAGAATGGTGGCAAATTCAAAAAACCTTGGGGTATCAACACTTATTACAATCAGAAAAACTATGTTGATATTTGTGTTTTATTAGACTAAGCAGAATACTAGTTTAATAAAAATACAAGTGTTAACGTCGTCGTCGTAAATAGGTCTTCTGGCTATGGAACCCTTTCAGGTGCGTGTCCGACACGCTCTTGGCCGGCTGTTTGAATAATTTTAAGCTCCTTTGAAAATGAGTTTATGTAACCACGTTTTTGATTCAATTATTTTACTTGTAAATACTTAAATTTATTTTATTGAATGACTACATTTTAACACACTTCGTACATTTAGTTAGAAGTTTGGACATTCAATCAGCCTCCAAATGTAATTTTCAAGATTTTCTCATGTCATGAAAAAGAAAATGAAAAATAATTGAATCGCAATGAACTTTTCAGATTACTCACGACCGACACTATTTTTGTATTACGATTAACGCGACAACCCGTCAACTGTCAGTTGATATTACATGATTATAAATCAGAGTATAGACGTTATTATTTTAACTGAAAATGTGGCCATTGCGTTCTTATTTACCAATATTTTGATAGAGTATCAATATTTTTTACTAATATCGAGATTAGTCAAATAACCAATAACGGATTCTCCATAACATCCCTCAACGTTCAGGGTTGTAGGCAGTAATTGATACGATAAGCCTCGAGCAAGTAGCGGGTCATTATGCGTCCTTAAAACGCATTAGCTCCCTTAGCTTGTGAAGTGGGAAAGGGCTAGGAAGAGATAGAAGGGACGCACGGAATAATTTTTCTGAGCAAATATTAGTTACCTACTTGTACAAAAATAAATAAGAGCGATTAGTTCAGTAGAAATCTTAATATGCATCCTTGAATTTTCCAAATTTCTATAATACATATTTCTAGTGTAATCGTGTGTGTATCGTGAGGAAACCCTAATCACCGACTTTAACCTGCAGTTTTCTGCACGTTAAACCTGCAGATAGTTTCTGAAACGTACAAGAGAAACAATTGCTTCATTGTGATTACTAGACTGACTCATCTTCTTTACCAGAAGGTTCTGCATAATCTGATCCCTCAAGCCTTGTCGTCCTATAACGAAATGGCTAGTTTCTTTATCGAACGACAAGGCGCGGCGACGCCTTTAACCCATAGTTACGTGTCTGGTCGACTTACCACTACTTTAATATGGACGACATGGACGTCTTTACATTAGTAAACAGGTATCTTATAACCAAACGTCTAACTTACGAGAGCTCATCTTCGCTCTCCATTAGATAAAATTATGGTCAAGCAATAGCCACAAAAAACCTCTCTAAATCCTGGAACATGTGTGTACTCGTAAAAATGATGATAAATATGCTTAATATTTCAAAAAATAGGGGTTATTTTTTTTAATAACGAGCAAACGAGCAGACGGCTCACCTGATGGTAATTGTTTGATCACCGCCGCCCATAGACACCTGCAACACCAAAGCCATCACAAATGCTTTGCCGGCTCTTTAGGAAGGAATAAGCCCTTTTCTTGAAGATCACTAGGTGAAGAGTTAAATTAAGTTGTATTTTGCCCGTTCTACACATTCTAAAGACACTTGACTTGTCAAATATCATCGTGGGAGCCTGACCATCTCAATGCCATCTTGTGTGTCCGGGCCCTTGAACATTTTAGTTATTTACGACGCTTTAAAAGTTATCGGTACAAGATTATTGTCTCAATTGGTTTACAGTGGCACCTATAATCGAAGAGATATAACATAGGCCATCAAGCTAGTATCCGAGTTTTAATGTAGGTTATAAGCCCTTTGTTGTACATTACTCCTGTTATAACTAGTTTTAAGTTTTTTTTACCTCTGTTTTGTGTGCAATAAAAGCATATTCATTCATTAATTTCAGACGAGATCACCCACAACACCTGTGGAGTCACAAATCCGCTGCCAATGTTTTCGCCTTCATCCAGAAGTGTATCTTTGGTACCCTCACTCTACAAGGCAGGTGCTGTCACATGAAATGGCAGGAGGTGGCGCAGTACCCTAGATTATCATCAGCTAGCAGTCCACTGCTGGACATAGGCCTCTCCTAATATTCACTACTCCGATCGGTTTTTTGCTACTCGCATCCAGCTCTTCGTAGATCGTCACTCCACCCGACCTAGATGGAGGCTCTTATATCGGAGACCAAAGTTCAATTTGGGTCCCTGCTCCAGCCGAGTTAGTTAGGTAACACAATGTACGTACAACCACACATCAAAGTATACAAAACTGTCAAAATTCTTCAATCGACTCTCATCTTACTCTCATACACATTAGGTCGAGTTTCAATTGAGGAAATTTGACAGTTTGTGGTAACCTGATGTGTGGCTGACTGTATCATCAATCGTGTTCCCAATAAAGACCTCAACACATGAGCGAGCACTACAGGTCACCCACACTCGCCCACCCTAAACGCCTCGTCTCCAACCAAGCCACGTCCGACCCCACGACACTCTTTAAAAGTACGACTAGAAATCCTCAATACGCCGAAGATTGGTTAGACGTGCGTCGATTTGGCTCAAACGGGAAAGAAGGCTAATCAAAAGAGATTCAATAGGCGGAAGGCGATTACGAGGAGGGGGCGATCGGGAAAAAAGTGGAAATAATTCGTTAATCCCGTAATTGGACCGCAACCGAACCGGAAAACAAATTTCCTATTATTGCGAAGTAGGGCTGTGTGGAAGGGAAATACGGCGGTGTGGTAATTTTTTTGCTTTTTTGGCAGAACTGACACAAATTTCGCTTCCTATAAAGTTGCATACTACTTATTGTACTCCCACTAAAAACTCGTTCGATAAATAGCGTAGAAATTAGTAAACTTTTAAAGGATCTAATCTCTACCGGGAAATCTCGATCCGAAACCTATAGGTTTCGGATATAGTTCTCATACATACTCGTATAGGTTATATCATCTTCATTCCCTCACCTTACCTCAGAAAACTTTGTTTTGCAGGCCAAGTCATAGCTTGAAATCACTATCTCACCCGATAGAGATGAGGTTAAGGAGTCGTTAACCTATACCTCTTCTCATCAGTTATGATAGTTTAGGATACAACCAAGAATATATGAGTTGATGATGATGATCAGGTAAGATGAAAGTCAAAATCCGACACACTTCCTCGCAATTTTAAAACTAACTAACTAGGCTGGCGCAACGACCCAAAGTGGAAAAAGCCTTGGCTTCCAATAATAAGAGGCTCCATCTAGGTCGGTCCAGCGCCACCTCCTGCCAATCATCAGCTTGGAGTCCATGTAAATGTTTCTCCACGTCATCCCTCCAGCGGTACCTTGGACGGCCAACTGGCAACGCAATTTAAAAAAATCCTTTCTAATTTATTCACGCACAGCCCTAACGGAAGAATTGTCGCCGACTCGAACAGAAAGTGTAGGTAGATAATTATTATTAGAGCGACTCATTAGAGGCGATTGTCGTCCCTCGCGAGAGGAGGACGCCCCCCCCCCCCTCCCTCACCCCCCACACACCTGACCGGATAGCCGTTATTGGCTATTGCGCAGACACTTTTGCCATAGAGGGTGATATTTTTCTAAGAGAACGAACATTATTTTCTTTTTCTAAAATTAATTTTAGTAAATAAATTACATTTGAAAATGTAGAGTCGAATGAGCCTGAATTCCTAAAATATAATGTATGAAAGGTCAATGTTGCAAGAGAGCGTCCTTTAAACTTTTTTTTTATAACACATTACCTAAACATATACCTATTACCTATAGACAAAGGGCAACATTTTATTGAAGAAAATAGAAAATGGTATCTAACAAAACAGGGAAAAGTCTTACCTAGACCTACAACCTACTCAATAACATTATGTAGCTATCACATAGTACTTACGAACTAGGCATACGAGTTTGATTTTTGATGATACTATTATCTGTGTTAAGTTTTTATTTACCTCTATTACAGAGTTGTAAGGAAAAACAAGAAAAGAAAATGCTTAAGTCTCTCTCATTAATTTCCTAAGCTACTTTGATTAATCAACAAAAAGCTTGCAATAAAGAAAAATAGTTTTTTTTTATGAGATAGGGGGCAGACGAACAGACGGATCACTGATGGTAAGCGATTACCGCCGCCCATGGACACCCGCAACACCAAGGAGTCGCAAATGCGTTGCCGACCTTTTAAGAAGGAATACGCTCGCTTTTTGAAGGTTTGTAGGTCGTATCGGTTCGGAAATACCGCTGGTGACAGTTCAGTTCATTTTTGAAGAGAGCATCCTGTAGGTGACCAGTGGAGCAGTTCAGCACAATTGGAACTTAGCTTTTTATTCTCACCTCAAACTACGCGACGTCGGGATGGGGTGGAAATTAGGAAAAGTGAGTTTCTCACTTTATGTTATGTGATTGTATCTCAGTGGATAAGTAAGAAGGTAAGTAAGTAAGAATTTATTGACCATGAACAGAACAGAACAAAAAATAGATACACAAATTACTAAAAGAGTGAGGGTACCGGACGGAGGCCCATCGGGAAGGGGATAAAAGGTTAGCAGCGCACTTGTTGCATGTGTTCATGGGCGGCGGCATTGCTTACCATCAGGTGATCCGCCTGCTCGTCTGCTACCTATTACATAAAAAAAATTAACGTACTAAATACAATTAATATGCCTATTATTTTGACACAGTGATGGGCATAGAGCAGCGGTCGTCACACTTTACTCTTCAAGGGCCACATAACAATACGAACATCAGGGCCCGGGCCGCAGTACATGCGTTTGAAGAGCTTTTGCATACGTACTTATCCATAGATAGTAGTCCACACTATTTCTGATAACTAGGTACGTAATTAAATAAATCTACTATATCGCGGGTCGCACAAATAACGTCTGCGGGCCGCAGTTTGACGACCACGGGCATAGAGCGTCAAAAAGGGCGTAACAAACAACCGATAAGAACGTGCCTTATGAAGGAGTTGTTCTTGAGTTGTTCTGATCCTAGCACATTTGTCTATATTTTTCAAATCTATGTGTGTGTTTCTGCCATTCGCTGTGAAGGAAAATATCTTGATGAAACCTTTTGGATAGTTTCTGAAACGTGTTCAGTTGAACTGGTTCCACTGTTAAGGGGTTGCAAAGGTCAGACGGCCTGTCATTGCTTTTAGCAAAAAAAATCACTTCATTGCATTTAGCAGACTTAATGGATCATGCTCAATCCTTAGATACCTTGGGCGACAACTATCTTTTTAACCGACTTCAAAAACGAGAAGGTTCTCAATTCGACCAGTATGTTCTTTTGTATGTTTGTTTCATTTTTATGATTCTTTTTGTATCCGTATAATCTATGGCGACAGCTTTGAACAATACTGGGAGTGACATACAAGGATACTACCTACCTAATGACAAATTTTGAACCCGGGACCTCAAGCGCTGGCATCGCCTTGAAATTCAACTTGTTAGTCACCGCCCCATTAATGAATCCCTTATCTTAATTACTCATAATTAAGTACCCCGGCTGAGGCACTGTACCTACTTTGATTATAATTAGCTAAGCACTCGTGCGCACAAGAGGCTCGACGCATGCGCAATGGACCAGTGATGGCGGCGGATTATTTTCGATAACGACGCACTTGCGCGCGCAGCAAAAACTACAAGCACCGCTGTTGCCAAAAGAATCGCCAGGGTACACTCGGTGACTCAAGTTAAATAATATTTTTAATACTTTTTTTGTGTGATATCTTAAACCACGTCTTGTGACCAACTATTTTCGACACTCCATACAAAAAGTGAAGTGACCCCAACATGAAAAGTTGATATTTTTTAGGCGAATCTCCAAAAGTTACAGACCAAATGTTGTTCGAATGGTTGGTGGAAAACGTAGTTAAAGGCATGTAAATATACAGTCTATAAGTGGCAATCTAGCAGATGGGGCATCTTCCTGGTGGTAAGAGATTTGAATCGGCCCATTCATCCTCAAGCGTGACTCTCCCAAAAACCGTTTGTCAGTAGTTAAACGATTGACTACGAGACTTCATGCATCGCTTTAAAGCTGCAGCTCACTAGCCCAAAAAGTTACGATTTCTGCCGGTAGAGATCCATAAACTATCCTATTATTATAAGCTATCATAATTTCAACGAGTCATTCGGTTGCGTCCAAAGCCAATCGCTTCGGCATCTGCACTGCAATATCTACCATTCTTCGAAACTTATTTTTTGCTCGACCCGCTATCGATCATCACGACCCGGTACTGAAACCACTAGACCGACGGGGCGTCAATCTGGTCCTTACAATTATTCAACCTGAAATGAATAGGTACTAAAAACTTCTGTGCTCCACAGTACTGTAAAGAAGTGGCTTTGAATTGGGCAAGCGAAACTCAAGTGGCCTATTAGGGCCACATTTAGACCACACTCATGCATTCGGGTTAATGGCAAACCGTAGATGTACCTCACTACCACCTAAATGATTAGCAACCATTCATGTTTACTCCACGGTTCTATTGCTATTTAATTCAATATAGAATAGAATAGAAAATAATGTATTTCTTGCCACATAAGTCATACAAAAATATTTACTTTCTCCACATCATTTCACGACGTTAGGCGACTGTGGTCTAGTTGGGTCCCATAAGAATCGAGTTCATACCTTAATTCTCTATCGAAGTTCCATAGTTAAAGCATACCCAAACATAGTAAAACTCAAACAGAATTCACAAACCCGTGGCATATTTTCTTTACTATTTCCACCCACAAATATTTCTCTATTGGTGCATTGAACCTGGAACCCGCCTATCAATCAATCCATCTGCGCGGGCGGCGCTAATGCACTCCTAGATCACCCTTCAAATAAGAAAACAATCAATTTTTCATCGCATATCACAACAATCAAATATTTGACTAGCGGAGGTCTTAGGAGGGGCGAGGTAAGGAACTGCGGGGCGATTCTCGTGCACTCGACATTGAAGTCGAATTTGGAGGCCAATTCTCGGTTTTCGCCTTCTATGTAGAGTCGACTTCATGGAACGCACAGCCAATAGGAAAACACAGATTACAGTCGACATTCCTTATCTTGTTCTCCTATTGGTCATGCCATGATTCCTCTTGAGGCTTCCTGAGATTTGTATGGACGAATGTATGAAATTTCTATGTCGAGTGCGCGAGAATGGCCCCCCTGAAGCTTTATCTCCGGATAAAGCTTCAGGGGGGCAATTCTCGCCGTTCAAAAGTTTCTTGGTAAATAGTAGGTAGGTAGTAAGCATTGCACCTTCACTACCATTCCACCTTCTCAGTTCACCTGGAAGATCCATGGGCACTATTTTTTTGTCGGTGGTTCATTTAACATATTATATTTATGATGAGGAGAAAACAAGTGAATGGCGAAAAAACAAGTGAATGTTGAACAAGTGAATGTTGAAAAACAAGTGAATGTTGAATAAACAAGTGAATGTCGAGTACACAAGTGAATTTCGAGAAAGACAAGAGCATGTCGAGAAAACAACTGCAAGCGCGTTACTTTGGACCCTAACCTCATCCATAATGATTGTTTTTAAATTCCGGAAATGCCAAATAGCGCTCTTTTGCGAATGAAGTCTACATAAGAATAAGTTGGTAAAAATAAATAAATAAATGAACATTGGCGGGGATAGTTTCAACGCGTTCACGTTGGATCTAAGGTTTATATGATCGAAGATCCACCACCATAAACAATACAATACAAATGCCCAATCAATCAGCTGCATAAGCTAATGCACTCTATTGAATAGTCGCTCAAATATCAAAACATAACATCGGATATATCACAACAATCAAATATTTTTAACCATGTAGCGCGTTAGTTTGACTGATGGGAGCGTAAACTGTGCGGTAATAGTTATGACTGTGAGCTTTTGAAGCTTTTATAAAGCATTTTTACAATGAAATTAGAATTATATGCGGTAGCAACTGTACGTTGAGTGTAAGAGATGGAGCTTAATTTGGATGCGGCATTATTATTAATCTTTTTTATGCTAGCAATAGCAAGAAAAGTCCTTGATCCTTGAGACCGCGACTCGGCAAACATAGTGTAGGACGCCCTGCTACAAGATGGGATGACGACATTCGAAGGCTGGCTGGAGTGAGCTGGATCAGAGTGGCCGAAAATCGGGAGCGGTGCATTGGGGGAGACCTATGTCCAGCAGTGGACGAGGGTGGGTTGCTGATGATGATGAATAGCAAGACAAAGGAACAAGCGGGTCACCTGTTGGTAAGTAATTATCGCTGCCCATGATCGTCAGAGAGATCGTTTGATGCGTTTTCAGTCATTTTAGAAAGGAGTACCATGCTTTTTTCTTAAAGGACTTAAGACAGACATAGCCGTCGGAAAAAACTGCTGCAGCCAACCATTACCACAAACCGAGTTCTTGGTAGAAGTACCGAGCAAACCAATTACGTGGTGGTTAAAAAATCTACCATTTATGTGTACCCCCGCAACACCAGTGGAAGCACAAGTAAGCTGCCAACCTTTTAACTTACTTTCCTCAAGGATTGATCCTCAATCACTCGGGAAAACACAGCGCAGGAACTGCTTTTGTAAGATGAAAAAAAAGATTGTAAGTAATTCCTCTATTGTCTTTTGACAATAGCCTAACCTCTATTGTATATTGACGGCCTCGATGGCGCAGTGGCTAAGGTGTTCGCCCGAAGCGTCCCGGGTTCGATTCCCGGTCAAGTCAATTTAGGAAACTACATTTTCTAAATTTTCTTGGGTCTGTCAGTTAATTATTGTCACCTAGTTGCCCTAGTTTGAGACCAGATTGTCTGGCGCATTTATTTTATTATTTTTATTTTAATCTGATAAGTTACTTACGACAAGTCCACTAGTCTTAGTTCCCCTGTCAGCGTCCACAAGTTGACTCACAGTCGGACAGCGGTGTTTAATTGCTCGCAGCGATCTCTCGCGCACAGTAGGCGGAAGGTGGCTTCAAACAAACACCATGTTTCATCTGCTGTTTGGAATATTGCTAAAAATATACCGCTAGGTGTCCGGACCATGGGATACCAGATGTATTGTAGTTTCTTTGTTCGAGTATCTGGGAGTCTTTGTTAATTAGAAATAATTTTGAGAGCGATGGTGGATAACAACGCCGATGCTTTCTCTTTCTTCCGGAACTTAGCTAAGCGCTTAGTTGAAGTCTCGGAAGACCCAAAGGCTTTTCCATCGCTATCCAACGAGGTAATGCTGCCAGCATTTTGTAGACATTGCCATAGGGGCCTAAGTACTCTGTTATACTTTTTTTTTCTTTTTGGTAGTTTCTTTAGCTTTAGATTCCAGTAATTATTTTCTCGTAAGTATATCCATATTATTTTGTCCAATAAATATTACCTGTTTTGTAATGTTTTTTTTTCTATACCGTTATAAAGTTAGAACTCGAAGAAAACCCAGGTAATAGAAAACGTTAATTTTATTTTCATAGATTCCCATAAAAGTAGTTAAATAATGTTTTTAAATGACACCTATTAATACGTGTTAAATGTTCAAAAAGTCGTTATCGCGTATAGTGTTCAGAATGTTTAATTTCAATGAGTTTTTTCGGCATCATATAACGGCCTATGAAAACATTTCGACTTTGTTAGTACACACGTGTGTCTGTTTGTTTTGACAACAAGTGTGTTTGTCCCTCGTTTTAGGGTCCCGTGCGCAGAACAAACAAACGTCACGCGATTTGAGGGTGCCATCGGTCAGACGCGGATCCAACTTTTTAACGCGGAACTAACTTTAAATAAAGTGGACACAACCGAACGAAAAACGTACCGTGTGAGAATGAGTACTATCATGACTCTTGAATGACTCATTCCTGGCATATACATGTACATGTACCTATCTGTGAACACTTATTATATTCCTTTAACCACGTCTTATACCAATAATTCTGAACAACATTTTGTTTTTTTAACTTTGAACGTAGCCGGGAATTAAACTCTGTAACGTCGAAGACAGAAACATGAATGAGTTGAAATGTGAATGTTTGCCATTTCACCCAATCTCTGCAAGCGGCCTTTCGCTACTCATAACTCCATCTAGTGGGCGCCGACGCTATTACGGTCTCTACAATAAAACTCTTCTACTCCAACGGACCAGCCCACGCCATGCTAAATTGACCAAGTATTTTGTCAGATAACCTCTTTACGGATTCTATCGATCTATCCTATAGTATATGTAGGTATCCTATCTCTCTCAGTAGTTATTGCTTGTTTGCTGCCTCTACCATAAAAGAAAAACAACTGTACGGAACCCATCCCGCGTAACTCCGACGCACACTTGTCCGCTTTTTATTGTCGTGTAAACTGTCTTCGGTTTGTTTAATCATGTAGTTGCGGGCGTGATTGCCTGCAATTAAACAAGCAATCTGTTCTGGTTAATATATAATTTTGTTCTGGGAGAATTCTAATTTCGGGGTTGTTGGAAATGATATCATTTATTGATATTGCGTGTGTTTTGGTTAATCTGTCGCTGTTACTGTGATTTGTATTTGGATTGAAGGCGGATAGGATTCAGTTCCTGAAATGAAGGGAATTTCGGGCGAAATGTTATACGAGCATTTCTCGGTCTTACTACTCTTGCCCTTACAGGTTTTTTATTGTTATAGGTAGCAGACAAGGAGACGGTTTATCAGATGAAATCCTATTGCCGCCGCCCATGGAATGTCGCGTGAAAAATCCGCTAGATGGCATACTCTTAGACTGAGGTCCAACTTTTTTTTTTATGGTATTAGGTAGCGGACGAGCAGGCGGATCACCTGATGGTAAGCAATTGCCGCCGCTCATGGACACTTGCAACACCAGTGGAGTTACAAGTGCGCTGCCACCTTTTATCCCCTTCCCCCCGGGTGGGCCTCCGGTACCCTCACTCACTCGGCGAAACACAGCACAGGGGCTGCTTCAGTGCAAGGCAGTGGTATCACTCCGGTCGAGCCGGCCCATTCATGCCGAAGCGTGGCTCTCCCACAGTTAAAGTTAAACAACTTCAATGTCATTAGCTATTTAGTGACATTTTAGCGCATTTTTAACACGCAATAGCCTCCATTGGACACCTACAACGACAGGTTTTATTGTAGTATAGTAATAATCCATGCTGTTAATTATTTACTCCTCTTTTGAGTAATTTCTACGAATAGGTAGGTAGGTCATAAATATGTGTACACCTTAGGACCTTGTCACAGTACATAATGTATAAGAAAACGACCACTTTCTTATAAATATGTATTGTGACAAGGTCCTAAAGAGTATACATATTTTTGCTACTGTTTACATCATGTCAGGCACAGATATTGTAATTTGCTTATCCAAACAGCTCAAATACTTTAAGATTTCCATTAAAATATCACATTATTTACATCATGAAATCAGGCCTACTAATTAATCTTCTGTATAAAAATACTAGCACAAACTATCTAGGTAATGTCGTAAAATTTACATGACGCACAAAAACAATCCTTTCCATTGCTTCTTTGTAATACATACATTGAATTACTGAAGCTATAGTAAACCGTTAATGGATCGTGACCCATTTAATATGTCTTTAAAATTGGGTGTTTAACGAAGTCGAATGTTTTGTTTGGCTAATATTTCAGCGGGCAATGTGAATAAAATTAAACGTAGTGAGCCACCGGTAAACATGACTTCCTACGTCGTGATTACACTATAAAAAACCAACGCACGTCGAAAAATAAATAACGATGGCCATTATAACAAATACGCTTCTGGATCATTGGGTTTTTTAATAAACTTGGGCTGACATAGGCCTTTTTATTTTTTAACGTTATTTTTTTGTAGCCCCCGCCTTTGTATAAAAAGGAGATAAGGTACTTATTGTTTTTTTTTTTTTCGTAAATCGGAAAATTGTGTAATGGACGATTGGTTTATTAATACAAATTTTGTTTTTGTCAAAAGGAAAAGCGACAATCGAAAAGTTTTAACTATTAGTTCTTATGTAATAAATTAATTCTGTGTATATAAACAAATGAACAAAAAATCGGAACGGGTTAATGAAGTTAAAACATTATCTTTCACTTTTTCAAACAAAAATTAGTCTTTCATCTTAATTGATCATCAAAGAACGCTAATAACTGTATTAGAAGTAGATTGGAGCCAAACTCCAATAATAATCGAAAATCAAAGACTCAATAGTTCTCAAAGAGACCAGAGACAAGCGTTTAAAAGTCAATTAGGCGACCACAAAGCAGGCGACGGAATTAACCCCCAGCCACACGTGCGCGATTAAAAATAACACGGCATAGACAACTCGTTCGAATGTTTGCGGCGGGGGCGCGTTTACGTTGGTCACAGATTAGCGTATTTTTCTGCAAGTACTTCTACGGTCGTTTCAGAAAACCCGCGCCGTATTGTATAATCTGAACCCACGTGCTTCAAAATAAGAAATAAAAGCACAGATTATGCAATAGTTGTACGCAAGGTTGGTTCTACATAGCTAACATTATTGATATTGCGGTCTTTTAATAGACCTTGTCTACGAAATCTTTTAAATTTTAGGTGCTGCACCTGTGCTACGGACTCGTAGCTCGCAGGTAAACGTTGCGTAGCCGTAGCGCTACGCCATTTTCAATACTACGAAAATTTTAAAATATCATAGTGACTTTCCTGTTTATTGTTCTGATTGATTAATACAATTTGCTACGCTGTGTTCCACCATAAAACAAAAAAAAAATACAATAGGTCGGCTTTAGCTAGAATCTACGCGCTAGGCAGAATATTGTATCGTGAAACACCCGCACACTTTCCTTTTATCCGTCTGTCTCTGTATCATGCCAAACCTTATGTTTCACAGAAACCGTAGCATACGCATCGTAAAAAAATTGCATGTAAATTTAAGAGCTCCCTCTATCGTACGTAAGCAGAACTAAAATAGACCGCACAAACTCGACCACAAAGTGGACTTTTTGGTCGAGTCCACTCGCCCGTCCCAGCGCTCCCTCAGTGCTTCCGCGCACATAAACAGGTAAGGGAAACATATCACCGTTTATGTGAGTTACTGAGTTTACTGAGTTCGAGTGAACTCGCTATTCGACTCACGCGCTGAGTGAGGACGGGTAAACATTGCGTTGCATTTAGAGCTCATCATAGATGGTGAAAATAGACTTAGTGTAGATGGAGGAGGTTGACAGTTCCAAAAAATGATCGCTAAAATGCGGTTGTTTCAGTATCATGATTTTTTAACTATATAACTTTTTTTTTATGATATAGGTGGCACACGAGCCGACGGATCACCTGATGGTAAGCGATTACCGCCGCCCATGGACACCTGCAACACCAGTGGTGTCATAAGTGCGCTGCTTACCTTTTAACAACCCTGCCCCTGGATTGGACTTCCGGAACCCTCAGTCACGCAGCGAATCACAGCGCAAGCACTTCACGCCGGTTTTCTGTGAGGACGTGATGTTACTCCGGTTGAGCCAGCCCATTCATGCCGAAGCGTGACAGTTAACTTTAAGAAAGTTGATCTCGATGCTCTCTTGGCGACACTTTCCTTTCCCATCCTCTGGAGGAGGCGTCATCGCGTCATGTCAAAGCAAATAATAAACAGCAGAGTAGATTTTATTTGGCTAAATATGTTTAGTGACCACTAAACACTAGGTCTTTTCAACAGACTAGGCATTTTAGGGATTCCAACGTATGTCTTGTTTCACGCCGACTACGCGATTTCTCGAATCAATAGGTGTAAAATAATTTCTCCTCACGGCAAACGGTACCTACTCTACTGAGTTTCTTGCTGATTCTTCTCGGTAGAAATTGACCTTCCGAATCAGCAGTCGATTATAAAATTTGACATTCATAAATGTTCTGTAAAGGACTTAAATTGAATAAAGAGATTTTGATTTGATTTGATTTGACTTTAAAAAACGATTGCATAGTGTGAAAAAACAAACCTATAGTGAACCTCTGTGGACCAGGGGTCACTTCCCATAGAGGCCGTCACGCGACGTTGACATGTTGACGTGAGGTGACGTCGCAGTTGTTTCACGTTGGTTTTAGCTTGTATTTTATTTGTAGTTCTTCCTGATTATATTTATTCCCATTTACAACACAATTTATTGATTTCCCTCCGAAACATTGGCGACCCAACTAGTGGCCGTGCCCACTTGAGTAGGGGAAAGTGTTGTACCAGTGGACGGCTTTACCTGTGGACAGTCTGAATATCTACAAAACTATAAACCAAAATGACTAAAATTCCACACGTCCATACTGTGCTTTCGTCATAAAGCAACATTTATTAACTCTCATATCATTGTCTGTTGTGTAATTGGAGAAATCAATTAATATTATGTTTTCATAAAAAAAGTAAATAAATTGCTCCAATTACTTTTATATTTTTTTCTGAAACCAATAAGATAAAGGGCTATTTTGTAGCTCTTTTGTCTATCTTAGGTTATTAATGTGATTTTATACTGCATTTAAGTCATTAATTCGAACAATTAGGAAACTTATGATGGTTTTCCTTTTTTCTTGGTTCGTGTTATACCTATAGACAGTGCTACGAATTTTTCTGTGGACTTTCCAAAGATTCAAATCGAATCAAAAATGACGGAAGGCATTGAAAATATTATGTTGGAATAATAAAAGATATTAAAAAAGTGAAATTTACACATTCGATTTATGTAAATTTGTATGGTCCATAGGTACATTCTAGGTGTCTTACCTGTGGACAATATCACAGTTTTTAAAAAACCTTGTACATATTTAAAAGTAAACCGAGTTTTCGAAAAAAGACTATTGATTGTTGTGAGCCATTGCATGGTCTATGTGCATCCATAAAGAGTTTTAATATAACTTTATTTAATTGTTTTATAAGCACTTTTGTAAAAAAAATCTGGCAATGTGTCCATAGGTATAACACTTTCCCCTACTACGAGAGCTTGTGATGTGTCCATTTAAAAATGCCGTAATGACTACAAGAAGACGAGCTAGCAGCCGTGGACACGAGACGATGCGGCGCAAAATCCCGCATTCCCAAACCCTCTGTCTACCGTGCAACGGACGCCGCCGCGGGGTCGCGCCGAAGATGACAGTCCATCAATCCGGCCCGACGCCGGCGCCTCCACTTCTAATCCCTCTTGCCAACTCTCACATTTTTCTAGTGAGAGTGTTGCGTCTATAATCGCTTCTCTGCAGAAATCTCAAACAAGAAGCTTTTCGAGACCTCCCTATTGACAGTGAGTAATGTGACCGCAAGCGAATGTACGACTTCCCTTTGCAAGATTCGTGTTACTCTGAAGCATGTAAGGCGACCTTTGCCGGCAAGCCGCACGAGTCGGTGGAAGCATTCATTGACGCTGTGGTGTCATAAGTGCTCTGCTTACCTTTAAACCGCCCTTCCCCTGGATTGGACTTCCGGAACCCTCAGTCAGGCAGCGAATCACAGCGCAACCACTTCACGCCGGTTTTCTGTGAGGACGTGATGTCACTCGGTTGAGCCAGCCCATTCATGCCGAAGCGTGGCTCTCCCACAGTTAACTTTAAGAAAGTTGATCTCGATGCTCTCTTGGCGGCACGTTCGTTTCCCATCCTCTGTAGGAGTCGTCATCGCGTCATGTCAAAGCAAATAACAAACAGCAGAGTAGATTTTATTTGGCTAAATATGTTTAGTGACCACTAATACTAGGTCTTTTCAACAGACCAGGTAGATAGATAGATAGATAGATACTCTTTATTGCAAACACTACGGACACCAGCGTGATCAGTGCCGGAAGTTAGCAGCGCGAGCGAAGAAAAAGAAGAAGTGGGGAGAAGTGTGTCTTTGCCCGAGGAAACGTGAAGTATCTCGGACACATCATCACCCAGCAGGTGTCTCACCTGATCCTGCCAAGGTTCAAGCGGTACTGGATATTAAAGAGCCTGGCAACCTGAAACACTTACGCACATTCTTACGAACCTACTCGCGGTTTCGCAAGTTCATTCCAAACTTCTCATTTGTTGCCAAACCACTAACGAGATTAACCAGAAGGAACCAGACCTGGACCTGGGGTAACGAACAGAAGACCGCATTCGCTGAATTAAAACGTCTGCTTTCCTCAGCGCCAATTCTCATCCAGGCTGACTTCAAACGCCCATTCATTCTGCGCACGAATGCGAGTAATCACGCGCTTGGAGCGGTTTACTGCAGGGGGAGGGTAAAGACGAACGACCCATAGAGTACGCCAGCCGTCTCCTGAGCGCCGCTGAGCGAAACTATTCCACGACGGAACGAGAGACACTCGCTGTCGTTTGGGCTGTCGAACGATTTAGATGTTACCTGGACGGACATCCTGTGATCGTAGGAAGGGATATCCAACTACTCCAATGGTTGCGTACCGGTGGTCCCTAAACGACGGCGCGGACGGACAAAATTCCTAGTTGAGGAACGGGGCGTTCTCCTCAACTAGAGGGGGAGGATATAGTGAACCTCTGTGGACCAGGGGTCACTTCCCATAGAGGCCGTCACGCGACGTTGACATGTTGACGTGAGGTGACGTCGCAGTTGTTTCACGTTGGTTTTAGCTTGTATTTTATTTGTAGTTCTTCCTGATTATATTTATTCCCATTTACAACACAATTTATTGATTTCCCTCCGAAAAACCTTTATTCGCAACCACATACCACAAAATACATATTGACACAGAAGGCTGACAGCCCACTGTGAGCTAAAAATATGTCATGTACTCACGCATGCGCACAAACGGGCAAAAACGCATTTTCGACCACATTAATCCTAACTTATGACATAAGATTGTCAAACTGTCGAGGCAAGGGCGGATCCAGCTTTGGCGCCAGGAGGGGGTCACAATAGTCGTGCTCAAGTCAAGAAATTATATATATATTTTTAATATTTCACAAAATCACAATCACATACATTAATCTGACTCCAAGATAGGTAGCTTAAGCACCTGCGTTACGGATATCAGAAACAACAGTGAAATTATAAATATACATGTTACAGTTAAAACTAGTTATTAGTTAGAACACATTTTTTCTAGTTAGAACTAATTACTTAGTTTTTACGTAATGCCTTTGTTAACACTAGAATTCACTGATGTTTGAATCGAATATCAGTTAAAACTAGTTTCTACGAGACAAAACGCGTTTTCCCAAAGCGAGTCAGTTATAACAGTTCCGACCGTAGCACAGATATCAAAATCAGGGTTGTTTTGAAATGCGGCCGATCAACGATTTGCCGCATTGTTTGCCACATCGTACTTATTTCTACTTATTATGAGAGACAAGTGTTGCCAAGGGAAGCACATCCCACGAGATTGATTTTCATAAACTCGCGAGATCTCGGCAATTTCGACTCGCGAGATTTGTTTGTTTTTTTTTTTTCAAATATTAACAATAAGTATTTGAAACAGTTTATTTATAGGTACCATAATGTCGTATTCAACGCGTTAAGTAGCCAGGAAATTGATTCCATTTATATACCTAAACCTTCTCCGTATAATATTCCTATACCTTATCCACAGAGCCTACTGCAAATATCAAATTATATACTTCCGGTCCGTCATCTATCTATCTATATAAATAAAAATGAATCACCGTTCGTTAGTCTGGCTAAAACTCGAGAACGGCTAGGCCGATTGAGCTAATTTTAGTTTTAAAATGTTTGTCGTAGTCCAGGGAAGGTCTAAAAGGTGAGAAATTAAACAAAAAGTAGGTGGAACGAAGTTCGCCGGGAGCCACTAGTTTCAAATACTAAAGGGCGTCAAACAGGGCGACCCCCTCTCTCCCATTCTGTTTACTAGCACTTTAGAAGAAGTCTTCAGAGTCCTAGCGGATAAATGGAAATCAAAGCCTATCGATGTAGAAAGAAAAGGCTGACAAACCTTCGCTTTGCAGACGACATCGTGTTCTTCGCTAACACATCCACGGAACTAGAAGAAATGCTTAAAGAACTGAGCACAGCGAGTCTTGAGGTTGGACTAATGATGTATCGGTTGAAAACAAAATTGATGACAAATGCACAAAAAGTAGGATATCGGTAGATAAGCAAGATATAGAATACGTCAATGAGTATATCTACATGGGCCAGATAGTTTCCTTCGAAAACAGGCAGGAAAGAGAGATCGAGCGCTGCTTCGATAATGCCTGAAAGAGCTACTGGTCCATGAAAGCGTACATAAAGGGAGACCTTCCTCTGTCACTTAAACGCAAGCTCATTGACGTGTATATTTTGTCCATGCTTACCTACAGTGCTCAGACTTGGTCGCTAACCGAACATTAAAAGTTCAAGCTAGTAGTAACTAGTGTAGTGGAGTATACTGGGTATCAAGATTACTGACAGAGTCAGGAATACCACAATCCGCTCCAAAACTGGGATCCACGAGGATGTGGGAAATAATCCGCTAAGCTCAAATGGGATTGGGCCGGCTACGTTTGTAGGATGCACCCAGAGAGGTGGACCAAAATCCAGCAGGCAGCCAGCAGAACGTCGTCGTGCCTCTAGGTAGGCCCAAAAAGAGATGGCGAGATGACTTGAACGACGTGACGTTTGACGTGGCTTAAGTGGCAATGGGCAGGGCACATTGCGAGGAAAACAGACGGCCGTTGGGGTGGAAAGGTCCTTGAGTGAAGGCCACGTGCAGGAGGCCGCAGCCGTGGCAGGCCTCCCACCAGGTGGACCGACGATCTGGTGAAGGTCGCGGGAGTCCCTTGGATGCGGGTGGCACAGGACCGATCTGTGTGGAGAACTTTGGGGGAGGCCTATGTCCAGCAGTGGACGTCTATTGGCTGAAATGATGATGATGATGATGAGATGACTTAGACCATTTCTCCAACAATTGGCAAACCACACCGCTACAAACAGAGTGCAATGGCGGCATTTGGGGGAGGCCTTTGCCCAGTAGTGGGACAACGTAGGCTAAAAAAAACGGTTTTTTAATACATAGGTACTAATACTTTTTATTTTTAGTAATTATTTTCCCCATTTAACTATTCAAATATTGTTAATATTTAAAATAAAAAACAAACAAATCTCGCGAGATCTCGAAATTACCGATATCTCGCGTGATTGATTTTCATAAACTCGCGAGATCTCGCTTGAGCCCCCCAATCTCGCGAGATTTGCATTCCCTTGGCAACACTTCTCAGTCAAAAGTAATGACAATGCAGCAAATCGTTGATCGGCCGCATTTCAAAACGGCCCTGATTTTGTATCTGTGCTACGGTCGGAACAGTTTTAATAATATTAATTAATAAATAAATAAATAATAACTGATTTTGATTCAGAAATCAGTGGATTCTAGTGTTTACGGCATTACGTAAAAACTAGTTCTCACTAGAAAAAACGCGTTCTAACTAATAACTAGTTTTAACTGTAACATATACATGTACCTAATACTTTTCTTTTGTAAATAATACATAGAAAACACCCAGACCAATACAAACAGAAAATTCATGCACTCAAATGTTTGCATTGTGCGGGGATCGAACCCGCAAATCCTTGGATCATACTCAGCGTTCACTACCACTGAACCAAACTGGTCGTCATCCGAACCCAATGGGTCGTCAACTCAACTCAATATAATGTAGGTACATAAGTTCTGTAGGAACTTAAAAATATTTACCTATTATTTATTAGGTAGGTATATTAAATTAAATTATTATTGAAGGTTACGTAAAATCTGTATGGTGACAAAAATATGAATAAATTATTAAGTTCAATTAGTGGTCCACCTAAGTCCTGGAACCAGCCCAGGGGGGGGTCATGACCCCCATGACCCCCCCCCTGGATCCGCCGTTGTGTCGAGGTCTATGGTAGAGGCCGCGCGCTTATTATGTACTCATGCCGGGCTAACAACCCTAGCATATGTCAACGAACTCTTCTAAATTCAAAATCAAGGCAAAGCCTAACTTCTGTGTGTAATTATTTTGTGCACATACTCCATGATCAAAACTTTAGTCGTCATTCTTAACACACAGATTTATTTACTTACGTCGTATCTACTTCCCATAGTTTTTTTTTAACAACACTAACTCAGTCAAAAACATTATCACACCAGTCTCACACAAAAAATGAAACCAGAACTCCAGTAAAGCTTAAACGACTATTAAGTAACCCGCGCTAAGTAAACAGACGGACGGACGGACGACAAAAACTCTAATAATAAATAATTAGGCGTCACGTGTACGCGGTTCCCGGTAACTCGTTAATTACTCTGTAAACTAATAAAAAGCAATAATGTTATGGATACCGTGAGTCCGTTAAAAAAACGAAAAATAGTGATATTTTTGAAAGACATCTAAGGGTTGTTCCACATGTGGGCACTAACACTAAACCTTTATCTTAAATACTATGTGCCAACCTAATAGAGCAAATTTAGGGTTGTCAGTTTAGTATGAATTTGTTGATCAGCCCTATACTCTGATTCATAATCATGTAAAGTAAACTGACAGATGTCAATGTGTCATCCCCATACATTATCACTCAATTTGACACATGCAAAATGTCAAAATGCATAGAAACTTGTCATTGACATCTGTCAGTTTACTTTCCATGATTATGAATCAGAGTTTAATTTACCAGATTTAATAAAGTTGATCGCACAGTCAACTGAAACTGCGAAACACTTGCACGACGTGGTCGCCTCCCAGCGCCATCTCTTGGTTTTGGTCCTACAGGTCTAAGTTGGGTCCCGAAACATAGTGAGGACAAGTCACTAGTTTCACGTAAAGAATCGAATCATAACAAAAAGATATACTACCTATAAAGACTGATGGGTACGAATGTAAATGGGTGGACGAACATAAGACGGCCGAAGAAGAGATCGATGGATTGTATGTACATTGTCATTGATTAAAATGCTAAAATAAAGAAAAAAATACTATTTGACAGGCGGATGAGCATGTTCCCCCATCTACCAGACATTGCGTAACGTAGTGGAGATATTTACGAAAAGAGTCACTCCGGACAATTGATCAAACGAAGATTTAGTCGTCTTCACCCCACTGGAAGCACGCCAGACCTTTGATTCTTAATCAACAAGGGTACTGCGCGATTCAGAGACCGTTCACTGTTTTAATGAGAATATGTAGTACTTAGCCTACGACGAATAATTGTACACGGAATCCTATACCTACCTTGCTTAGCGAAATATTTGCTGTAGTGTAGATCAGGCGCGGATCTAACGTAGTGGGCAGTATGCTATGAATCATAAAAATATTTACTTTGATAATATCATACACATTTTGTGTCCATTGAAATTTTATTTCAAATACAGGCATATTTATACCTTCCTTCAGATATAATTTAGATGCAAAGCTTTAATTAAGTATAATGTATGTAAATGGTCTGCCCTCACTTCGTTTCGGCATTTGTTTCAACAGAGGGCGCTGGGCGTTGATTATCGGTATCAATTGAATTATAATTATACTCTTTTATCTACCTACTTGGAGTTGTCACCTTTTGTCGCTCTATTTGAGAAAGTCGCGACATTTCAAACAACATTTCATAATGTACGAAATAGGTGTAGTCAGAAGTTAGTTCGTAAAAAACCGGTTTCATTACATAATCATTATAATTTTTCTCAAAAAGTCTCTGTTCGGAGCTGGTCTGCGCGTCACGTAGTGTTCTTAGTAGGTCGTAACACAAACACGCACAGACAAATAAGAGAACACGGCTTTGTGGCCGTCCGCGCGCGCAGCTTCCGGCGAGCTTCCACTTCCCACGCAGCGACGCGGGCGCAACTACTATAATAATAATACTTAGAATCTTTCCATCTTCTATCTTCTATACTAATAAAGAGATTAATTCTAGAGACACCGACAAACGTTATATACAAACCGAAAAGGCGAAACACTAGCGCAATGCAATCAACGCCCAGCGACATCTACTTATTCGAAGACACATGTTGAACAGTTGACCACCGATTTGGAGAAGGTTGCGGGAATTCCTGGTATATGGGTGTGGCACAAGACCGATGTGGGTGGAGAACATTGGGGGAGGCCTATGTCCAGCTGTGGAAGTCTACTGGTTGAAATTATGATTTACTAGCGGCCGCCCGCGACTTCGTCCGCGTGGAAAAGTAACTTTTTACCCCCCTTTTAACCCCTTACAACCCCCTTTTCGCAACAAAAAGTAGCCTATGTCCTTTCTCAGGGTCTAGATCATCTGTATACCAAATTTCATTTAAATCCGTTGAGTAGTTTTGGCGTGAAAGAGTAGCAGACAGACAGACAGACAGACAGACAGAGTTACTTTCGCATTTATAATATTAGTAAGTAAGTAAGTATGGATACCAACTCCCATCGCAGTGTCACCCATGGGTGGTGGCTTGCCGTTAAAGACTAAGTATTTCGCCACCCTAAGCTCTTCGTTCAAGACAGATCAGATAATTTTTTACCGGGTGTATCTGAGAGACTGGACGAGGATCGTCTCGTGCAGAAAGCATACCAGAGCCGACCGATATGGGCCGACGCCCGATAAGCCGACCTAGGTATCGCTGGAAACACGTCGTCGAAAGTGATCTGTGAGAACTAACAGGTCGGTGACTGGCGACATGTAGTGCAGCATCGACCAAAGTGGCGTTTTTTTGTTTCGGAGGCCAAGACTCGTCTCGGGTCGCTGAGCCAGTGGAGTAAGTAAGTATCTGAAGACATTTACATCCCTTTAACCACGTTTCTTCTACCAACCATTCTGAACAACATTTTGTTTTAAGTACGACTTTTGAAAATTCGTTGCAATTTTTTTTTATGCGAATTTCTAAAAGTCATGGAATAAATGTTGTTCAGAGTGACTGGTAGAACACGTGGTTACATGATGTACACAGATACACCCGGTATAATGGGTGGGTAAGTAGGTAGATAGATTAATAATGTTACTGGCCCATTATACCTAATGTTCGCGCTTATGTGTTGCGCGGCTTTTGTAGTTGAAACGCTCTAGTGCCTCTATTCGCGAATGAGAGCAGCTATTTCCACCGCTTTGTTTCCGCTAACGCGATAAACTTGATTATCCTATAACCGGGTCTTGATGTTTGAGATTGAGTGTACTTTTTATTAGGTAGGTAGGTACAGACAGCCACACATCAGGTACCACAATCTGTCAAATTACTCACTTGAAATTCAACCTAATAAGTTTGACAGTAAGGGCTGATTTTTCAATCTTCAGATAACCACTATCAGTCAGTTAAATTAATAACCAACCAAAGTAAATGGCAATGTTAAAGTAAGAGAGATACGAATGACAACTACTTTTCAATTGGGAAGTATAAAACAATATCTGACGAATAACCTGTTATCCATGCATTGAAAAATCGGCCCTAAGAGGAGAGTCGATTGAAGAAATTTGACAGTTTTGTATACTTTGATTTGTGTACCCACATACCTATAGAATGAACCATATGTCTTCTTAGTTTGCAAAGTATCGATGGTGGTAAAGAACTCTAAAATTTTTACCTTAGCCTTACATTTACTAACAACCTAAATTTTTACTAAGGTTACGGACATAGCCCAAAAAATTGCGTGGCTGAAGTGGCAATGGGCAGGGCACATTGCGAGGAGAACAGACGTTTGGGTGGAAAGATCCTTAAGTGGAGGGCACGCGCAGGAGGCCGCAGCCGTGGCGGGCCTCCCACCAGGTGGACCGACGATCTGGTGAAGGTCGCGGGAGTCCCGTGGATGCGAGTGGCACAGGACCGATCTGTGTGGAGAACTTTGGGGGAGGCCTATGTCCAGCAGTGGACGTCTATTGGCTGAAATTATGATGATAATGAAATTTTTATTGGTTACTTCCAAGGAGTGGAATTCTCTACCGGCTGAAGTGTTCTCTGAACGAACACCATGCTTCATCCTCGGCCACGTCATCACTTATTTAAGAGATATTGCGGCCAAATGTGGGGCTATTCTAAACAAAATAACAAAAGGGGAAACGTTCGTATTTTTTAATTACCTGTGAGTTTTTATAAAGAAAAAACCTAACTGCTGTTTTGAAAAAAAAATTCTCTGTAGAAAATGTAATTTGCAGTATAGTCCGAGGCAAGAAAGTGTAGTTATGACCTTGAATGCGCAGAAACCAATTTTGATAGAACGTCTTTTTTTTACAAGTGCGCAAAATAACGGTCATCGCTATACTTTCGTGCCTCCAGCTATACCTAGCGGTAAAATGTTGGACAAGAAGTAAGTTAACCGACTACAATAATAGCACGTATTAAGGTTTACGCTGCTGGCCACACTCAGACAAATCGTGGTTTCGACAGAAATTAGTTCAACTGGACGGCACTATGCAAAAGGTAGCAAAGTTTCAGATTTTTGTGTAATTAAGATTCTTGGATAATAACTTCTGGGATAGATTTAACAAGTAGTAAAACGACCACTGCTGAATATTGTCTTCCATAGAGTCCGGTAGCAGGCAGCCTGCATCAGTAGCGCTACCATGAGTTGAAATCTAAAACTGATATAACGTAAACTATTTGTTCTGTCTCTTTCAAATGCATCACAATGAAAGAGACAAAGCGATAGTTTTCGATAGCGAGGATAGTATTTCAAACTCATGGTAAGGCTACTGAGGCTGTCAGGTTACCTACTTAGTTACGCAGGACCAACCTAGACAGATTCACTTCAATGCAGTCACTTACACAAGGAAACAATAATTGTGGGTAAGTAGTCCAGTATGTAGTAGTAAATGTAAAATAGTATGAGAAAAGTCCTTCAGATCAGTATACTTACTTGGTAGGCCAATTTTAGCATACAATCGGATGGCACCGTTCATGCCATGACATAATTTTACCTATAATGAATTGGGTTTAAATCTTACTGGCCGTAGCAACACCAAACAATTTTTTTTTATTCAATTACTTCTTAGTCCAGTGTTACATAGCGCAGTCCGTAACCCGAGCCTCACTACGTGTAATTGCAGATGTCGACGAACTAAAATAAATTATTTTAAACAAATAGTGAGGAATTGGCTAATGATAGCTTTTACAGCTAATGCGTGTGCGACAGACACTGCCGGTTGTTTACACTAGTTTATTAAACGGTCAAGTATTAAAATAATCAGGGCCGGTATAAAGAACGCTAATGCTATGGCACATGAGATATTGGCCCCAGCGGCGTAGCGTGGGTATGGCCGTCGGGGGCGGAAGATTATTTTGCCGCCCTTCTTTTCTTCGCCGAAAGATTGCAGCCTAGATTTCGCCGCCTCTAATACATAAAAAAAAGTAAAAAAACTAAAACCCAACTACGACAAAAAACGACGCTGAAAAAGTATAAAACAACATTTTCAGAATACTGAACTGAACAGAGTTGCTAATGTAGATGCAAGTAAATGGACACAGTAGACTCTACCAAGATGCCTTCGTTGTCCATTCCATCAGTGCAATAGCTTAAATAAAATAATTAATAATTTTGTACGTACATTTTTTTATGTGTTAGGTGGCAGACGAGCAGATGGATCACCTGATGTTAAGCGATTACCGCCGCCCATAGACACATGCAACACCAGTGGAGTCACAAGTGCGCTGCCAACCTTTAACCCCCTTTCCCCCAATTGGACCTCCGGTACCCTCACTCACTCGTTAAAACATAGCGCAGGCGCTACTTTACGCGCAGGTCTTCTGTCTGGTATAACTCCGGGCGAGCCGGCTCATTCATGTCGAAGTGTGACTCTCCCACGGTTAATAACTTACAAAGAAATTAACACACAGGTAGGTACCTACCTTCCAACAGCAATACCTTAAAGTATATTATACCTACACCATAGCATACAACTACGAGTAAAATCTAAAAAATTGTTTACACACAATTTTTTATATAAACTTTTTATCTTCATTAATTCTCAAGCATTGTTCAGATTCAGCCAGTAACTGGAAAAGAGGCATGAAAGAGTTCCGGGAAGGCCACCCAGCGAGAGCTGACAAACACACAGACACACACCAGAGCTGAGCGGCAAGTGCTGCGGAGTGCTGCGTAGCATCTTACGGGGATTACGCGCAGTCGTAAAATTACGCGTTAATGTCAAACTTTGAACCACCGGAGTGATAGGTGATGTTGGACGAGTAGATGCCTAATATTTTTTAACAGACGGAACGCCAGAGAGAAAGGAGTAAGCGGGTAACCTTTTGGTAAGTACTAGGGTAAGGATGCCTATTATGAGATACCATTTATATTTTTGAATATAAAAACAAAACTGATACATTTGAAGCTTTCTGATATATAGTTTTAGATAGGAAATTTAATGTACTTTTAATGTGGAATAGCTTTTTAGCGCTAAATACAATATTTTTCTATCTATGTTGTAAAAAGTGAAAAATGATAGTAAAGACGCCCAAAGCAAAGTGTCTCCTATTATGAGATATTATTTGGTTTAATTTTTTTTTGGGTTTAACAAAGTAAAAACAATAAGTATTTAATATCATAATCACATATTTATTATAGGAACTTCAACCTTAAAGGTTCCGCTACAATAGGGACATTCAGCATCATATTCATCCCCACTGCTATCTGCGAGCTCAGGCATGTCATCATCTTCAGAACTGGAACTAACTTCTTCAACTTTTTTCTTTTTAAAAGATTGTTTTTTAATTCTCTGCTGTTTTTTATTTGAACGTTTCTTCTGTCCTTTCTTATTTTCTTTTTCTTACTTTTTTTCTAGGGATTCTACTAGTGAATTCTTATATCTCAAATTAGGAACCCCAGCATATCTCATATTAGGAAAACAACAATTTTACAAAATGGATGCCTATTTTTTGCTTCCAAAATGAAATACAATAAAACTCCAATTACAACTTAAAATTGATCATATTATCTACACACAATATGGATATTGAAAGCATTTAACGTAATAATAAAGTGGTTACATACCTTGTAAACATTTAATGAAAAATATTTGGTTTTACGAGTATGTATTAATCTGCACGCACACGTCCTTACTCCAGCGGGGGCCGGGGCGCACTAGCACACATTTTGTTCAGTGGCCGCGTCGATTCGAGCGACACTAGCTCCAAATGGCTGACGTGAATAGTTTGACCAATACCTTGCTATCTCATATTTAGCGCCTATCTCATAATAGGCATCCTTACCCTATACTCTGATTCATAATCATGTAAAGCAAACTGACAGATGTCAATGTGTCATCCCCATACATTATCACTCAATTTGACACATGCAAAATGTCAAAATGCAAAGAAACTTGTCATTTTCATCTGTCAGTTTACTTTACATGATTATGAATCAGAGTATAGTCACCGCCGCCCATGAACAATCTGCGAGTTCAAGGAGGTCGCTGATGCGTTGCCGGCCTTTTACCGGCCGAACCTAAGCTAGGCCCATATTCTTAATTGACCCTTTCGATGCCATTCGCATTCGATTAGAATTTAGGATGGCTTCGATTATGTTATTTAAGAAGGTAGGTACAATATGTATTATCTTCTTCTATCTTCTACACTTAACAATTTATAAAGAGATAAATTCTGTAGACATCAACAAACCTAGCGCAATGCGATCGACAACCTGCGCCATCTATTGGTTTAGTGTGAAACTAAGGTCCCGGATCGAAGTAAGTACCTAAATAAAATAATTTTCACTAAAATCATCATCATCATCATTTCAGCCAATAGGCGTCCACTGCTGGACATAGGCCTCCCCCCTAATAGGCTTCACTAAAATAAAGTTCAGAAATTAACGTGGTGAGCGCACACACCACAAATAATAGCTACCTAACGCTTAGAACTACGAAAGATCTATTTATACAAAACGTTCGTATCTATTGATGAATTTATCTGTGTTTAGAGTTGCGCGTTAATCGAAGGAACAGTTAAACCGCGATAAAACACAGACAGAACTGTAGGAAACTCAATAAAATCGCATCTAAACTGGACTGTAGGTGAGGTATTTGTTTAAGAGTCATTACGGCACCACCCGCGTCTATGCGACCACACGTATAAAGGTTATATAGCTGTTAGTACAACAGTATACGGTATTACACATAACAGAGGTTTTATTAGCTTGTTTCGTTTGGAAGTCATTCAACGGCTAAAGGTGATAGTATACTCTGTCAATAAAATCGTTAAATTTATTCTTGAGGAAAAGACTCTCCCAATTATTAACTGTGTTGTCTATTGTGTATGTCAGTGTATGTTTTGTTTGTTTTAGGTGATCAAAAACTCAATTAATTAAAGAGAATAAGCTCAGTCACCGACCAATTTCCAAAGGAACGTGTCTCTTTAATCACTTGACATTGGCAAAATTAACTGTGTCCTGAGCACAATACAGGCCAATAAACAAAAAAAAAATTCTTGAGGAACTATTACGGAGTTCCATAGTTTCATAACTAATGAGCCTACCTCTAATACTTTATGACGTAAGCGGCAGTGACGTCATCAATAATTAATTTCATGACTCTTGATGCATTATTACAGCTGTCCAGTTTTGAATCGGCCTGGGGCTCATTCGATAAAAATAAATCAAAGAGAACAGAAGGTTCTACCTAATCAGTGTTCTTAACTTTTAAAAGGCAGCTCAATAACTAACTACTATGGGTTACAGGCTGTACTGAACGAAACTATATCTTAGGTAACCATTTAATTCATGAGAAAAGAACAGTACATATGTAATAAACAGATTCATAATCATAGACATTTCCAAACAGCGGAGGGATGATTAGAAATAGAAAAATACCTACAGCTAAAACTTGTTAATAAAATATAACCAGTTCTTACTAAGCTTGTTAAAATATTAACTATTCGCAAAAAAAAATTAGGCTCTTACACACGTCGCAGTAAATAAAACATACAGTCGAATTGATAACCTCAAGGTATGTCATCTATGTTTTGGGGTAGTCACTTCGGTAAAAAGTGGCATGTTTCAGGATTTCAGAACGGAGTATATTCATGTAGCGTCATCTGTTTCGTTGCTTTATAATCTTATTACAAGAGCCGCAGCTATTCGGCAATAGATGTCGCTTTCTGACACACCGCAAAACAGCTGTTATCACTAGATTATCACCAAAAGTAGCATAAATTTTATTTAATTGATTAAATAAAAATAAAGCGAAATATATATTTTTTTCAATACATAGCTTTTTACAATATATAAAAATTAAAACCTTAGTAATCTGAGCGGTAAGAAAATTTGTTTTCCCTACATGTAAATATATCGTATGAGAAACGGAACACATTAAAAATGACGTTTGTTGACAAGTGCGCTTTGTTATCATCGTGCCGATTATTTTCCACCTTTTTTACTAGAAAAAAATTCTCGTGTATCAGTGCAGTTCGATTTCATATGGATTTTAAGAATGAAGCGAAATCATCAATGGAAATTGTCAACGTACCTCCCATCATTTCCACATACCGGCACGCTCTTCGGACATTCGATGACAATTTCAAAAACGAATTTTCGACCAACTTGAGTAAGTTGAAAAACATGATGAATGCATTAAAAGCGGAGGATTTGGGCTTCGACAAAAGCTTGAGCGATCCAGGGACATGGTCGAAACCTAATAAGGCTCCGTGCACATACATAGAAGTGTTCCAAAATAGTCAAATAAACATGAGTATATTCGTGTTGAAGCCGGGTTTTCGGATGCCCCTGCACGATCACCCTCACATGCACGGACTTTTAAAAGTGATTGTGGGTGCTGTTAGGATAAGGAGCTTCTCGGAGTATCCCTTGACGGAAGGAGCGAACAGCGTCGACTTTAGCATACGCGCCAGCAACGAGGCGGCGCGGTTGGCACACGGTATTCATAAGCGAAGAAAGTTATTTGCTAAGGTTTCAAATGACAGTGTGTGTAGATCCAACTCTGAAACTTGCATACTGACCCCAACTATATCCAATTACCATGAAATAGAAGCTTTAGAGATGCCTGCTGCGTTTTTTGACATCCTCTCTCCACCTTACGATACACTTATAAAAGGCATTGGACCTAGAAGATGTCGCTATTACCAGGTAGCTAATGAAATTAGCACTAATGTAGTTGAATTACAAGAAACAGATGTACCAAGATGTTTTTACTGTGATCAAGCACCATATTTAGGGCCGATACTTGCATAGGTACAAATTTGTTTTAGAACTAATTATAGTAATTTATGTAAACTGCTGGAAAAGTAGGTGTCTGTAAAGATAGCTAAATTTCTCTAATTTAAGGCAGTCATATAGTCATAAAGAAGTTTGGTTGACCATAATTATTACTTATTCAAAGATGCATGAAGACTTAATTCTTTAATAAATATTTGTTCTAATTTTTTGGGGGTAACTAAGATTATTCATTCAAATAAAAATAAGACTAACATAATTTTCACCCAATTACCATTACTACCACCTTCTTTAGTTTTGAAACTTTAAGCAAAATGATCACATTTTTTCTTCCTTCAATAAAATATTTTATGAAACTGGTCTACATTTCTAAAAATCTATTAATTGGTTTAGTTTCTACACCAAACAGCTTATCTTTTTCTATATTTTTTTATCATCAAATTCAATTCCATTAATATTTCTTTCATAACTTAGATTCTGTAAATCTATATTGTATTCTTTAATAAGTAAAATTGTTTCATAGTATATATCCCAACACAGTAAAAAAATTAACTACAGTAATAATAATTGTCAACTATTGATAAATCCAGATAAGGAGTATCTATTTATATTACATATTAAATTAGTATTTTATTATAAAATTTTAGTCACCATAAAATGTAATTATTATAGTGCAAATAAGTTTGTGCCTTCTTTTCTACAATTAACAACATAGCCATAAGGACTAATCTGCTACAGGCTGTTCCAGAATGATATTCAAGTGCTTAAAATAATCTAGCCAAATAGAAAACCAACTACTTGGTTTGATAATAAGTGCTTGTCTACCATTCTGAAAGATTGCCTAAAAACCAAAGTGGTTACCATAGTATAGACAATCCTTGTATAATAATCATGTAACTCTACGGTTATTTGATACTTAGCAAAAGTCTGAACTATTGCTGGTAGTGTCATATGGACTACATTTTTTTGACATAATCCTTCAGAGATGTTGTACGTACATCACCCCACTGGGCAATGCCACTGAGACCTTCTGATCATAGTCCTACTACTACTACTATCAGGGAATATGCATATTCCCTGATGCAGTTGAACTAAACCCAAAAAATTAAAAAAGGTGGAAAATAAATGTGCTTTACACAAAATTATCCCTTAAATGGTTTTAACTTCAAATTGTATTTGGTTTGCATACTAGTCTGCATTATGTAGTTTGTTTTGATTACCTCTGGTCACAGACAACTGACAATAAGGAAAATCATTGAACAGATTTCATAGCTTGTTAATTTCCTTAACTCGTTGTGTTTAAACACAACTTGAGACATAAGGGCATACTATCATTATTACATACTCATGTAATCTTATGTATAACACACCTAGTAGTTCCAGAATCCTTTGGGTTAGTGTTCATTTAAATAAATTATAGAATACCTGACTAGTTTCCTGTGGATAAACTTACCATTTCTCTGATCCATATTCTCAATAGAATACTTTAGAATTTTGCAGCTTTTGCTTCTTAAACTTATTTTTAAGAGCCAATGGTACATTCGTACAGCATACTGCAGTTGTTACAGTATATGTAAAAGCTAGCCAGGTACTATTCTATTGGTACCTAATTATAAGTAGAGCCAAAACCAATTCTATTGTCTATCATTGAGTAACAAAATAGTTGGTAAAACATTCCAATTTTTAAATGCCAAACTGATACCCTTTAACCATGATTATCTACATTATATGCACAAAATAAAATTGTAATATACCTACATTTTAAAATTGATCTCTTTTTCTAATTAATGAAAGCAATCAATAAATGCCACATTATTCAACCTTATTGTTGTTTAAATAAGTTTTGAAATTATATGTTCTTGTTTTGTTCTAGCAATACTATTTTATTATTATGACTGTATAAATTTACATTTTCAATCTATAAGAAACATTTTATCTAGTTTAAGATTATTTCTGGGCATAGTATTGATGTTTTTTGTTAATAAAATCTTATAATTTGTTATGGATTTTATATTATTTCAGATTCTCATCCCCTCCTAATGACATAATTTTTTAATCTTATTCCTGACTGATGTACACATACAGCCACAAATCAAAGTATACAATTTTTACAATTGACTCTCATCTTACTGTCAAACACATTACGTTGAATGTCAATAAGAAATTTGACAGATTGTAGTAACCTGATGTGTGGTTGTCTGTACTTAATTGAATGAGATTTAATAAATGAAATAATGCCATATTCAAGTTATTTGTTATTGGTTTATTGAAGATAACAATTAGCATAATAAAGGAAAAAACACGCATTTTAACAAAATTGCACAAAAGATAAAATGAATGAATTGCAGTAGTTAAATATAAAATAGCTGTCTTTTCTAAACTTTTCTCCATTTATACATTCTGGTAAGGCATTCCATTTACAGCACCAAGTATATCAAGGACTATATTTGGGAATTATTTATATATGATATAATATGTTTTAATTTATATGTATCAATATGTCCTTGATATTTACAAAACATTTTACCGAAATATAAGAATAACATGGTAAATCTGAAATTTTACATTGTATATTCCTCTTAGCAACCACATTTTGAAAGTTTTAAAACATTAATTTAAAGAAATTGACAGTTATACATCGGTTTATACATATGTACTATTGACTGTACTAGCAAATATCATAATACTTCTACACATCAACGAATCTATGATATAAGCATAATCTTACGATAAAACCAAATCACTTCTCCAGATAACTATGAGTGTGATATGTCATGACACAAGATATCACGAAAAATATGATAGCGACATAAATATTTCTAAACAACTGCGCCATAGATTTTTTAAAACTTTTACATAAGTGACAAAAATACGAACTGATTTATGTTTTTTGCGCTATCATTTGAGGTATTTGATCGAACACTTACGATACGATAAGACGAAACTTATCAATACAAGGAGTAAGTGTGGGAGCGCCAAACGCGTTATTTATCACGTATGTCAGTAACTTATTTTTCTTATAATATTCAAAATCAACTCTTATCTTGACCAAGAATGGAAGGTGGCAAAATAATCCCAAACATTAATGTATGATATTAGAAAAAGGTAGATGACGTGATTTCGTATCTCGATTTTCGTATTTAAAAAAGAAAAGTGATACAATCTAAAAATGGTTTATAAAATGAAATACACACATCTCATGCATCAGAAAAATAACAATTTGAGCGACATGAAATCTATTTTCATCCAGTCAACACAATAAAATACCCTTTAATCAATATTAATCGAAGTCTATACCGCAAATGCAATATGGAATTCCTTTTTATACTATCACATTCTTATTTACTAAGTAAACACTTAATTCTCCAGAAGATTCATAAAATTATGATGACATTTTTGTCATATTTTTCGACTGTTGTATAATGTTATTAAATTAATTCTCATCTTTAATTTTAATCTTTCTGAATAAAATAACACACGGTGCAATGCTGTGTTTTAAAGCGGAAAACTTTAGATACTACAATTTTATAACTAATATACTATTTAAAATATATAAATGTACATATTATTTTTGTAATATAATATTTTATTTACTATAAATAATCTCAAGATACATTGGTACAATACTTACATTAACTTTCTCACTCAGCTGTTAGATTAAACAGTTTCATAGCGTGGATGGACACCATACGAACACCTCATATTTTTACAATTCTAGTATTTTCCAATATTATCTTTAATTTGTGATACATAATTTTTGACAACATTCACGTCTTTATATTTTTACATTAGTGTAGCTATAACATTCCAGCGATCCACCTAAGTAATTTTTACATTTAATATTGATCATCAAAAGGTCAAGGTATAGTTACAGGAAGACTATAGTTAATATAAGATTCTAATTAAAATGTATCATTGACGTTGATGTTAGTAGTCAAGTTTGACTTTCACATTTATTCTATACCCTAGTATTTCCAGAATTTTATTCCGCGTATTTGAGAGCCAATAGTAGGTAAATCATACAACTTATCCGCTCCGATATTAAATCCTAGCTACACCACACAGATTTGAACTACCTAGCGAGGAATATACCTAACTATAACAATATTTTTATTCATTTCACACTTTTACTTTTCTTTACAACGTCTTTCGCTTTTTTACACGCAACATTCTAAAAATAATCACACATCAATAATAATAAAATCTCCAAATAAGTAACTAAAAAGTAATTTTACTACAAAATGATTCAATAATTATAATATTTATATTTAATATTATGTGACTAATTTATTTGTTATTTACCCTACAACTAATTCAGGCAGTGTAAAGGTACAGGTCTCGTTAAAAATCGCATGCTCTTGTAAAATGAAGCTTCTAAAGATTAATTTATTTATAATTATTTTGTTTATTTAGTCTGTTTAAAAAGTGTGTTTTATAGTAGTAACATTTTCAAGAGTAATTTTATTTTTATGTTAAGTTTATTTATATTTTTTATGTATTTTTTAACACATTGATATTATGAATTGATGCTACCTGTAAATGTCTATTTTGAATTTATTAGTCCCGTTATTATTGGTCGTTAGAATAATATTCAAAATTATAAAAATAACTAAAAAAAGATACATTAAAAATGATTAATTAAAATTACACATTTCCACCCTTATTACGAGTAGAAATTTAAAACTTAAAGTTGAGATTATGTCATACTTAACAATAAAACCGATGGACTAGCACTGCGTTGTATTTTTAGTCTTAGTTTGTGGTCCTGAACATAATATGTACGAAAAAACATTATAAAATAAATGAAATATGTAAACAAAATTATTACGAATGAAATTATGATCTATGTTACTGTTAGGGGAAAATGTTATGACAATACAGAATCCAATCACATTGGATATAGTAATTTTTGACACTACTCTTGAATTAAAACAAATGTATGAGAATATTTGTCATTATTTGTAAATGATTTGATTGCTTGATCGAATTGTTAGTCGTCGTTTCAAGATACCAATCGATCAACCCCGATGGATCCACGATCGATCAAAAATTCTGGTAACAGCTAGTCAGATTTTATCTGTTATCATTGGCAATCTTTTGTAAATTTTTCATGAAGGTGTAGGATGCATACTCAATGATGATGAAGTAATAGAGGCTATCGCGTGTGAAAAATCCGATAGATGGCGTACTCTTAGACTGAGGTCCAACTTCAACGTCATTGGTTGTTCGGTGACATTTTGACATCTGACATCAAAAATAACCAACCAATCACCGCGTAAATGGATCTCAGTTCTACGGTACGCCATCTAGCGGATATTTCTCACGTGATGGGCCCCCATTTGGGATGTGTTGAGTCGGTGTTGTGGTATCATTTAGGCGGGGAGCGCGGGCCGCTCGCCCACGCCGCCGGCTAAATCGAACACAGCTTGCGCCACCTCCGCTGCTAACTTATCCGCCGCCTGGAAACAAATATAGAAATTAGACTATTGAAGATAATGATTCTTTATTTACATTGACAGATAAAATGCACACTATAAAAACATCTATCCATCGGTTGTAAAAACATGAGAACTCCCAGTTTAGATTCCTTAAACATTATAGTCGAGCCGTTGTATCATGCCCCAATTGACAATATTTGTTTTTTATTAGATTATCCTTGTATGAGGGCACCATTGCGAAAACATAAGAAACCACTTTTAAAAAATAAAAACTCCTTCTAATGTCAAAGGCACCTAATTATATAATATTTGTCTTTATTACGAAAATAATTTGAGAATAAAAAGAAAAAGTAAATTCCACTCGTATTACGATTTTATAAAGCAACCCGTTCGACACGTTTTCATAGTGACGTAACCGGTATACTCACGCGTTTTTTTTAAATATAGTTATTTGTCACTTTAAGGATTATGAAGTTATGATGAAAGAACCAATGTCGTCAAAGTTGGACTTGACGTCAACGTAACGCCATCTATCGGATTTTGCATTTGAAAAAACCCTCATTGATCTATTGTGTCCTCCGCTCCCTCTAGAGATCGTCTCCCAGGCCCACGGACGACATGAACCGTGTGATAGCCTTGGGAGCGATAGCCTTAACATCCTCTGGGCTGATGTATGTCCAGCAGTGGACTGCAACAGGCTGATGATAAATAAATAATAAATTTAGACAACATCACATAAGGACGAAGGTACTACAAATACCCAGACCCAACACAAATATCTGGTTCATCAACAAACAAATAAATAATTAAATCGTTTATTTCTCTCACAGTATAGGTCGTACAGACAAGATAAGATACTATTTAATGTGACATGCTGACCTTGATTTTGTGAGAGACTACTACTATACCCAAAACTGGAATTCAAGACCAAAACATGGAAATGGAAACTTGACAGTTTAGTCTGCTTAATAAGAAAAATAATGCCTAAAAAGTTGGCGAAACCTGAAAACGCACTGAAATGAAATAAGTTACATTGACAGATTTGAAGTGACGTACTGTCGTAATTTTGGTACTTGATTCCAGTTTTGGTAGGTAAGTAGTAGATGATAATGACTTACCTCCTGCGTATCGGCCTCGGAGTAGACCCTGACGACATCTTCGGTCCCCGAAGGCCTAACGAAGGCCCGTCCACTAGTGTAGGCGGCCACGAGCTCGTCGATCTTGCTCTGGAGCCCCTCGGGCGCCGTGCAGCGACGTTCCGCGTCCGTCGTGGAGATGGCGTTGCGGTCCTGGGTGACGATAGATACTCTTTATTGCACAAAAGGTTACAGAATTTAATTCTATGGTCATTTATAAATACAATCTCGGTGAACGAATAGCGATCTCTTCTAGATTATATAACGACGATTATATATTATGGCCCGCCCTCACTTCGCTTCGGGACCGTAATTCAGAAATGAACCAATAGATGGCGCTGTGTTCAATTACATCGCGCAAGCGTTTCGTGTTTTCGGTTTACCTATAAGCCTTGTCGTTGTCTATAAAAGTTATCTTTTTTGCAATTGCTTCCATCAGGTGATCCGCCTGCTCGTCTGCTACCTATTACATAAAAAAAAAAGAAATAGTATAGATATAGATATAGAAGATAGATAGAAGATTATTTCAAGTCGGTATAGTCTGCGGCATGAAACTATAGTGATGACCTTGAGTGCGCAGAAACCAACTTTAGTAGAAAGTCTTCTTTTTTATAAGTGCGCAAACTAACGGTCATCGCTATTCTTTCATGCCGCCAGCTATATCACTCTTGACAGAGTGGTCGTGGTCATCACTTCAGGCATTGGTGGTAAGTTTTACAACACGTCGCTACTCTTCTCTGATGGCCGGCTTCTTCGTGCATTTATGAAGTGATGATGAGTCACTTGCTGCTTTCATCTGGTCAGTTCATCTCATAGGCGATCTTCCGTGGCCTGATATTATCATATGGCCATGGTATTATCGATTACCATCAGCAACCCACACTCGTCCACTGCTGGACATAAGTCTCCCCTAATGCACGCCACCGCTCCCGATTTTAGCCTACTCTCATCCAGCCCACACCAGCTAGCCATCGAATGTCATCATCCCATCTTGTCGCAGGGCGTCCAACACTACGATTACCGAGTCTGCACTCGAGGACTTTACGGCTCCAACGGTTGTCAGTTCTGCGGCTAATGTGATCAGCCCACTGCCACTTCAGTTTGCTAATTCGGTTATCGCCTGCAGAGGGTGAAGTCGGCCGGTCTTCACTCCAACCAGCAAAGTTCATCGTTCAACCTGACAGCGCTTTCGCGCAGCTGAAGTTCAGGCAACCTGGGTTCCCCTGGGAGGACATTATTACTAACCTGCACAGTAACCTTGAGCTGTCTACAAGGCAAGTCAGTGTAGGCTTCCATCCACTGGCGCACGCCGTGGCCGCGCGCGCGCAGAACTGTTTCCACCAGGAACAGGTCTGAGATGGCGTCGCCGACGGTCTCGTTCGTCATGTCTATGAAGTTCTGGAGTAGTTGGGATTGGCTACCTTAGGAGAACATCTTCTTCCGTACGGGCTTTTCACTATTAGACTTCAGGTGTGCCCATTTCGCGTGCCAAGCAACTAGCCAAGTTCATCTAAGAAACCTGACAGTGCTTTCGCGCTGCTGAAGATCTCTTGGAGACTACCTGGGTTCCCCCTCGGATAACATTGTTACTAACCTGCAAAGTGACTGAGCTGAATGCACGAAGAAGGCTTTACTTGCTGCTTTTATCTGGTCAGTCCACCTCAAAGGTGATATTCATTGAGAGATTGGCCGCCTTAGGAGGACATCTTCTTCCGTACGAGCTTTTCCGCAATTAGGCTTCAGGCGTGCCCATTTCGCCTGCAGAGGGTGATGTCGGCCGGTCTTCACTCCAACCAGCCAAGTTCATCGTTCAACCTGACAGCGCTTTCGCGCAGCTGAAGTTCAGACAACCTGGGTTCCCCCTGGGAGAACATTATTACTAACCTGCACAGTAACCTTGAGCTGTCTACAAGGCAAGTCAGTGTAGGCTTCCATCCACTGGCGCACGCCGTGGCCGCGCGCGCGCAGAACTGTCTCCACCAGGAACAGGTCTGAGATGGCGTCGCCGACGGTCTCGTTCGTCATGTCTATGAAGTTCTGGAGCAGTTGGGCCGCTTTGCGTTGTTCTGGCTCTCTGTGGCAAGAGTAAAGTGTTAGTATGTACTGTTTCAATGTAGGGCGAAAGCACCATCATGATATCAAGTCATCGGTACTATGATGGGATTATGCTTATGTTCGAAAAATTTAAAACAAATAAAAAATAAACGACTGCTGTGACAAAAAGGAAAGTAGTAAACGCTCGGGGTTAGTTACACACTATGAGTATCCATGCAAAGGGGGTGGCCGACCCTAGTTCATCTAAGAACACTGCACTGATCAATGCGTCAAGAAAATCAACCTTCATTGGTTTCAGAGTGGAATGGTAAATTTATTGAATAATAAATGCGCCAATCAAAAAATCTATTGTTAAAGTCACACTTATGTCATTCTCAAGTGACGTTTTTAGGTTTCGCCAACCTTTTTGGCATTGTGGCAAAATGTCAAGTTGCCATACATTGTTAAAATGTTATGGGTGATACCAAATGTTATTAACACCTGAAGTGTTACAAGCGCAATACCATCTTTGAACACTAAAATTACGGATGGTTAAGTTTTTATTAAAGTGTCTATATTTACGTGAAAAAAAAAGTAAATAAAATGTTTTTTTTAAATTATAGAATCAAAATTACCAATAAATAAATTACGTCAGCGAGTGGTTTTAGAAAAAAGGGGTATACTATGGTACGATCATTTTATTGCATTAGCAACATTGTAGTAGATTTTTTGGTCTCGAATTCCAGTGTTGGGTATAGGCCTACATGACTCACCCCTCCTGCGCGATCTTGGAGATGGCGTTCTTAGCGGCCTTACTGTAGACGACGGTCCCGTGCCCGTTGGCCTCGAAGTACACGCCCACGTCGTACGCCAGCGCCGCGTGGTGCAGGTGCTTCACGCCCGTCTTCACGCAGCTCACGGGCACTTTCTGGAATAAACAACACTATAAATTCACGACGAACGAACGACAACGAGGAAATCCGAAAGAGAACTAGGGTCGCGAGTGTATGATCTAAAGTGGAGATGCCATGACACCTAATCCATACTATATACTATTATACTATATATTCTTATACTATAATATTATAAATGCGAAAGTAACTCTGTCTATCTGTCTGTCTGTCTGCTACTCTCTCACGCCAAAACTACTCAACGGATTTAAATGAAATTTGGTATACAGATATAATCTAGACCCTGAGAAAGAACATAGGCTACTTTTTATTGCGAAAAGGGGGTTGTAAGGGGTTGAAAGGGGGGTAAAAGTAACTCTTCTTTAAAGTTACTTTTCCACGCGGACGGAGTCGCGGGCGGCCGCTAGTGGACTATAAAGCTTACGCTTATTAAGATTAGGGCGAACTCCTTTGGGTAGACCACCCGCCCGTTGGTCCAACAATATTGTAAAGGTGGTGGGGAAACAATGGATGAGGCTGGCTGGTGACCGTAGGGAGTGTAATAAGGAAGAGGCCAATACTCAGTAGTGGGTGGATGTGTGCTGACATGATAAATTCACACAACATCTCATACATAAACCATGGGAGAGCCACGCTTCAGCATGAATCGGCTTAGTACGGAGTCAGGTCTATGTTTTTTTTATGTGATAGGTGGCAGACGAGCAGACATATCAACTGATGGTAAGCGATTGCCTCCGCCCATAGTCACCTGCAACGCCAGTAGATTCACGAGTGCGCTGCCCTGCCAACTTTTAACTCCTTTTCCGCCCAATTTTGCCTCCGGTACCCTCACCCACTCGAAGAAACACAGCGCGGGCGCTGCTTCACGTCAGTCTTCTGTAAGGCCGTGGCATCACTCCGGTCGAGCCGGCTCATTCATGCCGAAGCGTGGCTCTCCCATGGTTAATGTATGAGGTGTTGTGTGAATTTATTTATTTAAAAGTGACTGACCAGTTCCTGAGTGATGTATCTGGTGGAGGCGCCGTTGGCGTACGCGGTCTGCACGAGCCCCAGCCTCAGGCCAGTGGCCTCACTCGCGCGGAGTAACTCCGTCACGTAGCTCGCCAGGAGGGTCCCGATCCGGTAGCCGTCTATACTCAAAACTAGCATTCAAGACCAAAAAATCTACGACAGATACATCTGTCACCTCTGTTAAAGTCACTTATGTCATTTTCAAATAACGTTTTCTGGTTTCGCCAACCTTTTTAGTGGTTTTTTCTTATTATTCAGACTAAACTGTCAAGCTTCAATACATTTTGCATCTGTATAAGTATGTAAGTTAAAATGTTGTAGGTAGGTACCAAATGTTATTAACACCTGAAGTGTTACAAGCGCAAGCGCAAGTTTTTATTAAAACGTGAATAAAGTGAATAAAATTATTTTTTTAAATTATAAAATCAAAATTACCGATAAATAAATTACATCAGCGATTGTTTTTGAAAAAAGGGGTATATGGTAAGATCATTTCATTGCAGTAGCAACATTTTTTTGGTCTCGAATTCCAGTTTTGGGTATAGTAGGTGCATCTATTCTATACTGACCAGTTCCTCAGTGATGTATCTGGTGGAGGCGCCGTTGGCGTACGCGGTCTGCACGAGCCCCAGCCTCAGGCCAGCGGCCTCGCTCGCGCGGAGTAACTCCGTCACGTATAAATAATAAATGATAGTGACTGACCAGTCCAAGGGACTCCCGCGACCTTCACCAGATCGTCGGTCCACCTGGTGAGAGGCCTGCCACGGCTGCGGCCTCCTGCACGTGGCCTCCACTCACGGACCTTTCCACCCCAACGGCCGTCTGTTTTCCTCGCAATGCGTCCTGCCCATTGCCACTTCAGCCACGCAATTCTTTGGGCAATGTCCGTGACCTTAGATCTCCGATCTCATCATTTCTGACACGACTTGGATGCGGGTGGCACAGGACCGATCTGTGTGGAGAACTTTGGGGGAGGCCTATGTCCAGCAGTGGACGTCTATGATGATGACTGACCAGTTCCTCAGTGATGTATCTGGTGGAGGCGCCGTTGGCGTACGCGGTCTGCACGAGCCCCAGCCTCAGGCCAGCGGCCTCGCTCGCGCGGAGCAGCTGCGTCACGTAGCTCGCCAGGAGGGTCGCGATCCGGTCGCCGTCTAGTAGGTGCATCTTCTCCCTGGTAAATAGCAAAACATTTATTTATTTTTTTATATTGAGGACAAGCGAAAGTAACTCTGTCTGTCTGTCTGTTACTCTTTCACGCCAAAACTACAGAACGGATTTAAATGAAATTTGGTATACAAATGATCTAGACCCTGAGAAAGAACATAGGCTACTTTTTATTGCGAAAAGGGGGTTGTAAGGAGTTAAAAGGGGGGTAAACAGTTACTTTTCCACGCGGACGAAGTCGCGGGCGGCCGCTAGTTGTTTATAAATAGTATAGATACTACACATTATTATCTTGCCATTGGCACATACATTTAAAGCTAGTGCAAAATTAATATCATTCTCACTTATCGTCGAGGTAGTAGTAGACGATGCGGTCGCCGTCCCCGTCGAGCGACGCGACCCTCTGGAACGGCGCGTGCTCCACGCCCACGGGCGGCGTCTGCGACACTTTCACGAAGTCCGCGCCGCACTGGAAGTTAATATACAAGTTATACGCTAACTTAATAGTGTAACGCGAAGGGATTTACACTCGGAGCCGCTCTCATATTTAAACTTCATAACGCCTACCGCCAATATAATACCGGTTCAACCGTGGGAGACCCGCGCTTCGGCATGAATGGATAGGCTCGACGTGATTTCTCGCTGAAGAGGTACAGTCAACTCCAAAAATATATACACTTTAGGACCTTGTCACAATACGTAATAAATAAGAAAGTAGAAGTCGTTCTTATACATAATGTATTCCGACAAGGTCCTAAAGTATATACATATTTTTGGAGTTGACTGTACAAATACATACAGGTACAAGTATAGCGGTCTATAAAATGTGTAACTGCTCTTTTGCAGAATTCGCAAATCTACTTTGTTTGTTATTTGCTTATTGTTAAGTATCTTCATTCTATTTGTAATTTATCATTGTATTTATTTATTGTATTTGTAAATTACCTTAAAACCATAAGTTCTGTAATATTTTGTGCAATAAAGAGTATCTAACTACCTATATATTGTATGCACGCCGCCGCTTGTGACCACGGCTGTTGCAATATAGCCGAAACGTCAGGCAGTAAGTGCATACAAGGTAATTACTTAACAATAAAAGTCGCGTTAATTACCGTTTTAATATTTTATAGTTATAATGCGACGCGAAAATTTAAAAAACGTATTTAATCAGCGTTCTTCTGTACTTACATTAAGGTTCAGTTTCCCCCCGTTCCCGCCGAGGTTGTACAGATTCAGATCGAGTTCTCCATCCAGACTCTTCCTGATGATGTTGAGCTTCTTGCCGCCCACGCCGTTGGCGCCGTCCACGTATAGAGTCGTGTTGTAGTCGCCGTACACTGGCAGCTTGTCGCGGATGTTTTTGAACGCGCCTACTATCTTTTCGTAGTAACCTGGAAAAAAGAATAAAATAAAGTTTTTTTTTATGTGATAGGTAGCAGACGAGCAGGCGGATCACCTGATGGTAAGCAATGCCGCCGCTCATGGACACCTGTAACACCAGTAGAGCTACAAGTGCGCTGCCAACCTTTTATCCCCTTCCCCCCCGGGTGGGCCTCTGGTACCCTCACTCACTCGGCGAAACACAGCACAGGGCACAGCATTATAGTGACGCCTCGTTGGTCTAGTTGTTTAAATGTATTTTCTTTCTTTCTTCCTTTAAGTATTTACGTGTACCTTTAAGTATTCACTGGGCCGTGATTTCCGATCCCCGGGTCGAGCAAAAATATGTTTCGAATTTTTCGAACATAGCTCGGGTTAGTGATCACCAATCCGCATTAGGCAAGCGTGGTGATTAGCCTTATCCCATCATAGAGTGATAACTAGATTTCTATGATGAAGGCTTTTGCCCTACAGTTGGACAGCTGATACTTTACTTTTTTTTATTATAGTTTCTCGGAAGATCGACCAAGGTAAGCCCCCTTGACAGCTCGATCCGACATCATTCTCTCAACGTGACCGAGCCAGCACAGCCTTGCTGCCTTTGTCTCGCCCATTATATTTGGTTCGGTCACAAGCTATTCGATTTCGGACGACCAGTAAACTAAGGCAACCTCTCATTTGTCTCGGTGCAGGAATCGAATCCATGACCCTTGCGTCTCAAACGGCGCTCAAACCACTACGCCAAACGGGTCCGTTGTATATAATCACTAATGGCCTGCCCTCACTTCGTTTCGGGAAAGTAGTACCACTATTTACCAATAGATGGCGCTGTAGCAAATTACATCGCGCAACTGTTTCGTGTTTTCGGTTTACCTATAAGCTCTGACGTGGAATGTTAGAGTAACCTCTTTATAAATAGTATAGAAGATAAATTAAATTACCTTCTTCAGTGGGCGTGCCGTACGTGTTGTCGTTCCGGCACTTGACGCAGAAGTGCAGCATGGGCGTGGTGACGATGCCGAACTCTTTGGGCGTGCCCTTCAGCGCGATCACGCCGTTGGCGGCCGCCGCCGCTAGCCGGGGGCTTGTGTATCTGCAAACAAATGAATAAAACTTTACCATCTTACAAAATCATACAAATAACTATCATCACCATCTTAGCGTTTTGTCCCAGTTGCGTCCCAAGCTCTCGCTTTTGTTGTTCGGAATAACAAAAAATCCTCCAACCGATATTCAGCTACGGCGGACAATCTCAACGATCAGGTCAGGTCAGGTCTTCGCAGGATACATTGAAGTGCTCAAGTGTGTGCTCAAACACAAGTGCACTCTCTATTCCCTTCCCTCTTAATACGATGAGGCACCAGGGACCGAAGTCTGGAAGTTGGCGGTCTTGAACCCCGTGCCTCAGAAAGCACGTTAAGATGTTGGTCTTGCCTGCATCCGATCTCTCTTCGGTCGTGTCACACTGGTGTCTGAATCAAAATAGCACCCTATTAAAAATACAATAGAAAATCAATTGTTATTTCTTGGCTTTTGGGTTTTATACGTTCATAAATGTTTGTAATGTGCCAAATAAACTTTTATTCTATTCTATTCTATAAATGTAGGATTCCATAGTTTCCCAAGAACATATTTTTTATTAAACTATATGCCAACTACACGCTTGACCTAAATCGCATCTGATGGAAAGTGATGATGAGGTCTAGGATGATACGCGATTGCCTAGAAGACCCCGAAGAACATTGGGTGTTACCTTTTATGAACTTATTACCGTGGTATATAAATGTTAAAAAAGGAACTCCAACCGAGCCCGTCTGTTCAATACAGAAAAGAAAGCCCACCTTTCATTGGTGAGATTTGTAAACCAACTTGACTGAAGTCAAGTCCCAATGTTTTAGTGTTACGACATATTAACACGCAAGTGTCGTTGAGAGTAATGGACTCTTTACATTCGTAATAGCTTTAATTCTACGATCGTTAAGCGACAAGGTCACGGCGAAACCCTAATTGACGAAACCTTAAACCTTCGTCTTGCCTACTCGGCTAATCGTTGAGATTAGCCACTGCTACGAAATGTCACCTGGCGGATATTACATAACATATAATAAAACTTTCATAGCACAACAAAAACGTATGTTGAGAATATTATATTCACACAACATCGTACATTGACCTGACTCGTTTAAATGGACATCTGTTTAGCTGACAGCTGTTTAGGTTAGATTCTCATTTCGAGCCCCAAGTCTCGTGATATTCGACATGAAAAATATGGGGATATCGCACGATTGCATAGATGTATGGACATAAAATCTATGTTTTTGCAATGCATAGGTACTTAACTATTTATAATATATTTATGATTTATGATATTATTATTTAGGGAACTGGAGTTCTCAGTTTGAGTCAGAAGTCTGGAAGTTGGTAGTCTTGTACCCCCGTGCCTCATACTCTAGTCGTGTCATACTAGTGTCCCATCAAAATATGAACTTACGGAAATAAAGTGCACTTGTTTCCCCGCACACACTTGTGCACATAATTAGGATGTAGTGAATGTTACCTTGTGTCCATGCCGATGAAGACGCTGGCCTTCAAAGACATGTCAGCGTTGACTTGCTTGATCACCTGCTCCGTTGTTGATTCTAAGTCATTGTCACTGAAACAAGAATGGAAAATTAAAAATAAGGTACCAGCCTATATACTGTCCTACAGAGGAACAAAGGCCTCCATCATAGAAATCAAGTCAACGCTACTATGATGGGATTAGGCTAAAGCTCTTGTTTCGGAACCTAAGAGTCGTTTAGGGTCGCTGAGCCAGTGGAGTAAGTATAAGGTAATTTACCGAAACCGAACTACGCCAATGCGGGGCCTGTATCACGAGGGCTTAACACCCAACCCTCATGATAAGAAACGAGCATAGGCTCGTTCGAAGGTATAGACCTTCCTAAAAGGCCGGAAAGGCATTCGCACTCCCTCTAGTGTAGCTGATGTCCATGGGCGGTGCTGTTCACTTAGCATCAGGTGTACTGCTTGCTCGTTTACCTTCCTATATTATAAAAAAACTAGCGGCCGCCCGCGACTCCGTCCGCGTGGGAAAGTAACTTTTTACCCCCCTTTCAACCCCTTACAACCCCCTTTTCGCAATAAAAAGTAGCCTATGTCCTTTCTCAGGGTCTAGATTATCTGTATACCAAATTTCATTTAAATCCGTTGAGTAGTTTTGGCGTGAAAGAGTAACAGACAGACAGAGTTACTTTCGCATTTATAATATTAGTATGGATGTATATATACTGTGTCCCACAGAAGAACAAAGGCCTCCATCATAGAAATCAAGTCAACGCTACTATGATGGGATTAGGATAAAGCTTTTGTTTTAGACCCTAAGGGCCTTGTTCACCATCTCTGAGTAAAGTGGCCTATGTCACGAGGGCTTAACACACAAACCAACCCTCATGATAAGAAACGAGCCTATACCTTCCTAAAAGGCCGGCAACGCATCCGCACTCCTTCTGGTGTAGCTGATGTCCTTAGGCGGTGTTCACTTAACATGACCCGCTTGCTCGTTTACCTTCCTATATTATAAAAAAATACCTACAGTTATCTTAAACATCGAATAACCGGTGAAGCAGCGTGAATCCGCAGGAAATCGAGAGCAACACCTATTGGCCAGAGCCCAAACGATAAATCCCTGGGACAAGTGAACTCTTAACCCAGAATGACATAACTCGCTATCTGTGTCAATGGGATTGGGGAATGTGGTAGCTATTTGTGGACAATGTTGGGGTGGCGAAGATTTGAACATTTTATAGGACTAACGGAAATATAGTCCGCGGCATATAACTATAGCGATGACCGTTACAAAAGTGACAGTTTGCGCATTTGTAAAAAAGAATACTTTCTACTAAAATTGGTTTCTGCGCACTCAAAGTCATCGCTATTCTTTCGGGCCGCCAGATATACTAGAAGTATTATATTTTAAATCGGAAAATAAGATGCAGAAGGACAGACGGATCAGCTAATAGTAGGGTAGAGGTGGGATAGATGCCTCAGACAAATGTAGCGACCTGTGCGAATACTATACTCAGCCCTTAATGTTGTCCTTAGATTAAAGTATTGACAACGTCCACTTTTAAAGTGCTCTCAGAAGTCGGCACCCTTTGCGGGCTGTACCACGAACATGTGGCACACGGTACGGAGCGCACCGTAACGATAAGAGATCCCACCTGATTTTGAACCTTGTCTACGATTACATAAGAGCGAAAACCAATGAAATTTTTCGTTGATTTATGCCCTATCAAGGGTTAATAATAATTATATCCGACGCTGTACGCTACACGTTCGAATTTGTTGCGGAGTAGACAAAGGTCGTAGTAGCTACGGCCCGGTTGCGGACTGGGAGCACTTTTACAGACAGCTCACTAAATACTAAGTCTATCCTAAAAACCCCTTGAACCGTGGTCACCACGCGGTCGCGCTGTCCGCGCCCGATACCCACCGATAAAATTGAATGGGCCGACTGACGTCTAACGGCCCGAACTGGAACCAGATGCTTTCACCCGAAAGCATATAACGCTCCTCGGAAATGGTCAATCGATGTGGAAGCAAAACAAAATCAAACTGGATTTTGTAAATAAACTGACTAGCTTGTGTGTAGAATCACAATTAAGGCGAGATCTTGAATAGATTTCCGAATATATTTCGCGGACTAGTTAGACAGACTAAGGGGGAGGGGGGCGAAGTATCACTGCTTTGACTACAGTATCACAAAGAGACATAGAACAGCTTATTTTTATTTTGCTTATTTTGATGATCAACATGCTAAAGGGGCTTTATTTATATTACCTATTATGAGGGTTTCGGGATTAAAACGACAAAATTTTAACGGTCATTGCCTGTTTCAAGCCGAACCACACGCCGAGATCCTGACGCGAGTAAGTATGTGTTCGTAGTTAGGTACTCTATTTACCACGTAATGACGGCCTCGATGGCGCAGTGGTTAAGGTGTTCGACCGAAGCGCGAAAGATCTCGGGTTCGTTACCCGATGAAGTTAATTTAGAAAACTACATTTTCTAAGTTGTCTTGGGTCTGGGTTTTCTGGGTTAAGGCTTCCAGTTAATTATCGACATCGGGGTACTGATAGTAAAGTGGTTGCCCAAGTTTGAGACCAGGTGGATTGGTGTGATTGTCTGGCGCATTTATTTATTAAACTTGTGGCCCGCCCTCACATCGCTTTAGGACTGTAGTTCTAGTTCAAAAATAAACCAATAGATGGCGCTGGGCGTCGATTAAATCACCCCAGCGTTTCGTCTTTTCGGGTTACACTGTGGAAGAGCCACGCTTCGGCATGAATGGGCCGGCTCGACCGGAGTGATACCACTGCCTCACAGAAAACCGGCGTGAAGCAGCCTCTGTGCTGTGTTTCGCTGAGTGAGTGAGGGTAGTGAGGGGAGGCCCACTCGGGGGGAAGGGGATAAAAGGTTGGCAGCGCACTTGTAACTCCACTGGTGTTGCAAGTGTCCATGAGCGGCGACAATTGCTTACCATCAGGTGATCCGCCTGCTCGTCTGCTACCTATCACAAAAAAAAAATAGATGTAGGCAGTTTCCGTTCTGTCTACCTTTGACTCCAGCACCCTCACCTGACATTGGCAAGCCTGGTGGCGATCTCCTCCCAGCTCTGCTCCAGCATCTCGCCGTCGGGGTCGACCAGCTTCACGCCGTTGTCCGGCTCCAGGTTGTGCGAGGCCGTGATCATCATGCCGATCGTTCGACCTGAGGACCAAATACAAACACTTATAGCCCACGGTCACAGAATACTTAATAGTACATGTACAGAAAGCCCACTCCTAAAAACCGTTTATGGAAATTAAGACTCAGGCTACCATAACATAACGTTGAAATTCCGACCGCCCAGCGTTCAATGCCTACCATTATTCATACCTAGAAGTGCGTTCTCTTTCTATCGCAAGCAACTGTCGCGCGTGCGTCGCCGCTCGTTCGTGATTTTCTACTAATTTGCCCCTCCGGAGGGGCCGCCGCATGTACTTGCAAGTTCGATACCTACACGCGGAGTGGGACAGGCCTGCCACGGTACAGTATATTACCACGTCGAAGGAAACAGTAAGCGACGTTGGTAGCATGATAAATAAGGTCGAAAACTCAAAATCAACTAACCGCAGTTTAGGACGCTTTTAGATATAGTACGGGAGTATCCCGTACAAACGTAACCAATAGATGGCGCTGGATGTTGATTATATCGCGCAAGAGATTTTTACTTTTCGGATTACCTATGGTTTTTTTCTAGGGTTTACTTTTTTAATAGTTTAGTGGCCCGCTCTTGCTTCGATTCGGGACTAATTCGGGACTTATTAAAAAAAAATGGCAAACATTGACGTCGGAGGCCAAGAGCCACTTCAGGATCGCTGAGCCTGCGTAGTAAGTAAGTAAGATAAAAGAAGATGACTAAAGAGCAATTTTGTCACCTAATTGACGGGAAGACATCATCTCCACCTCTGAACATTTGCGATATCAGAGTGCAGATGCGTTGCTGGCATTTTAGGAAGTAGAATGCTCGTCTAAATTAATACAATATGCAATGTTGGTATGCGAGACCTACAATACAAATAAAGGAACTTGCTAATAGAACCGGTATTCCCGGAACGCTGGTTTCCTTAAGGCTGGTTTTATTAGACTTTTCCTGGCTGGTAAGTCTATTTTAGATTTTATCACCCCGAATTACTTTCAAACTAATACATATAAACCAATGTTCATACTAATAATGTATTGTATCTGTACCACTTATAAAGAGTTTAATTAGATAACGACAAGGCATATAAATGAACCAAAAAGAAACATTTGTGCCAGTCAACTCCAAAAATATGTATTACACTTTAGGACCTTGTCACAATACGTATAAGAACGACTTCTACTTTCTTATGCATTATGTATTGTGACAAGGTCCTAAAGTGTATACATATTTTTGGAGTTGACTGTACATAATGTACGACACCCGATTAAATCTCGCAATACGAAGTGCGCTGCCGACCTTTTAAAAACGAATACGCTCTCTTTTTAAAGGTTTGCAGGTCGTATCGGTACTTTTTACATTCTTGGCTCTTCGCGCAATATTCTAGGATTTCTTATAGGACAATTCTCAATAAAATCTGCTTACGCAATAATTCAACGGGTTTGGTATTGTCTATAAACCCAGCTAAATCCTTTATCTGCACCTGACTATTGATCTAATAACGATAAGATTGATAACACTACGAGTCACAGTAAACAGCGAATAACTGGCTTCCAGGAAGGGCTTCATTGTGTACTGGAGTCGTGGACAAATCGAGCATGTTATTTCTGCCAGGACTTATACATCGGTATAGTCCGAGGCAAGAAAGTGTAGTTATGGCCTTGAGTGCGCAGAAACCAATTTTGATAGAAAGTCTTCTTTTTTACAAGTGCGCAAAATAACGGTCATCGCTATACTTTCGTGCTACACATAGGGTATCGTGGGCGCTACCCGTCGAAAGCAACGTTACAATAGCTCTTAATTTACTTGCTCCAAATCGACGAATCGGGTTAAAAAAATATTTTAAATAATAAAATATTTGCCCTGCCCATTGCCATTTTTAGCCACACAATCCTTCAGACATATATGACGCCTAGATACTGAACAATCACTAATACTTATTTATCATACGAATGATCGAACCCACGGGGCACGGTCACTACGCCAAATGCGCACATCCAGACAGTCAGATGCGTGAGAGACGACATCAGTAGAGGCGCGGATAGCGGGCATCGAGTGAACGACCGCCTCCCCCCACGCGGCTGTACTAAACTGGTAAGATATGAGTTAACCAGTTAACCTACAATAATTTAAAATAAAATGATGCAAATTTTGAAAAAAAAGACACAAGTAATTTGCTTACCATTTTTAACTCTGGACCGAATGACTGCCAATAGTCCCATACGGTAGACGACATGCTCAAGAAGATTAGCTCTGTAACCAAAAGAATAAATATTTAGTACTAGTTATCAAAATCCAAATACTTAAATCTATTTCCATTAAGAAATTATTAAGTGTTTTTGAGACAACATCACATACATTGTCCTGGTCCCAAACTAAGGTTTTCCCTTGTACTATCCATAGTACAAGAAACAACCAGAAACAACGAAGGAACCACAAACAAACATTTGTCTTGGTGCGGGAATCGAACCCGCGACCCTTACGTCTCAACCAAGAAATGATATTGACACATAGGATTTTCTAAGCCTACATCTACATACGCCCCGATGATGCTGCGATATGGTCTATTGATTTAAGTACCAGGGCCATGATCTCTGAGTCCCGGGTCGAGCAAAAGTCTGTTTCGAATTTTTAGAACATAGATCGGGTTTGTGATCACCAAATCGCAGTAGGCTAGCGTGATTAAGCCTAATCCCATCATAGTAGCTATGACTCGATTTCTATGATTGAGTGATTGGTGCAATCTTCCATCATTAGCTCGACGTAAGAAAACCGGCACGTTTCGTTTAGTTCCGGAACTTGTAATCGTAATCTAGATGGTCTGTTTTAAGGGTTGCAAAAGTCAGACATTAGTCGCTTTATTGTAATAAACTAATGGCGCTGTGTCCAATTACATCGCGCAAGCGTTTCGTGTTTTCGGTTTACCTATAAGCCTTGTCGTTGTCTATAGAAGTTATCTCTTTATAAATAGTATAGAAGAAGATTACCAGACTCACCAAATCTTGGATTCGAGTCGACGTCAGATATATTGGAGCAGACAAATTGACCAAACTTCTGAACAGTTTAAAATGTCAATGAGTTACATACTCGTATCTGAACATTCATTACGTCTTTAATATGTATCTGAGTAGTTACTAATATACTAACTTCTATACACACAACTAAGTAACTAACCAATAATATACATGCTGAGATAAGTTAATTCAAACATCTTAGGCCTATTTTTATAATCCTTATCTCTTCAATTTAAAATAAATGACCATTTAAAATGTAAACACGACTGAAGTGTCGTTCTTATCGTAACAATAAGTATTCCGCAATCAAACACAACTCTGATAAAAAATATACCATCCACTTGAATGCTTCAATTAATATAAAAGATGCTTGAACCAGACCAGGTGGCCTCATTAGTTAAGTTGCCATTACTATTATGATTACCAAACATAGCATTACAATGCTATAGTCACTGGGCATCATAATTAGTTGCTAAATATGTAACAAGAATTATTATATAATTGATAGTTATATTTTTAACCTACTCACGACTAGAAGTTAATTAGTTGTGCATTTTTAAGTGCGCTGCAGTTACATTTTATTGTTTTATTTTTATCATGATGTATTTTTCAGTGTAAAAGACTGGTAAAATGTATAGCTTGTTATGACTTTGTTTTGGAGAAACTTACTTACAAACATAAAAACACAACACAACTTATATCTAGCCCCACAACTTACTCTGCAAAGTAGATTTTCAGATATTAATAAATAAACAAAAATGACAAAAAAAATTTACAAGAATTTGGGATTAAAACGATAATAATTATGATTTACTACTCAATAAGAAAGCACTTAAAAAGATTAAGCACAAAAAGTTTACAGACTGAGCTTCTGCAGTGAATATTTAAGTGTGCTATTATCAATATTATCATAACAAATGGTTAACCAATAAACATAAAAGTGTTTGAATAACAAACAATAAAGGGGATCGATCTCAAAGAGCTTGGCAGCGAGCCAGACATTTTAAATATACCTTCCCGCGGTGAGGTATTTTTAAATGAGGCGAATATAAATTATTCATATGACACAGTTATGAGGAACAGTTTATTAATGATGTTTCTCCAGTCACATCAAAGGAAAATTAGGTGTAAATTGTCACATATTGTAGAGCAGGGCATAAAATTTGATAGACTGTTTATGTCGTGCCCAATACATGACATAGTTAGTCCAGAGTTTAACAATGTAGGCCTGTGCCCCATCACATACACATAAAGACCAAAATAGAAGATAAATAGGACACATCTAATGTAGACTACGTAGACAGGATGTATAGGAATAGAAAAGTTACTATTAAGATTTTATTCAACAAAGTTTGAAAAAATTTTAATGATGCATGTATTCATATTCATTTATTGCACAATCACATTACATTTTATTAGGTCTTAAGAGTAATATTGTGGTATACATGTGACGCCCTGCAAGGGCATAGCAATTTGAATAGGTGGACCAGATGACAGTTTAATTACATAAATTAATACAAATAAAACAAATAATGTATGTTTTATTTAGAATAATCTGAAAACAATATGTAGATTATACATAAAAATATATCTTATATATTAATAAGATTTTTTTTTGAAGTATGTTACAATAAGTGTTTTATATTTGCAGTCCTATTAAATAATGATAGCATAAATCCTAGTATTGATAGACTAAACTACCTATTGGTTTAAAACCAATACCAAACAGAGCATTCAATAAATATTAATCAATGTGTCAGAATATAAATAATGGAGTTGTTATCCATAGAATCTGTGTACATTATTCAACAAGTGCACATTGAGGTATGCAGATAGGATTCACTTATCCAAGCATCCATTACTTATACTATCCATGGTAGTTTTTTAAGTCAATATTCCTCCAAAATGTACATCAAAAGCTACATCATATAAATATCATCATCATCATCCATCATATCAATAGGCCTCTTCTCTTAAGCTTCTATACACAAGTGATTGGTAAATTTTAAGATTCGGATACCACTTTCTAAGGCCGGTATATGGGTTTGAAAACTGCCACAGTCATGGCATTGTTATGGGAATTACCCCCCTATTACAAAACTAAAAACAAACAACTTGATGACATAAACAATGGTCTCATCTAAATGTTTTCATTCAAACAGGAAAATAAATCAGGATAATTATACTATAATTACCTACATACCAACCATAGTTAAATATAGACATTATTTTTACCTACATAAGGTTTTAAATTTGTCTAATAGGAAACATATGTAGTGTGATTGATTATAATGTTCAAGCTTTAAATCAAACATGATATATTTGGCCAATGAGTTTGATAAGAATTTTATATAAAATATTTTTAATTAGGTACCGATTTATGGTTTGAGAGAAAAGTAGTTTAAAAGAGTTTGTACCCACAACAGACAGCAGTTACTTACTAGCCTTGTATAATAGCTGAATAAGTTATAATTTGAGTCAGAATATAGTCACTACTGTGTTGGAATGCAACACCTCTGAACATTTAAACTTTTAAATTGCCCCAATGTCATTTACATTTTATGTTGACAATATTTAATTATGCATGCAAGGTCTTATCCATCGGCGTCATGGCACGCTCATGGGACACCTCCCAAGGCGTCTAAAAATGTACACACCAAGTGACCATAACCTATACAAAGTTCATTGTTTTGCCTTATAAAACTATCAGAAGTCATTGACCATAATCACCGCCGCTGACTAGCGACTTCCCGTTATAAATACTTAGGAATTGTCTTATAGATGACTCATAATATGATACCAACCCATTTATTGGCGAATCAATCTGCTTACGTGACACATCACGCAATACATTAGAGAAAGGGTCCACTAATATTTACGTTAAACGTTACCAGCTGACCTCAATAAGCGATAACATGAAAAATAACCAGATATGGTCAAAAATTCTACTCACTTTGTGCGAAATCCAGCGGTTCCATATTGTATGAAAACATCACTTGTTTTAGGGTGCATTTCTCTGGCGAACGCGTACACGACTCGTAAGCTACTTGGTGGCATTGTGTTAGGCGAAATTTATTTATATGGTCGCGTATCGCTCAGGTACAATCACTTGGAATCAACAAACGAGATTTCTGCATTCCCGCTGTGCTAACTTTCAATGAAAACTGACATTAAAAGTGTCAATCGAATTTTGAAATAACCCGGCAAATTTTAAATGCATATTAACCACTGACCAACATGCAAACGGTCATACATTTTTAGGAGCTTAAAATATAAACTCTGAACTCCCTTAACCATTACAAATTGGTAGGATTACAATTTATTGGCATTTTCAAGTGACAGCTGTCAAAAGGATGAATAATTTAAAGCATGCTTTTATGTTTCAAATGTTACACGTACAACTCGCTAGATGGCAATGTCGTACTAGTCGTATTAGTTTTTCTACTCGACAACAGATGGCACTAGCATGCAGTGTTAAACCAGTTGCTTTAGCTCTGACTTTTTAATTATTTTTGGTACATTAGCAAATAGAAAATCATTTTAGTTTCAGCATTTTTAAAACAATATGCTTTAAGTATTTATTTATTTTAATATAGGTAAGTAGGTAACGAGAAGATACTAGGCTGTTTATTGAGCACATACCTACACCTAAAAACCTATTGATCGTCTTTGGTATGGGGAACGTCAAGAGCATCCATACTAGGAGTTTTTTTTTTTGTTTGGATGCGACAGTTATATTTTCGTATTTCGTATTGTATAAATAGTTATTGCCCATTTTTCACAATAACTCATAAGTAGGTACCTAGTCATGTCAACTAGCCTAGCTGGTGCTAGAAGCTTAGGGGAGAGGTATCCCCTGCCCCCATCGGTATGTTCATGATTGTGAACAATGTGAATTAAGATAGTACCATTCGCTAATTATATTGAGTAAGTTCTTTTCACCAAAACCAGTCAGTCAAACATTGGTTATTTTTTCTTGGAGCTCTCAACTCTCAGTATCTAACTAACTACAGATAGAAATCATTAATGAGTCCAAAAGCGCAGGATTAATTGCGTACGCGATCCGTCGGCGGTACTAAACGAACTCGAATGCGCTCGCGCTGCCTAGCGTGACGCCTGAAAAACAACGTTAGGGCGGGGAACAGCGGTTCCAGTAGGTATCAACCGACAACAGTTTGGAAGTAATTTTTTTATTGTGGCACAGTAGGTATGTGGCTCATCTCAGCCTGATGTAAGGAAAAGGAGATCTTCTATACTATTTATCTATACTATTTATAAAGAGATAACTTCTATAGACAACGACAAGGCTTATAGGTAAACCGAAAACACGAAACGCTTGCGCGATGTAATTGAGCACAGCGCCATCAATTAGTTCATTTCTGAATTACGGTCCCGAAGCGAAGTGAGGGCGGGCCACTAGTACATAATAAAAAGATATGCTCAGCGTTCCTTATCTGAGCAAAAAATTGTGGTCTGTAGGTAAAATCCTAATTTTAACATAAACTTTGTCGTTGTTGATATACCTAAGTAATTAAACTTTTTACGTACGTACAGCCACGCATCAAAGTATACAAACAAAACTGACATTTTTTTTCAATCGCCTCCCATCTTAATGTCATATAAATTGAGGAAATTTTGTCAAATTTCAACTAGTTGGTCGTGGTAACTTTGTGTGTAGCTAACTGTACATAGTAACAAGGTTATAGATCCAAACATGGCACGTTTGCCGATACAGAAGACAGCACTAGACACCATTCCCTACAAGCCCATTAGTCGTTTTAGTGTGGCTAAATAAAGACATATGCCGGCCGTAATTGATTTAAATTAGTGAAATTAAATGAGCCGAGAGTTATTCGCTCACAAATTGATTTAGAAGTGAGTTCAAACAAATAGACTTGTATGAGTTTGAGTACCTTTCCTTAGTAGTAGGCTAACCTACCTATTTATACCTACAGGGTGTATCTGTGAACATTTACATCCTTTTAACCACGTGTTCAATCAATCATTTTGAACAACATTTGTTAAACAACTTTTCGAAATTCATCGAAATGTTTTTCGACTCCCCATATAAAATGACCAAATCACGTGACCGACTTTGTATAAAAAGTTAAAGTTTTTTTATGCGAATTCCCAAAAGTCATAGAACAAAGGCGTTACTACCAACGTATATAGATGGTTTCGAGTTCGATTCCCGATAGGCCAATTTATTAAATGTAGTAAAATAAATTTCCTACCAAAGTTAGTTTTTTAGATATGCCGGCGGTTGTTTTCTTAGGAAATTGGAAATCAAACAACGAACGTATCCACCACAAACACTCAAAAACAATTAACTACTTAGGTGTAAACTTATTTGTGTTGTTGCGAAAATCGAACCTTTTCCTTGAATTTCAACCGGCGCTTAATCCACAGCTCCACTTGCCACAGTCTTTACCAACTAATTACTTATCCCTGTTCGAATTCTAATTAAATGAGCATAGACGCGGTGCATGCAACTGGCATCGCGCCAAACTCCAATTAATACGCACATTGCGCAGTCGCGTAGCGTGGGTATTCCGCCCGGGGCGGAAGACAATTTTTTTTTATACTAGAGGTGGCAAACGAGCAAGCGGGTCACTTGCTGATAACTAATGACCGCCGCCCATCTGCGAGATCAGAGGGGTAGCTGATGCGTTGCCGTCCTTTTAAGATAGGTATTATTATGCATGCATGAATTCATTATGCGGTCTATTATGCAGAAGACTTTAGGCGGAAGACTAAGCAACACTCTTACCTTCCTCGATCCCTCCCAATGTGCAATGTGCCTGCACATTTCTTTCTACTTGAGCCATGCAATTCTGTGAACTATGTCTGCGACCTTTGATCTTCTGGGGATCTCATTATTTCTCCCGGAGCAAACCGCAGCTATCTTTTTTGTCTTCCTTGATACCCCTCCCCCAGGAAGACGCAGATTTTACCGCCCCCACGACAATGCCGCCCGGGGCGGACCTCAACCCTCACCCACTACGCTACGCTGGCAACGCGCATGTCGACCTGCGCGGCGCGTGCGCAGACACGAGCATTATCTACGTCTAGTTGTAATGACACGAGTTGATGCATACACCCGCTATCAGTCATCCGTAAACACACTCATTTATTAATTACGGTACTAATTTTAGCTCTCGACTTTGTCTGCGTGGATTAATTTGTGATTAATTTATTGAGAGTTAATAAAGTTTAGATCAATTCTTCCACATTGGTTCAGTAACTACCTTGGATAACTTGGCAAATGACAAATAAACAATTTACATCACCAAAATTTTGCATTTTATCCCATATGGGTAGAGATAGAGAAACATCCTCTCAGGTAGGTTTTTTTTTATTTTTTAAAGTGATAGGTAGCAGGCGAACAGGCGGATCACCTGATGGTAAGCAATTGCCGCCGCCCATGGACACTTGCAACACCAGTGCAGTTACAAGTGCGCTGCCAACCTTTTATCCCCTTCCCCCCGATTGGGCCTCCGGTACCCTCACTCACTCAGCGAAACACAGCACAGGGGCTGCTTCACGCCGGTTTTCTGTGAGGCAGTGGTATCACTCCGGTCGAGCCGGCCCATTCATGCCGAAGCGTGGCTCTCCCACAGTTACAAGTACAAGCAAACTGTTGATTTGTCAGAAAGGGACCGGTCCCCAATCTTCGTTCTTATGATATCATAAGATCGATAAATGATATCATATGATCGATAAATATTTATCGAAAATGGAAATATCTACTTATATATTAACACAGTTTTGTGAACAGTTTTTGTGCGATATCCGCCATGTTTTTTCATATCGAAAATCACGAGAATTGGGAGGCCAGTTATTATATACTGCACTCTTTTACAATAAGCATAATTAAAAATCTGTCTACCAGTTCTACCTATAATGTAAATAATTTGTAAAAATTAAGTAGTATAAGTACTTTATTTTACTACGCATTGCACAAAATGTCTACTTGTATGTTCTTCATTTCAGTTGCCAAAGACTACTTACTTAGGTACTAAGTAGATCATTACTCACACAGTCGTTATTGGTCAGACTGACAGCCGACTGACGGTCCATAGTTACCTAAGCCCGCTGAGCTACACTGAGCTACACTGAGCTCTGCAGCGAGAGTAGTTAGCCCACCTTCTGCACCTCATGATTGATTGTTAACTATAGTAAGTATGACCTGAATAATATACTTAAGGTAACTTCTAAGTAGAGGTACTTAATGAGAGAAAATTGGCATACCTCTGGAGACTGTATAGGTTTATTAGGATATGGGAAAGTCCCTATTGTTGAAGGTCGACACTGTTGGACCAGAATTTTTATGTAATTGTTTATGTTTTAAATAGGTTTAAGTAATATTAAACCAAACAAAGTAGGAAGGAGGAACATTTTGGTCCTTTGCTATTGATCTTGGTTAAACTAACAATCACTTACAGAAGTGTTTTAGACTTCGGGTTAAAAAGTATTTTTTTTTATCAAAAATAAGTAGGTACTACCTAGGTGGGTTTTTTACTATAACGGGTGGGTAATAAGTTCTTTCAAAATGTGTGGCCTACTAAATAGGTGAAATTTCAAATTACTTTTTTTTATTTTTTGCAAAACATTAAGTAAAATATACCTCTGTAACGGAAAATTGAAAAAAACTTTCTTTTCAGAAATTTATGCTCCAAATTCGTGACTTTTCCTAACTAAACGGTGAATCCATAAAACGCCGAAAACACCATAAAATAATAACACGGTAACGCATTAAATGTATTATTACTGATATGATACGAAATTGTCGGTAATATCATTGCGGTAATAGGCAAAACTTAATGGGAACGGTGGGTATTATACGCCAGTCACAGTTGACCTCCTATGCCCCTCTCATAATCCACTACACGGTTAGGCGTTGCACACCTATTGACTTCTATTTCCAAAGCTAATAGATTCAAAATAGCTTGACTTTGAGAGGCTTCAGTTAGACTAAAGATACGTGGAGGGAGTTTGAATGTAATACCACGGGTCTACACAGACTGGTCAATGAGCAAAGAACATTAAGTTATTTAGTGATACGCAGCAATTTCGCTATTAACTATTAGATCGTTTTGAAATATCAATTCGTGGGTTTTGATTCCATGGTGCGCTTACGATATGCTATTTGCTTTTACGTCATATCTCTTTATCTATGGGAACTGAAATAATATTGGATTAGTTAATTGATCAATAGATAATGACATTTAATTGGCAGTCTATTTTTACGTTGCGTAACTCTACTTTCTATTTTCGATCGGCTGGATAAATATAATGTCGTAAGAGCTCCTAGATTTGGAAGCTCAGGAAATTATACAATGAATAAATGAGGGTTAATTAAGGGGTTTATTATATACTAGCTTTTGCCCGCGGCTTCGCTCGCGCCCCCACTTCCCTAAAATGGGGGTTAGAAGGGGGCAAAAAGTAACCTATGTTACTCTCCATCCCTTTAACTATCTCCACTAAAAAACACGTCAATTCATCGTTCCGTTTTGTCGTGAAAGAAAGACAAACTTACAGACAGACACACTTTCCCATTTCCCATGTTTGAAAAAAATATTAAGATAACTGCATCACGTCAAGGTCATAAAATTTCCACATCTCTCCATTCGTCGGAGCTCGTACCACCTAACCGGACTAGGTACCTACCGCTGACATCATACACCAAATTTCTTTATTTTTGATTGACCTACGAGTATCCTACTACTATTATAAAGGCGAAAGTTTGTAAGTATGGATGTATGGATGTTTGTTACTCTTTCACGTCAAAACTACTGAATGGATTTGAATGAAACTTTACCACAATATAGCTTAGACATCAGAATAACACATAGGCTACAATTTTTGAGGTTTCTAATGTGAGGTCGTAACACCTAAAGTCCACGCGAACGAAGTCGCGGGCAAAAGCTAGTTGCTTCAATATTTGTATTGTACCTTTTGCTACAGGCAATAAAAACTTTCGTAAATGAAAGTTTCTCCTATTTGTTCAATGAAGCACTAAAAATTATTAAGACATTACAAGTCAGGAATAGAGCCCATTACTCAGAAAAAGTCTACATTTCCTTCCACCTCCGAAGCTATGATTTATTGCCACCACGGCGTGGGCTAATAGGCGTCGGAATGTGCCGCGTGTGGTCTCCGACCATATTGGACCATTCTGGCAATTAGTGGGCGCAGGGCTTGGCCACTCGGCCCATTCACAGACCCGCCCGCCCAAGCTCGTGTGAAAGTATCTAAACGACGTTTGTTATGTGTTACACGTACAGACAGCCACACATCAGGTTACCACAACCTGGGGCTATACGAATGATACTAGCGCCGCCAACCTATTTACACTGATTGTGGCGAAAATACGACATTTTTTAAGAAAGCAAAACATTACAGACTTAGATAAAAGTAAATTGGATTTTTCAAGATGCAATACAGTATTTCTAACCACGCGACAAGTAACAATAATGTTAATTATTGCTAAAAACGGCCACTTTTAGCAGTAATTGACATTATTGTTACTTGTCGCGTGTTTTAAATATCGTATTTCATCTTGAAAAATTCAATTTCCTTTTATCTAAGTCTGTAATGTTTTGCTTTCTTAAAAAATATCGTATTTTCGCCACAATCAGTGTAAATAGGTTGGCGGCGCTAGTTTCATTCGTATAGCCCCTTCAATTCCCTCAATGGGGACTACCGCGTCTGGAAAATCTGTAAGATGACGTACAGACTGAGGTCCAACTACACGGTGATTGGTTATTTTTGATGTGCGATGTCAAAATGTCACTAAACGACCAATAACGTTGAATTTGGACCACAGTCTACATGTACGTCATCTAACGGATTTTCCACACGCGGTAGCCCTTATTGATATTCAACCTATACTCTGATTCATAATCATGTAAAGTAAACTGACAGATGTCAATGTGTCATCCCCATACATTATCACTCAATTTGACACATGCAAAATGTCAAAATGCATAGAAACTTGTCATTTTCATCTGTCAGTTTACTTTACACGATTATGAATCAGAGTATAATGTGTATGACAGTAAGATGAACCGCTACGATTCTTTGACAGCTGTCAGTCGAAAGTCCAAAAAAAGACCAGTTTTTCTTCTTATAAAAGTGGATTTCTAACCAGCCTGTAGTCGACACGTATAAAAAGCACTACTTATTTGGAAATTTCGGAATTTAAAACCAATTCTTATCTACCCTGTATAGCTGCATATTTTTGTTTTACAAATAACCCTGTATCTTACGGTCTCTAGGTCCTCAAATGAAGGCATGTCAGTAATTTATGCCAGTATAATTGCAGAGGCATGCTTAAACGATTGAGTTCCTTCGAACGCGGGAAGTGTCATACATAATGTGCCTTTTCCTGCATTTATTCTAACGTGTTGCTATTGAGTGTAGACCCAATGCCTTGTACATTGGCATTGGTTTAACATAACACTTACCTACTACCGCTTTAAAATATCTTTATCTATCTATACAACTTATAAAGAGATAACTTCTGTAGACAACGACAAGGACAAGGAAAACAACGAAACGCTTGCGCGATGTAATCGGGACACAGCGCCAACTATTGGTTCATATTGAATTACGGTCCCGAAGCGAAGTGGAGAGCGGGCCACTAGTGTTTAATATAAAGAACAGACAACGATAAAGGTCGTCCTTTATCGTTGTGTGTTTATGTGATATCACGTAAACCGAGAAAGCGAAACATTAGCGCGTTAAAGGTGCCCAGCGACCATCTATGGTAACGTATAAACTACAGCGACCAACTCGTGACGCTGTTTGACGCATGTAACCGTAGCAGTGGGTGCAGCGCTAGGTATATGTGTAGTGTTTTTTTTATATTATAGGTAACAAACGAGCAGACGGATCACCTGATGGTAAGCGATTACCGCCGTCCATAGACACCTGTAACACCAGTAGAGTCACAAGTGCGCTGCCAACCGTTAATTCCCTTTCCCTCAATTGGGAATCCGGTACCCTCACTCACTCGACAAAACAACGCAGGTGCTGCTTCACGCAGGTCTTCTGTGAGGCCGTGGTATCACTCAGGTCGGGCCGGCCCATTCCTGCTGAAGTGGGGCTCTCCCACGGTGAAAACGGTTTATGTGCAATACTTGCGGACGCAAAATCCTTTCCCATACTCTCTACCGTATTGGCAAGCTACCGTATTTGGTAGCTCACCGGATTGGCAAGCTGAAGTGGCAGTGGGCTGGCCATATCTGCCGCAGAACTGACAACCGTTGGGGTAAACGAGTTCTGGAGTGGAGACCGCGTATTGGTAAACCAGTGTAGGACGACCTCAGGCCAGATGGAGTGACGATCTGCGTAAGAGGGCTGGCTGGAACCTGGATGCGAGTAGCCGAAGATCGATCAAAGTGGCGAGCATTTGGAGAAGCCTATGTCCAGCAGTGGACTGCAACAGGCTAATGATGATCATGATGATGACTCTCTACCGTAAAGAGCGTACTTGCTATGTCACATCCCGTGGTGCTAGCTACATTTTCCATCATAGACGCAAAGGCATTATGTATTCCCAGATCTATATTCCACTTTAACTCAATCCGAAATACCACACGCAGGAAAGCGCCGGTATTTCGAAAATCTACATGAAACCTCTAATGAATTAAGCCTCCGACCCCTCCCGTTACACTTTGAACCCTAACCCGTTGCAATAAGAGCTACGGGTATGTAATCAGTACAGCAATCTTGGCTAAGTGCGGTCCGTGTAACCATTGGCTTAATGCAGAGGTTCCCAAATGGAGGTGATCTGGGGGTCTACTCCGCCAAACGATATCGAATTATTCGTAACGATACGTCAGTTCATACAAAAACCCTACTCTAACACAGCTTAAAATACGAATAATTGAATTTGACAGCTTCACAAACGTCAAATCGACGAACATTCCGACGACGTCTCTGATGGTATCGTTAAGATATCGTCTCGAGATATCGAGATTTGACGTTTGTGAAGCTGTCAAATTCATTAAGTATTCGTATTTTAAGCTGTGTAAGAGTAGGGTTTTTGTATGAACTGACGTATCGTTACGAATAATTCGATATCGTTTGGCGGAGTAGACCCCCTGGTATAGACACGAAGTAGGTACAGGCACACATCAAAGTATACAAAACTGTCGAATTTCTTCAATCGACTCTCATCTTACTGTCTTACACGTTATGTTGAATATCAATGAGGGTTACGTTGACGTCAGGTCCAACTTTGACGACATTGTTTGTTTTATAACATATCTTCATAATTTTGGCAAGATACGTCAAATGTAACCAATCCATTCGTTGTTGAACCTGACGTCAACGTAACGCCATCTATCGAATTTTGCATTTGCGAAAACCCTCCATTCGATCACCTTTCCTTCAATTTCTGGGTGTAATATGTATTTAAGTATTATATTTGTAAATCCTCTGTTGTTTGACGTCTGTAACAGGTCTAATACGGAGTCAGGTCAATGTTGAGATGTGTGAATTTATTTACTGTTTTGTATGGCAGAATGTTTGAGAACCCGTGTCTTAATGTTTATGTGATATCACGATTCCGTATGAACACAGCATCACGGTGGTCCGACACGGTGTGTATGAAGTAAGTTTTTTGAATGTTTGTTGGTACTTGGCTCAGAAAAAAGTGGTATGATTGAGATGAATGTGGCTAAGTACCAACTTACGGCAAGAATTTTGATTTCCTAATGATTTTAACAATAAAATAGAAACAAGGGGGCAATTTTCGTGCAATCGACATTGAAGTCGAGTTTAGAAATTTCATACATTCGTCCATACAAATCTTTTATTTGTAACTGCATTTAAGAAACTACATTTTCTAAGTTTTCTTGGGTCTGGGTGTTCTGGGTTGACGCCCCCAGTTAACTATCGCCATCTGGTCCTCATAGTAAAGGGGTTGCCCTAGTTTGAGACCAGACGTTGATTGGTGTGATTGTCTGGCGCATTTATTTATTACTATTTTATTTAATGGCGATTGCACTGAACATTGCAAACTTCATGACTAAGGGTCGTGATCCTGTTTTGAAATGATCTTTTCTTTGACCACATTCTTCCATCGGCGTCTGTCTTTGGCGACATGTAGGGCGTCGTGAAGTTTTGAGTCCAAGGCATTACGAATTTGGTCAGAACATCCATGAGCGGTCCACGAGTACCTAGGTACTTAATAATTGATGCTCTTCATCAGCCGCCATATAAACCCTCAACTGATTCTCATATAATCTAACAAAATCATCGCTCTCATGCAATTTCAAATCATGTCATCCAAATTAGGCGACAACAACGACTCGTTGACGCGTCGACAGGCGACAGTGACGCGCCGAAAGACGACATTGACGGGATGACATGAGCGTCAATGACGCGGTGACATGGCGTCAATGGGCGGAGGGATAATCATTAGTATTGTTGCGGTGCAGATGTTGCTGCTGTAGGGTGACAAGGAAAACTAGACTGAAAAGGATAATAAAGTAATACCTAAGGAATCTTTTCTGCAAAAGGCCATTTGATCATTTGTACAGACCTCCCCTTTCCTTTACACTCTTACTCACAAAATATGTTTCTCCTATAGTGTCAGTACCCAACTAGCAAAACATTTTTTTTATATTGAGGACAATCGAAATTACCACACAAAATGGGCTTGCTTCTAGAGTTGCGAAGAAGCCTACGATAATGGATGGATATTTTAAGAAAGTCATCACAACTTTTCTGTTTTAGCTATTGGTTGAGAAATGGATCTAGTAGCGTGTATACGTACAATTTTACCTTCTTTTTAACCACTTGACCAATAGGTATGACTTTTAGAAATGAATCACTTAGTCTCGTGACTGAATTCGAATTTTCATGTTCATGCGAATTCCCAAAAGGTTGTTCAGAGTGGTTTTTAGAACAAAGTGGTTGAAGGGATGTAATATTACAGATTATTACACCCTGTATGTAAGTTTGAAAATTATTTATTTTCACAAAATTTGAAAATTATGTATTTTCACAAGGTTTGAAAATGATGTATTTTAACAAATTTGACAGATTTTAGTAGCTGATCTTTGACTGTTTGTACTTCAGCGTGTAAGGCATCATGGTCACCATACAAGCGACAATATGGACCCATTTAATTATGTGTGACCGATGTCCTCGCGTTTAGTGCCATCCACCAGTGATCGATGGTGCCTGCCGCATAATGCCCTTCAATCACTAATAGAGTCTTTATAGACCCCTCATGTAATGGAAAATAAATTGTGGTGCGGTACTTTTGAAACCGTTTAAGGTGCACTCCTTTGGTGGTACAAAATGGACTTCCTATTTATTTATTTTCTTTACCTCACTGTTGGCTTTTTAGATAAAACCGGCCAAGAGCGTGTCGGACACGCACATGAAAGGGTTCCGTAGCCATGAGATGGGCCGACCTTATTTTCATAGTTTGTAGGTAAGTAGTTATTTCCATACATTACCATTTAGTTAGGGCAACTGCACGTCATAAGTTGGTCGAGTTGTATTAAAAAAACTATGTATGATACCTACAGAGTTCGCTATAGTTTTGGTTGAAAGTTCTTACTTGGAAGTATACATCACATTTTTTTCCGAATTATTGTAATAGTATTTCAAAAGTTAAGGGGGGCGGAGGGACGCTCTAATTTTAACTTTGTATTAATATCTCGAATCTCGAGACTGGGTGTTCTGATCCACATGGATTCAAGGCAATTTTTGTAGTATTTAATGATACCTTTTTAACGATACCCCACACGATGGGCTAGGTTTTTTTTTTTTCGAGTTTACTTTTCTCTGTATGGGAGGGGGGGTGAAAAATAATTATTTCTCAAAAATTTTATAAACCTATTCTTGAATTATCAATTTCTAGTTCCTAAATATAGGAAACTCAACAATTTGGATATCAAGGTAGCAATCCCGTTACAAACTATTCTAATGTTATTGACCATTAAAGTTTAAAACGATATAATAGTTAAATAGGTTTTTGTGGAGCTTATCGTATATTGTATAGAAAAACAGGTTAAAGAAACACGTTTCTGCAGCCAGTTGTTCGTTAATGAGATTGGCAAGCTACTACAGATCGACGAAGTACCTGCTTACTAGGTAATTTCACTTCTAATTTAAGGTGGTTCAATTTACTTACGTAAGTAAGTAAAACATTTATTGACCACAGACAAAATAGATACAACACAACAATAGATAGGACACAAAAGAAAGTACACACAACAACGAAAAAAACGGAAAAGCACATTTAATCACATACGTAAACATAAACACAAGTCCACGTGTCTAGCTGTACCTTTGTAACCTTTACCATATTTTAGGAATGCAGGAAGGGGTAAAACACGTCTTCTACCAACCATTATGAACAATATCTGTTCAGTGACTTTTGAAAAATCGCATAAAAAATTCTAACTTTTCATACAAAGTCAGTCACATCCATTCCATTTTGTACAGTTCCTGGTCTAATCATGTAGACTAGGTTACGATGATACATGTATGGCAACTTACAAACATCAGGGATAAGGGAAAAGTAATGTTAGGTACTTTAGTTAGAAAAATTGGTCCAATGCCAAAATGGAATTGTTTAATTTTTTTTATCGAATATTCTCCAAGTTGATAAAAAATCGAGGCATGTCTCAAAAATTCCTAAAGATGTTTCACCCAAATATTTTTACAGCCCTTCTTATCAAGATATGCTAATTTTCACAGTAAAACTTCAAAATACATTTAAAATGGTATTGCAAACGTCTTTATCCAAAAGTCAACAGTTGAAATAAATGTTATTGATGGGACCACCTTTTAGCGCCTCTGTGTTTGAGCTCCCCTGAACCCTTTTTTGAAAAAAAAAATACAATATTAGTACCATTACTCCAATATTACGATCTTATTCGTAAGAGGATAAGGTTCAAAAATGAATTTAAATTTTGTTGGGAATAGTTGCGGTGTGAAGATGGTCATTTGTCATCAATGGATGTCACATTACTGCTCTTTGGGGCCACACAATGGGTACATCTTCTTTTGTAAATCAGCAGCCGATTTTGTAAGTTAATCGTTTTTTCGTTCTGTCGAAAATGAAGAGATTGAGTACTGATTATATTACAGCAAAAAGTGGGTACTTACCCACTTAAATTACGTGAATTCTACTTGGACTGGCATGGCGCATTGCTTCGCCACGCAAAAGGTCGTAGGTTCGGTCCATATCCTGAAAAAACATTCGTGTATTTATTTGTTCAGTATCTGGGTGTATTATGTATTTAAGTATATAGGTATTTTATTTGCACTTCCACCATTGTCTGATATCGGTGACAAAAGTTAAATATTTTACGTAATACTTATCAGGACCTTCGAGCAATTTGCATGTGGGAGTCAAAAAATCATAATAGATCCATTAAATCTATATTATTTTTTGACTCTATCCAAGGCATCCATCCAGGAATCCCTTGAACCAGTCGCTGCCATCAGGTCTCCTAAAGTAAGTTAGAGAGTTAAAAGTTTTTTAAGACGTCATAAAGTACCTATATATTTATATTGTTACTCCTTACTAATCAAAATAGCTGGGTAACTATTTTATGTCAATTATATACCAATCAATGACAAATCCAAATTAAACTCGTCCATTCCTTCATGCAACGAACAAAAATACTGCCTCGATTTAAAAAAAGAAATTAAAACAAAAACGCTTTACAATCTCAGTCTCATTAATATCCGACAAAAAACGGTTGTCGATTTACCCAATAAAGTTAAAAACCGATTTTAACATAATAAAATTAGTACAAATCCACTATAACGCGATGATAACTCTCGGATGCTAATAGAGCAGCTATTACGACCACCTCTGGCTCTATAGGGAGCCATAAATGAATAAAAACAATTACCACACGACCACGGAGCGTCTACACCCGGGCCTGGTATGTGGCGGCAATAACACCCTAAAGTTATGGGCGGTAGAGGCGAAACTGGAATGTGAAGTAGATGCGAAAAAATCTCAGTTGCATTGTAAAGGTGGCGTGTGTATTTTAGGCGGTAGTGCTGGAGTCATAAGCGGGAGCGGGAGATGGAGCGGTATACATACATAGTACCTACAAGTAGGTAGTTTGATTTTTTTGGAGTCTATCAGATATTAGTTGTAAATGAACATTTACATTCCTTTAACAACGTGTTCTACAAAAAAGAATGTTCTATATCTTCCCATCGCATAAAAAACTACTTCCATTACAAAGGTAACTTCATGACTTCATCATATTCGGTCGGTCATATAGTATGGGTCGAAAAAATGAAGTACGAAAAGTCGTTGAAGAAAATATGTCGAAGAAATACTGGACTGAAATTGTTTAGGCAACCCACTTACAATTAATTTATTGACATATTTTATTGAATATAAAATCATTTTCATCCATTAACCAGCTCGGTGAAGGTCGTTTCATGGTGGGATCTTCTACTATGAGGAGAGTGATGTGCGTCCACACTTAATTTAGCACTCAGCTAGGTCTCAGCCTGTTTAACGTAGACCCCTACCGCTTTGCTTTCTCTAAACTTAGGGCGAAACGAACTAGCGGGATGGTGCTTCCTTATCGCTCGCTTGTGCTCACGCTCACCGCTCCGCTCACCGCTCCGCTCAACGCTCGCTCGGTCACCGCGTCCCCCACCGCATCGGCAAGATGAAAGCCGTCGGCGCGTTTGTGGAGCGCACTGCGCCGCAATTAGGCCGTAATGAGCGCAGCGACACAGCAACCACTAATCGCCCGCGAAGCCTCCGCTAAGACCTTTCAGACCGTTTCCGCCCACTAAGGATGCTGTGGAATGTAACCCGACTGAGACCTCATTGTAATCTCTACAACGCGCAACGCTAGGAAAATCAACTCCAAAATAAAAAAGCTTTTTCATTTAAATGTGTAAATAGCTAAAGCTTTTAGCTTGGAGAGGACGCTAGGAAGCCTACTTAAAAATCTAAAGAATCCATAAACACTGCTGCATCCTTGCTATCTCACCAGCACCCACTGAGTGTGTTACCAGACGAATCGATCGATCATCGATCTATGGTAGAAGTAATAGTAATAATTAGGTTACGTCGACGTGAATGATTTGTAAAAGCTTGATGAGCAGTACCTTTCTACCTAAGCCATTTAGAATTCACAATCTAGAACCTACTTACATTAGATTTTTTTTTCATTCTAATTAGGTTATACCTACTGCCCGCGCTCGACTTGTAGAATCCATACTAATATTATAAATGCGAAAGTAACTCTGTCTGTCTGTCTGTTACTCTTTCACGCCCAAACTACTCAACGGATTTAAATGAAATTTGGTATACAGATAATCTAGACCCTGAGAAAGAACATAGGCTACTTTTTATTGCGAAAAGGGGGTTGTAAGGGGTTTGAAAGGGGGGGTAAAAAGTTACTTTTCCACACGGACGAAGTCGCGGGCGGCCGCTAGTGATACATAAATAGAATTAAGAAAACTCTTGTCTTTGATGTTTAGCTATCAAATTATCACACAAAAATTTGAGATCTACTTAATTCACAAAAAAAAGAGCAGGCAACGCATTTGTAGTGGTCGTCGCATAAAAAAAAGTTAAAATTGTTTCAAAGAATGCTCTACTTAGGTAATTCATAACCTCCACTAAGTTATTGATTCCAATTTTCCATTTCCAAGAACCCAATTTTCCACACTTAAGTACCACTGGGTCAGCTCTAATTTCCACACAACGAATAATGACAAATGCAAGTTTGATTAAGTACTGTGAGTGGAGAAGCGAATTACAATGTAATCACGAGTAATGGTCACCCCCTGTAATGTGTGGACTATCAGGCTGACCGAAGAAGCATTTACTCGTTATGCCCTGTTCACACGGTACGGTTCTTCTGTGATGTTGTGAGAAATGTTTGGGAGAAGACGTGGTTAAAGGGATGTAAATGTTCAAAGATACACCCAGTATATTAAACAATGGCAACATACTTATTACTTAAACTATCTTCTTCTATAAGTAAATAAGGGCGAAATCTTCTAATGAACGTTGACGAACAAAATGGCGACTTAAACCCTTGACGAAGCTGCACTAATCAGTGAATCGGTGCTTTTATTGTACTGACGCAGATTTTTAAGCCAAGAAGTGCTTCTTTCCTGTGCTTGTCTTTGCTTGTATCTTACTCTGTAAGTATTATAAGTTGCAATAGGTCATACTTCGGGCCACGACTTAGTCGTTTTAACAGGTAACACGAATAAAAAGCATCCGCACTCCTTCTGGTGTAGCGATGTCCATGGGCGGCGGTGTTTACTTACCATCAGGTGACCCGCTTGCTCGTTTGCCTCCCTATATTGTAAAAAAAACCCTTTAGCATATTAGATCATCTTAATAAGTAAAATAAAAATCTCGCGTAGTAGTCTACTTTATTTGATATGGCAAAAGTGTTCTTTTCCTTTAATTTCACTTTGATTTGCTGTCCCCATTAAAGCGTAAATGTTTGCTATTCTAATAACATTTCTAATCATAACCTTCCCTTGTAGTCTACGACGGCCTTTACCCGACCTATTTCAGTTCACTCTCCAATCAAAAGCGACCTTTATCTTGGTGGCATAAGGTGTACCCGGCCACCTTTATACGACTGCAAGCTGTTATTACGTCGCTGGAAATCAATTCCGGGAGCTAACCATTCCACTTGTAATAGAAATGCAATTGCGAGTAATACTGGCTACTGCGAACGAAATGGTTCTAAGATATTTGCGAGTATAGTGCCATCATGTGGATAAGAGAGGTTGTGTAAGCTGGTTTGACTCCCACGGGTTCCCACGGAGATATACCTCTATATCTCCGTGTAAAGCACTGCTACACGTTGGGTTACAATCTGTCAGAATACCTCGATTGATATTGAAATGTATTTGACATTAAGGTGAGGATTGGTTGAAGAAATTTGTTAGATTTGAATACATTACTATTTCTACGTGAAAACTAAAATTATGATAGCTCTGTGGAAAAGAAGGCGTACTTTTAACCGGTTGGTTTTCCAATTCGAATACTTACACCTGAATATTTCTCAGTCAGTCAATGAAGCTTCGGTCATCACTTCTCGACTGATTCCCGCTTTTGGGGATGAGGGAAACCCTGTTCCTTAAGGTTTAGTGCGTATGCTTCTGCCTGACCTCTCGTTAGGAGAGAGAAGCTCTCGCCAATTTTATCATTATCACTGCTGAAAGTACAAATGACCTGAATAGTACATTTTATTGTGAAAGAATCGAGTGTCCTTATTTGGGGCGCGTCCCTAATCAGACCACACGAGCTGCACAAATAGAGACGTGTCATAATAGCAGCCAAATTATGGCTTTCGGTGGCTCAGCGGTCGGGGTGCCACCGAAATTACGGGGACGCCGCCCCCTGGATGTTTTGTTTCCGCTCTGTTGTTATAGAATTATAAATTCGATGAGTGAACTAATAATTGCTTAGGTAATGTCTGGTATGAAAGTGAGCATTCGTTATGATAGGTCCCGTTGCATTTAAGCTATGGAGACCAATTCAGGAAAGTTCGATGTCGAAGAATATCCCAGATAATGGTGTGAGTTGTGTAGCGCATTATCTATATATACTATTTATAAAGAGATAACTTCTATAGACAACGACAAGGCTTATAGGTAAACCGAAAACACGAACCGCTTGCGCGATGTAATTGGACACAGCGCCATCTATTGGCTCATTTATAAATTACGGCCCCGAAGCGAAGTGAGGGCGGGCCACTAGTATCTGTATAAACTTCTTCTTGAAGTGCCGCTTTATTAATGAAGATTGGCAGTCAGTTCTTTAAATCGTGGCTTATCCATGGAAAACCTAAAAAGTTGTTCGGTGGATTTGATGCCAGTTCAATGTTGTATGTTCCTAAGCCATGAGATTTTTCGCTTTCCAAAGTTTTATAAACTACACTCTGGTAAATTTACTGAAGTACGCAAATTCACAATAAATGAGTTATCTGATCTCATAGAGAATTAAAAGGCCACCACATAATATGAAGGCTGAATAAAAGAAACTTTTAGGGTCAGAAAGAAGTATGGGAGAACGTACCAATAACAATAATAATGTTATGATAAGAGGTGTATTGCGTGACAAAAATACGTACAATTCAATTAAAGAATCTGTTATGGGTGCTGAAAATATAATTTTAATCACTCAAGCTGGCTGACCTTTTGCACACTCTACATCTGGTTGGTTTCTAGTGTAACATAGACTTTTTTCTATTTCTAGTACGGGCCAGGAAGACGACTTTTTAATTCTTCATCTATGAGCTGGAGTAATCGGGACACTGTTTTTTTTTCTTAAGAATCAGCCAGTGGCGTGTCACTCCTTCGGATTAGGTAGGTACAAAATTTTGATAAAATGTTACGTTATTTCTAAACTCTCTGCCCTGCCACACTATAGCTAAACCCTGGGAGCAGCTCAAGAACCATGCTTAAGCATCTCTTTCTTCATCACCTTTATCACAGAGACAAAAACATGTTTGGTCAGCCTGAGCACTCGGTTATTAGGCAATCACACTCAACAGTAGATGGTCCAAATCGGTTATGATTACAAATAATACGTCTCTCAAAACCTCTTCACCTAATCAATGAGATCACCCCTACAGCTGCTACCCCGCGGTTAGGAGTGTCGAACAATTTGGAGGCGGAAGTGAACCCACTACCCGCCGAGGTGTGGGCCAACGCCACGCCGTGTATCATTAGGGGTCTGGCACCCGCGGCTAGAAAGGGACTCGCGTTGCGGACGCCGCGTTCGGCATAAACCGTATAGGTACATAATAATATGATAGTCGTAAGACTAAAATCTTTTATAATTCCAAAAAACAATTGATTTTCTATTGTGTCTGCTGTCTATTGTGTGTTTGGACTTTATTAAATTAGTCCCTATGGATTATTGAAAACGAATCCTAAGCTAAGATAGGGATGGTAAGGCACTTAACATAGTTTGTCACTAAAACATCGTTTAAATTAATTTCATCAATCTTAAATACCTACTTTGTATTTAATTCATAATGCATTACAATCATTATGTTTGACCCAACTCATCAAAATCACTAAATGTGCACCAAGTAGGTAATTTATTTTAGTGTAGATACAGTAGCATTTTTTTGGAATCACATATATAATTTTTAGTTTGAAATTTCCAAATTTCCGATACTACAGAACGCGCCTATACTAGCAACTAGGCGACTATACTCTGATTATTAATTATGTAGAGTAAACTGATAGATGCAAATGTCAAGTTTCCATACATTTTGACGTTTTGCATCTGTCAAGTTGAATGATAATGTATGGGGATGACATCTGTCAGTTTACTCTACATAATTAAAAATCAGAGTATATGCTCGAGCCATACTAAGCGACTACGCGAGGGCGTGAAAGGAGTGGTCCTTTCACGGATCGAACCCACCGACCTCACCGCGAGTGCGTCTCCGCATAGACGTAATTTCGGGAGCGGTCATTATAACACATCTCAATTTAGTTTCAACACATAAATCGTAATAAGCAGCGCGCGGGTGGCCAGCATTAGGCGGTTAGGCCATATTAGACGCACAGGCCGTGTTAGACGCACGTGGTAAGGTGACTGACTTATTCTATGACGTCACTATTCTCTCTCTATATAAAGTATCAGCCTATACAGGGTGTATCTGTGAACATTTACATCCCTTTAACCTCGTGTTCTATCAACCATTTCCATTCATGCCGAAGCATGACTCTTCCACGTACAAGTGAAACGCAGCCCTCATTAGGTACGTAACTTTTTCGGTGAATTAATTAAGACTGATGCTAATTATTTTACCTCTCATACATTTTAATTTAATTGCTCGCGTTATTAATGAGACCCGCTACATAAAACGTAGCGTACCCACCACCTCTGTTGCAGTCAAACTGAAAAGTAAATTAAGGTAGGTAAGTAAGTAGGTATAGTTAAGAACTTAGATAACCTGCCAGAAGATTTAAACCCTTCATTTGTTTTTTTTATGGATATACTTTAAAAGATTACGACATTACTTTGACAAAAATCGAACAACGGCCTCTTGTATGGAAGGCATGGTCTTATCCACTGAGCCTGCCTTCCATCGCGCTTTCACATGAACAATTTTTTTTTCGCGCGTTCGAAGCGCGGTGATTCCTTCAATGGCTTGTGATTTGAGAGGCAGGACGATTATAAAATGAATTAGGTACCATTGGGTAGGAGCCATAAAGTCCTTGAGTGGAGACCGCGACTCGGTAAACGTAGTGTTGGACGCCCTGCTACATATGGGGATGACGACATTCGAAGGCTGGCTGGAGTGAGCTGGAGGATGGGGAGACTATGTCCAGCAGTAGACGAGCGTGGGTTGCTGATGGGTAGGAGATTTCGTGATGGAACAAACTAGGTTTGGCCACATTAAAAACTTGTCAAATTAGATCAACTAATTGCAACATCTACCCGCCTACACAATTAATGAGTTGCCTTGAGACCTGACGAATAATAAAGTGGAAAAACAAACATTGTGAATAATCTCGGTTTTATTATAATACCAGTATTACGGTTGGCGGCGCGTGAATTTCTTATTGGCCACTATTCATTTTAAAGAATTACTTTATTGCTCTATATAAAGCTGTGATGCAGTGATAAAGTTCGTGCCGTGGTTTAGATTGTGAAGGGAAAATTTTTGGTGGTCGTTTTATGAATAAAGATACCTAAATTCATACACCTAATATAATACATTGACCTGTCCCGTACTTGTGTTACAGATAGGTATCAGGATCAGAAAACAAAATGATTGCAAATATCATTCATTCAATCATGTGTAAGTACCTAGGTGTTACAGAAATAGATAATGAAACCATCATTTCATTTTCACACTATTGTTACTTTCGCAGTTAACGTGTAAATATTTGCACAGTTGGAATCAAACCCACGACCATCTTTGCATGCATCATTATCTAAGTATATCTAAAATCATTAAAAAAGTCGTTATAGAACGTTTATGAATATCAAATAATTATGTAATCTACGACTGATTCAAAAAGATAATTTCTACTTACCAAGAAGAATCAGCAAGAAACTCGGTAGTTAGGTACCTACTTATAATTATCAACAGCAGTTACACATTTATTTAAATAGGCATTGTACAATAACTACAAACTTATTAGGTAAGTTAGGTACTTTAACTCACAATACAAAATTACAATACCTAAAACATGTTGTATTTTACTGCATTTGGAGTTTGCATAACACTTATGCATTTAAAATGTAGCTAGTTTCCTCTTTCATACTGACTATGAATATTAGGTAGGTACAGTCAACATAAGAAAATACATGACATTGTTTACTTATTTCATTTTAAACGCAAGAGAGAAATTGGGTTGAAGATATGCACGGACACTAAATTTAAGCCTCCTTCTCTATTTGAATGCGGTTGAAAAAGAAAGATGTTAAATATTATAATGTTGTGTCTTAGTCAATATAATTTATGTGTTAACTATTAATAGGTAGCTCTAGGTATAGTCGTATTTAGCGTGGAGGTTATTTAACCAACGTTTTGAGGTCTTTTATATAGGTGGCAGATGAGCATACAGATCACTTGCCTTTTGTCTAATCGAGTGCCTCCACCTCACCAGCTAAGGTCTTCTAGGAAACCTGACAGCGCCTTAACGCCGCTGAAGATTTCTTGTCGACTACCCGGGCTCTCCAGTAGGTGTGTGCCCGGCAGCTGGCCATCATTTTGCACTCCAGCAGTGAGCGGTTGTTTTCTCCTACAATCTCTGCATAGAGTGCTATCTTTGACACCTAGAGAAAATATTTTTGTTAAAGCTGCCATGTCCCATTAGAGCGCTTGTCACCTTGGCTTACTTAGCTGTAGGATTTGTCTGGAGAGACGAGGGCTAGTTGCGGTACGTGCAGGTTTCCTCACGATGATTTCCCGCAAATCTTTATTCAAGTTAGGTCCATACAGAACACTTATGAATGTCAAAACATAATATAATCTACCACTGGTGCCGAACTATACGCACTACATTTGGACTGACTGTACCACAATTACAGTGCTTGCGTGCAGTTTCTGTTGTCTATGACATGCCTGTACTTAGTTCAAAGAAGTTAGAGAACATTTGTTAAGTACTAGCTGTTCTAGGGCTCGTAATTACCGTTTTCCACTTAGGTTGAAAGTTTTTCCGTTTCCGCTTAGTCGAAGCCATATTTGTACCACATTTAAATTAATGGTAGAGACTTAAGAACTTTTTGTTCATATGGCAACACTTCGCTTTGATTTGAATGCGATTTTTTTTCGTCATGATTGTGATGCGTTAATAAAGTCATGAAATTAATTAATGGCGCCACTGTCGCTCGTGTCTTATGGTATGATCATCCCATTTAGCTATAAAACATGGGAACTTCGTTAGTTCCTCAAAAATCTGTTTTCAGTAACTAAGTTTCAAATGACTCTATGTATATGTCTGAATAATGAAGGAATTTACATAGTGAGTCTGTTCAGGATGCTTCATTAACAAATTAACTAAGTTTTTTGCCTTCCATACAAAATGAACAAATGAAATGTTTGGTATGGAAAGGTGTTTTTTTTACAGAATTAAAAAAACCGACCAAAGTTGTTCTACAATAACGAGTAGAAAACGTGTTTAGAAGGTTAAAACTAGATTTTGTGGTAAATGTCTTCTACAAACTATTCTGAACAACATTAATTAATGTTATTTTACGACTTTTGGTAATTTGTCGAATATTTCACTTACTAAATGAATTAAAATTCACTTAAAAAAAGACGTGATTTTGTACAAAAGGTTGACCAAGCATGTGTACCTATCTATAAATACCTGTAATGTAAAGAGTACGTCATATGTATATTATTATGTATTATTAGTGTATTCGTAATCGAATACCTTATCTAAATAATCACATTACCTACATAGGCAATAAGTAAGTATATACCACATATGTAATTAAGTATTTATCTATCGTAATCGGTAGCATTACCAAAATGACAGTCAATAATAATAACATACTAATAGCATAAATGGAGGCGCACCGGAAATCGACATGATTGGCCAATAATGGCGGGAAAGCGGCCAATATGGCGCCGGTTCCGGTATGGCATGGGAAATAACGACGTAATGACATGGCGCGTTAGATGATGTGATCTGTTATTTGTTTTGTTGAAGTTTGTGTAAAAATTGTTATGGATGGATTACGACAAGCTATCGTAGATTTAAGTCCAAAGAATAAGCCGATAGCACGTTTGGCAGTTCTCTCAATGAAAATATTCGTCCAATGAACATTTGTGTGAGTGTCTGGGTGTTATTAATTAAACGAAAATCAGTACGTATTTGAGGTTTCATTATTTATTAAGGACTTATGGGTTCAGTTAGACCCATAATACGAGTCCTAAAGCTTCTAACGAGTGGGTACATTGGAACCAGGTCGATAGAGATAAATCTATGATAGACTATAAGTACCTAAGTATTCTATCTATCCACCTGATTCTAAAGTAAGACCATATTTATTGCACAGAAGGTTACATACAGAACTTAATGTTATGGTAAAGGTGAAGGTCATTTCGGCGGTTTCATCGCTAATAATGAAATCTGCCAAACAAACGTCTCTCTGACGAAGAGAAAAAGTACAAAAAAAAGCTAAGTGAAAAGCAGGCAAGCTTCTATTGACGTCTCTGTAGACGTCTATAGATGGTTGAAAAAAAAAACATTTTCTATTTCTAATCAGCAATATTTTGAATATGTTCGAGAAGGTATTCACTAATCACTAAAGAATACCTACTTGTCTACTCTTAGGCAATATTGAAGGCTATATCAATACTGTGAGTGTGGGTGATATTGACAATTTGATTGGTATTCAGATCCCACGTTACCCATAATGTTACCGTTGATAAAAAATGCGGGGAAAAAGTCGTTTATTTTCTTTTTTAATTCGACCCCGCCCCCATTGTCTAAGTACCAGTCAGTGCCCCCTAAAAACTTTACCCGGTGTCAAATTAGATTACTTTAGTTGCCACACTGGCCCCGGCGAAGCGTGAAGGGAGCTCAAAATGGCGGACTTAACGATGGCAGTGCGACAACTTTTTTTTAATATGGCTCTATAATGCAACAAAAAAGTCATGAAATAATGATGGCGCCACTGCAGCTTACATGATAGAGTATGGTAGCCTCATTGGTTATAAAACATGGAAACTTTGCTAGTTCCTCAAAATTCCGTTGTACTTGACTTTCTTGCATTACTCAAAATATCTACAGCTGTAAAACTACTAATGATAGACTTTTTGAGACTTTAACATATTGACGGGTTAACCTACAACAAAATACGTAAATTGTGATTATTTTTGCAAAAGCACTACCAAACGCGTGTATCATCAAAATCGGTTAATTTATTTGCTCCAATATGTAATTAATAGTCTTCTCTAACATTAACAAAACTCAAAATTGTAACTGTTTCGTTTCATAATTAGCGTCTGCGGCCATGTAGGGGTATGAATAATTGTTACGGTCCAAGGCACGGGGCAGTGTACCATGCCAAGTTTACTAAAAGTGATGAGGCAAAACTTGGTATGCATAATTTTATTAATCCCAACTATTTCATTTGAGCGCTCACTCGCTTGTTTATTTTAGACATTTGCGTACATAACTAACTTTACGTTAGCAGTTACCTATGCAGAATTTCTGTTTCTCCATTTTCTCCTCCATTATTCCCAGTTTCCCCTGAATTCTTTCCCCCGAACGCGAACGGGGGAAAATACCAGTTGCCCCCAAAAATATTAGCTATTTAATTTAGAAATCCATTTTGGAAAATAAAATAATCGCGCGCTACCGCCTATTGGTGTTATTAATGAAATAAACTTGAGTTTTTAAAGCAATTGTTAAAATTTTGGTTAGGTATGTACAATCCTGCCAGTCTATCTGTCTGTGTGTCTGTTGCATCGGCAGCTTCTGAAAGGATGAACCCATTTGAATTCGATTTTTTTTTGTTGAAATTGTCGGGAGTGATTTTACGCTACTAGAAGTTACGTTTGATGGCCGCCGCCACAAAATGATGTTAAGTATTCGTATTTCAACCTAATTTATTAATATAGATAGGGATCAAATGAAAAGGCTTGAGTAGAGTAGATTAAATAAAATATATCAATTTATACATCCAAGATGGCCGCCAGCACAAAATGCCCGATTAGGTACTTTCATGTACGGGGTTTTTAAATTTTTATTGCAATGAATAATTGATATTTATAGGGACTTGGCCAGTGTTTTTCAGTAATTTTAGTGGGATAATTGAACGCGTCGCTGTTGTTTAATGTGTGGCTAATTAGGTGACCGCAAATTATTAGTTCGCCGCGTAAGTTCGTCCATAAGTGCTCTACCTAATTATTGTTTAATTTTGTTTGTTTTGATGCGCCTAATCATTGCTCATTGAAATTATTGAGTGTGGAAAGATGAGTAAAAATTGCATTCTCACGCTTCGATATTGTAAAAGATCAATTGGAAAATGCTTAATGAAATTAAGGTAGAGTCCTTTTCTGAATGATCTGAAGTGACCAACTTTGTATGAAAACAAGTTTTTTTAGTATCTACTCGTATATGTTATAAAACCTTATTTATAGACCTATTTGCAACAGAAAGTAAAAATAATAGTGTTGTTTTTTTCCTACATATTTTATTGCTCTTTGCAGTTAAACTGCTCTATCAGAATCAACCTCAGCTATTCAGTTTTTGCTACCAAACCCGTACATATCAGTAGATACCCCATTACCCACAATTACGCGTCTTTGCAGTGTATTTATAAAATTCTTAATACTTAATTATAACATCCGTACAGACGCAAAAATAACAGACAAAGACTAGAGAGTGGGTGTCTAATTACACTATTAGTGTTTTTAATAACACACCCACAGAGCCTAATGGCCCGGTGGACAGCTGCCAATTAAACCGTGTCAGTGTTGCCAGGCACTTACTTTGTAATATTTTGTGTACTTTTATAAACATCAATATATTTCTTCTTTTTAGCTTTTTATTTTATTCTATTCGAAGAAAAAATGTGGTTCAGAATGGTTGTTAGAAGACGAGGTTAAGGGATGTAAATGTTCACAGATACACCGTCTATGGTCGTCACTAATCGTTGTGACGACCATCCAGGCTAATTTACGTGTAATGAGAAGAGATGAAGAATATAATTAGGCACATCGAAAATAGTGATGAGTATTAAGCAGAGGAATAGATGATGACCAAAAGGGGATGCCCAATTGTGGGGGCTCCTAAGCCCATCGCTTAGGAATCCCCCATATTTGGACATCCCTTTTGGTTGCAGCCGAGAATAACACACCGATGTATAGCTGGAGGCACGAAAGTATAGCGATGACCGTTATTTTGCGCATTTGTAAAAAAGAAGACTTTCAATCAAAATTGGTTTCTGCGCACTCAAGGTCATAACTACTTTCTTGCCTCGGATTATAATGATAGCTAATTTCCTAAAACGGTTAATCAGTTGGGCTTATGACATGAATAGAGCAGTGGGAAAGACCTGAATGAGGCTGTCATGAGACGGTTATGAGTGGTGAGTAGATTGAAGAGCAGGCATACTGGCATACCCCTCCTACTGCAGAGTAAAATACAGGCTAATGATGAATAATGACGGAAGAGCCACGCTACGGCATGAATGGGGTGTCTCGACCGGAGTGATCGAATAGCAGCGCTGTGTTTCCTGAGTTAATCAGCGTACGAGAAGCCCAATCCGTTGGGAAGGTGGCTTTAATTAATTAAAAGGTTGCTAGTGAAATTGTTACTCCACTAAGTGTTCATGAGAGGTGGCAAACGGGTACCATCAGGTAATTATTCTGGTCATTAAGTAATTTTATTTTATTTATTAAGAATAAAAAACAGTTACACATTAAACGAACCTCAATTAAATACATAATATTTCAGTAATGTATTTATTGACCTTGACCAGTCTGCAACTAATAAGATCCATCCAAAAAAGTAGCTTTATCCCCGACTATAGGATACTTTTCGTAAATTAATCTGGCAACATTGGCCCGTAGTAAGGTCAACCGATTCGAGCTCTGAACTGCTGTGAAACCTTGGCGTAGTAAATCAGAGAAAATTAATTGCGCTAGTTTTCGTAAACTTTTAATAGTTTTGGAACTAGGTGTGGCTGTGGTAGAGATACCGAGTGCAATGAATACTTATTTAGTTGGTAGACCATATAGGTACAGTTAGCAGATTTAGGATAATTTACTAATGATGATTTAATTAATACGTGATTTACGTATCGATATACTGATTTGAAACCCTATTTTATTCCTGAAGTTTACTCCATGCCTCTACTGGTAGGTAGAGACTCTTTTTTATTTTGCCTATTCTGTCCCATTGCTGGGCAAAGGCATCTCCCAAATCCCTACACCGATCTCTAGAGATTGTAGAGACTCTACAATGCATAAAATGTTTTATAAGTTATTTTTTTAAACTCTTTAATTTTTTTTGTAATGAAATTAGATTTTCAATTACAAAAATGAGAATTTATTTATTATTCATTTATTGATTAAGTTTGTAATTAAATACAATGGCTATAAAATACCTAATTTACAATGTAGGTAAGTATTCCTGATACCCAAATTTGAAGCTAACAATTAAAGTTTTGATAATAATACAACTACAACGTTAAAAACGTTTAGGTAATTTACAAAATAATTCGTTTTGTATCAGCAACATTTCCCTAGTGGACCTTCTTCTAGGAACTGCTTAATTTTCACTTTAGTTTCCACTGCAACAAAGTAATAATCAGATACTATTGTTCCACATGACAATTAAACCATTTATAGCACGGCATACATACACGTGTATTTGTTTCCACCACCGCGATGGTGGCGCGACTTATCCCTCATTAACCGATGAACTATAAATGAAGGAAAGTGGCCATTCCTCCAGTGACAAACGTCGGCCTTATCGACGCTAAATAATGGAGCGAGTAGTTAGACTCGCGTCTTCATCCCGGTAATTAACCGACGCTCCCCGCCCCCACCCCGCGCCTCCACCTCGCCCGCTAAATTAATCACACCACGAATCTCGCCCCTCTCGGATTAAAAAGTTTTATTGGAGCTTCGAGTGTGACAACCCGACTCGCCTCACGATCCACTCCCAGCCAATCGCAGCCCGCCGGCAATAAAACAGTGCGCCGCTATTGGTTCGCACGCAACAAGCCACGCCTCTCTTCACCGCCCGCGCCAGGGCTGTCATACGCCACGTCAGTTGACCGAGGCGCGTCGACTCGTCAGCCGTATCCCGTGTTAGCTAGTGATAAACGCCGGCGGAACGTTCCGACTTTGTCTGTGACTGTTGTGTGATGGATCTGTGAACTGAATGATGGAGGAGGAGTCGATGTCTGGACACAGCTGTTCCGAGGACGATATCAGTGTTGGGCGGCCGTCCCCGGCGCCGTCGCGGTCGTCGTCGCCACATGACTATTTCAGGCCGTTGAAGAGGTTGAAGATGGCTTCGGAGCCGGCGGAGGAGCGTCGGGGGGACGGAGTGAAGAGTTTTTCTATTTTGGACATTTTGTCGCATAGTCCGCGGACGCCGCCGCGTATCGTGCGGCCGTGGGACGCGTCGGGGTTGGAGCGGTTGCAGCGGCTGCAGCGGCTGGCGGGGGCGGCGCTGCTGGACGGCGAGCGCTGGCGGCTGGCGGCGCTGGGGCTGCTGCGGCCGCGGGACCTGGCGCCGGCGGAGTGCTGCGACTCGGCGTCGGAGCGCTCGTCCTCGGCGTCCGACTGCTGCTCGGAGCCGCGCCGCGCGCCGCAGCAGGGCTCCACGGCGCCCCACACGCCCCTGGATGCTCTGTTTCATATGACGAGCAAAACCTTCGAAGCAAATAATGCTGACAATGGAGGTAAGTGTTTGAAATGTATAACTATTACTACTAGGAAGCCGAGAAGCAAGGCAAGTTTACTTCCAGAACTCTACCTTACTTACCATTAAGTGTTTCTGGTTATTATTTCTATTTGTAAGAAGGTAGAGCTATCCGCAATAAGAGGGTGTAAGGTATTTTTGGGTAAAAATTGAGTTCGCGATTTTTGGTAGAGTCATTTTAAGCAACGTTATACCTAATTAATTGAAAGTTTATCTTAACTCTTCTAATTGATTTATTTGTACTATTACACAATATAAGTACCTATTGTCGTTACGAATCATTAAACGAAGCTGCTCTACCTACCTCTACTGAAAACAATGCAGAATTATAATCACTTTGTAGTCATATAGCGCGTGACTGCCAATTATAATCAGCCAATTGAATTAAACAAATGAAACGTTTCATAAACTAATGTAGAGACGATGAAAAATGTGAAGATAAATAGGTACCTACATTGTAATATGAATTCTTGTTAGAATCTGTTCGAGACTATCATAATGATCGTAAACAAATAAATTGCTTCAGCAATAATAAACATTCTTTATCAAACGCTTGATATTGAAATAAAAACAATTTGAATTTAATAGAAC